>JAZKJV010009914.1:0-533400 GCA_037367405.1 Ottelia alismoides
TTGGTTGCACCACTCCCAAGCATTTTGCGAAGCTGCGGTCTAATAGATTGAAATGACTGGGCTTTACCCAGGGTGAAGCTCCTTCTGCCTGAGTCTGCGATGCAAAGGTCGTCCTCTCTGCCTCCAGCAACACCTCTGCCCTTCTCCTACTTCTGGTTGATTTCTAAACATCCCTTCTAGTACCCCTTCCCCTTATAGCTTCGTCCTCCCCTTCAGACTGCCACCCTACAGAAGCCTCTCCTCTAGATACCTCTCCTACCTCCCTTTGGACCATCCGTAACCCCTCTTCGCCCTCTACCCTTTCGCAACGCAATTTTCTATATTGGGCCTTTTTGAGCTGCCTGCAAAGCCCCCATGAGCCTCCCAGCCTTCTAGCCATGCTTTGCCACCCCTCGCTTCATCCAAGCCGTAGAATTCTCCGACCCTCCGAACCTCCCTGTTCCCCATGCCTCAGAGTCAGTCTCGATCTCCCCCATCCTTCCGAACAATACCCCCCTTTTCCTTCTGGTTGTTCTCCCTGCATCCCAACCAACTTTCCTACCTCTTGTTGCTCCGCGTTCAAACTTCGAGTTCGAGCACAAACAATCCCCACCCGTTGTTGCCTTGTTACAAGGTCCTTCGCCCCCAAGTTGTGGCCTTCAATCCTCCCCGTACTATTATGAGGTACCGCCTCCGCACCCACCACCAATGAAAACCCTCTCCTCTCCACTAGTCATCCTCTCCGCTTCTCTGGAGGTACAAGACCCCAACTCCCTACACGCATCAACTACGGTCAAATGAATAGAACTTCCCTTCACTTTTGGCGACCTGAATACGAGACGCTCTCCAATGTAGACCCCCTCTGTAAATTCTATCGGATTGTGCTCCAATGTGTCCAAACTGGTGAAGAAGGTGGCCTCGCCTTCTGTCTGGCCAAGATCCAGGTCGGAAACAACTAACAATAGTCAATCTGATTCGTTATCGCCGCCGGCACATATGCATGAGCTCCCCAATTTAAGGGTCCTTCATCTACTTTCCGCAATCCTTGCATTATGGGTTCTTTCCCTTCTACACGCCCGATGTGGTTGGGGGCAACCTTGCCTTTTGTGTCCCAATTCTTGCATGCGGAACATCATGTAATGTCTGAGGTATACACACCGGTGATTGCACTACCTGCAGTGGATTTACGTTTGTGCCCCAAGGTTGCGCCCCGGTGTATACATGCAGAACGTCAGGGGTATTTCGAACCGAGTGCGGTTCATCAACCCCGTCCTCTCTAGTCGGGCCGATTTTCGCTCCAGGTCCCGCTATCCAATCCCCAACCATAAGCACTTCCAAATTTGGCCCTTCTGCTTGAACAACACCATTGAATACACGACCTACCTTCTGTCTTCCTTAAATCACGCACCCTTTTTTGTTTCCATTTCCAAGCACTCGAGGGAATCGGGAAAGGTCTTGCCGTTTGCATCCCATTAATGGCATGCGGAACGTCATGGATTGTGTGCGATAATCGAGGCAATGAATGGACCTTCCCACGTGCACTCCCATCTCTCCTTTCTCCCCTGAGCGACGGCCGACACCAGCCAAGGTCGCGGCGCCTCCGACGATGAAAGTTGTGTCTTGGACACATGTGCACCCATGGGCTGCAAGACCCCATCGTCGGCACCTCTATGTCCAACTCCAATCCACGATGTCGCACGTTCCCCCAACCCAACTCTGATTGGCGTACATTGCGAGCTCGGACGATTAGATCTGCACTTTGGCCCGGTTCACAGCCACTTGGGCGACTTTGCAACTTCTATTGCGAGGGCATACCTTAGCGTGGTGAGAGAACCCGAGGCAGAGAAAACACCTCATGGTCTCCCGGCAAGCGGCCGTCCAGTGACTGACGGAGCTTCATCGAAAGCATCCTTTTCCCGGAAGGTTGATCTTGACGCCCATTTTGCTGCACCGCTCTTGTGATGCCGCTTTGTACTCCCTCTCCTTTAGCTGGACTCGTCACCTTCAGGCTGCTGCTATTGTGGCTTCTCACCTGCCGCTTCGAGCGGACCATGATCCATGGGGCTCCGTCGTCGAGGCCCCCGACTCTCCCCTCGACGTCTCCTCCTGCACTCGGCTCTCTCTCTCTCTCTCTCTCTCTCTCTCTCTCTCTCTCTCTCTCTCTCTCTCTCTCTCTCTCTCTCTCTCTCTCTCTCTCTCCCTCTCTCCCTCTCTCCCTCTTCCCTCTCTCTCTCCCTCTCTCTCTCCCTCCCTCTCTCTCTCTCTCTCGTACCATCCTCCCTCCAAGAACTTCCTTGAACCTAGTTTGCTGAGAATGTAATGGAAATAAATAAACGAGTGTATCAACAAAAATGTCAAATATAAACAATCTAAAAATATTAGATTGATATCATTAAATATAATTTGAATTTAATATAAATCAGATGACTAGAATAATTTTTTACATAAGAATTCGATGACACCTCATAAAATTGAGATCTTACGGATATGATCGGTAGCTCATCATAGAAATGGTGAGCCACAATCTTATTTGAAGTGGTCCCTACACATATCATATAGCATTTATCATATATTAATATTTTCTTAGTACAATAATATTTATTCATATAAATTTTAATTTTCTACAACAATAAAGTATGGTTTAGAGTTTATATATATTTTTATAGAAATATTAAAACTCATCATATATTAATATTTTCTTATTACGATAATATCAATTTCCATATACTTGGTTTTTTACAACAATAAAATATAATTATTATTTTATCAATATTTATAATACAAATATTCAAATAAAAATGAAACGCAATACATGTATGCCACTCTTTTTTAAAAGTTACGAGAAAAAATTAACTTGTATATTTGCGGACTATTTTGTCAATGTGCATAACTACGACTTTTAAATATGATTTATTTAAAAAAATTGAGGGAGACACGTTTCAGATAGCTGATATGCGGAGGTGAAAACCTAGTTTTCATTTAAGGATAGAGATATATATGTTTTAATGCCCGTATAACTAATCATAGGAGCTCATAGTGATAAACCAAAGATTAATGCAGTACGACGAATATAATTATGCATATCATTCTTTCTGGCAAAAGAATTGTTTCCCCTTTAATATGGTCGTGCTGTTGTGTCATTAAGATTGAGGTTTTTTTGGTGGTGTTGCCCTTTAATAGGCATGACTATGGGGCATTCCAATTGATAATGACGCTTTTTATGGTAGGTTTATTGTGCCAAAACGGTACATTTAATCTTATCATCCTCCAGCTTGGCCAAGCAAACTCACCTTCCCGTGCTGCCCACCTACATGTAGAGATGATAACAATACGTTTGTTGAAACAGAGAGCGCGAGAAAGAATACGTACTTAGCAAGATGCGAACCTTGGAACATCAAACTAAACTTCAGGAGAAAGCATATAGTGACGGAACAAGCAGCCCTTGAACATCCACATTCCCATCTCGCAGTAAATCGGAACTCTCCTCTTTGTTACAGTATCCATTAACTTACCACTCACATGACTCCATATATACAAAAATAAAATGGGAGACGGATGAATAAATTAAAGCATCCACGAATCAAGAATGCACGTAGAATGTCTGATTTCCCTACGAAAATACGGGGGCCATTTACAATATAGCCCCCGGTGTCGTTCAGGCTTCCAATGCAGATATGAATCTTAGGATCTTTGCCTGTGCACGATCCTTTTCTTCGGGTCCATCCAGGTCTCCTATATTGTCATGGTATTCCTGCAGATACGAAAGAAATATGGAATCAGTCTTGTAGAGAAATTCTGGATGAGGCCACGCATTCCATTGGGGAAAAAAATAACATAACCCAAAATAAGCTTTTAAGAACACTATTTAGGAATAGTTGGATCTTTTCAACATGAATTTAAGCAAAAATTTGGATTTCGTTGGCGCTCCCTGCTAGCAACATGTTACATCGCCTAAATGCAATGAAAAGTTAGCAAGGGCCGCTACAACGCTGCCCAGATGTGATTTAGTTCAAAATTTGTGAGGGTTCTCGCATGGGGAACACAAGCGAGTAAAATAAGCTAGTTTTATTGCATCGCCTCCCGGATGCAATACAAAATTTGCAAAGGTTCTCGCATGATGGATGCATGAGTAGAGTAGCACAAAAGAGGTCGCAAAAGAAGTTGCAGCTAGGTAGTTAGAATATCGGCATTTTGACTGGCAAATCGATGGAGATAGTAGATATGATGGAAAGAAAAAGATCTATATACTATGTCTCCAAGAGACAAAATGGGTTGGAGAAGCAAGGGAGATCGATAAGACATGCTTTAATTGTGGTATTTAAGTAAAGAGGACAGAAATGGTGTTGGAGTGGTTATTCATAAGGATTTGAAGGATAATGTGTTGTTTTTTTAGTCAAAAACAAGGGTGGAGTTTTGCAGCATTCATAGAATCCCATCATGATTCAATGCTATGAGAATCCATACATGCAAGCCCAAGATCCCACTACATGGATAAGGTACTATAATAGTGGAAGAACAAGTGATCAATGAATAGTCGTTGTGTTGCAGAGACCCCAAAGATTTGACACACCAAAAACATTCTGGCACGACGGTCCCTAGTCAAGATGTGCCTCCTACGAAGTAGCCATAAGAAGATGCAAATTCTGCTTTGTAATTTCAAATGCCTGAGGAGCTTGCAGTCACGCACCAGAACAGCATCGAGCGAGAATAAGGGTTTATCAACGGATCTATAGGTATAACTTACCGAAAAAATCACTATCCCTCCACTTCCAGTGATCTTTATCGCCAGGCGAGCCGTGGATTTGGCTAAGAGAGTCCGAGAGATGCATAAACTCCTCCATGTGTTGGTCTGAAAAATCAAAGCGAAAAAAGGGCATCCAGACCAGTGTTTTGAACATCAGATCGGATCGACCAGTTCGATCGGTTGGACCGGTGAACCGAGCAAGGACCGGTTCGGTTAGTCGATTTACACTTGTTCAATTTTGTCAAATTTTCGGTCCAGTCACCGATTTAATTAGCATTTTCGAACCTAGTTCAACCGAAATTGAACCGCAATTATTTTGAATTTATTCAAACAAATGTCATTGTTGGGAGTTGAATCCATGAACTTTAACATCCCACAACAAACCTGTAACCAACTACTCCACTACAAGTTCTTGTATTAAATGGAATTTAAGTATAACTTAAATTATTGTCCTTCTATTGAGTATATGGTTTAAATATTATATATATCCATATGTATAACATTTAAAGTTGCATATTGAAACTATATTTTACATATACTATAAGACATATATATACATTAACTATGTAATTCATATCTATTTCCACTGTATTTGAGTATGTATTTTATATATGTTTTAATGCATTCTGCTTCGATTAGCATGTTCAATCACCTCTTTCCCACAGGTTCGGTTCAATATGGTTTTTAAGAATGATGACATCATCCGGTTGAACTAGTTCGATTCCATGGTTTAACCCGATTTGACCCTTTTCAACAAGATTTCCGGTTCAGTCTCCACTTCAATTTCAAAAATATTGATCCAGACTCCATCAACCCAACACCTCCTTCACCCGAGCATCCTGAGAGGAAGACAGAGCAAAGAGATGGGGAAATCTTTAAGCAAGTTAACTAACGTCCGTCCAATTATCAATCTAAAAGGCAAAAGATGTTCCATCTCCCAAAGATGGTCAGAAAAGATCATGGAACTGTGACAACACAGAATGAATGCATTTCCAGAAGGCTGAACAGTAAACAGATGGATTGTAAACCCATCTCTCATGCACCTGAACATCATACATCTTCTGAATAGGTCTACATCCCATGTCATCGCCAGTACCCCAAATTCTAGCAACCCACTTCAGTAGAAGTGCCTTATTGATTCCAGACGGTTTGGGAAGAATAGTAGCTTCCCATTCGTCCAAATGAATACCCTTCTCTTCTGCCAAGACTTGGACCAAAAAAATCGTCTCATAATTATTTCTATGCAACGACAAACCCTACTTGGCATAAGGCGAGAAGATATAAAGTAAATCAGAATTGCCGAAAGGGCGCCTTCAGTAGAACTAGCCACCCACCTCTTGATAGCATAGTCTTCTTCCAACAAGCAAGTCTTGCCTCCATCTTCTTAGTAATGGGAAGCCAATCAAAAGTTTTTAGTCGGTCACGAGTTAGAGGGTGGTCAAGGTAACAAATAGGAAGAGTACCACATTCGATGCAACTCCAAACTATGAGCACATGACTCTTCGTCTGAAATCCTGAATGGAAAGGCCTTTGATTTGCTCCGATTAAGAATAAGTCCATCGAATTTCCCAAAAATCTCTAAGGTCCGTGTCATTACACTTGCCTCTTCCTTTACGCCCTCAATAAATAATGGTGTCGTTTGCGTACTATAACATAGGCACAAAAATACCCCGGAGTACCCATTAGTGATCTCCTGGGAAGTCAACCATTGTACCATGCAACCCAAAACACATGTTGCAATGACGACAAGGGAGTAAGATGGCAACCTTGTCGAACATCTCATTGAGGCTGGATGAAGTCCCCTTCTGGGCATCCATTCACAATTATTGAGTAAGATGTGGTAATGCATATTTTTATCCATGTGATCCAAACATCCGGGAAGCCACAACGTATCAATGCAGACCAAAGGAAGCGCCAATCCAGCATACCATAGGCTTTGGAGAAGTCTACCTTCTGAAGATTACCTTTTCTTTTGCACCTTCTTTTCCAATCTGTCGAAAATTTTGTTGCCGCCACCAGACTATCACCAATTTGTCTTCCATGAATGAAAGAGGACTGCAAGGGAGAAATGATACGATCCAGTACAATGTTGAGTCTGATTGCTAAGACTTTTGCAATGATCAAGTAAATGGCATTGGAAAGAATGATTGGGCGAGAATCCTCCACCTGCTCCGAGCCTTCCCTCTTTGGGAGGAGGCAAATGAGGGCTTTGTTGACTCTGTCAGAACCCGAAATTCCTACTGCAAATTCCTCCATGACTTCCACAACTTCTCTACCAACAAGGGTCCAGAATTCTTTAAAAAAGAATACTGGGAAGCCATCAGGACATGGTGTTCCATCTGCATTAAGGTTCCAAACAACATTTACCTCTTCCGTAATAAAACTCTAAGTCAGGTGTCTTGCATGCTAGAGGGACACCTGAGACGCCCCCAAACCAGTTCATCTCCAAGATCTAACCTCTGTACGTGAGAAAGCCTCCTGAAGTGTTTCATCAGAGCCACATCAATGTCTTGGTTCCCTTCTACTCTTCTTTCATTCACTATCACAGATCTAATAAAGTTCTGACATCGTCATCCGCTAGCAAACCATGTGAAGTCAGTATTTGCATCCCTTTCTTTAAACCATCTATATCTCGCTCTATGTCTCCATTCAACAGCATGTTTATTGTCATCCATATTGATTACCCTTTATGCAGTCGCTCGTTCACTGAACTCCACTGACTTCAAGTCCCTTTCATTCCCGACCTCATCCAATCTGGTAATTATGGCCTCAGCAACCACCCCCACCGCTCTTCTCTCCTCATGAGTCTCCTTTTTAAACAAGCAAAGCTGAGAACATAAAGAGACAAGTTTATGCACCAGGTGTGCCACTACGGAGACACTGCAAACCATAGAGCCGCGATGATTTGAAACCAACTCCCTGAATTTTTTTACAAAAGCCATGCTCTCTCAAATCTGAAGAAAGAATGGGGCAAAATGCCCTCACCTAATTCCCACACTAAGGGCATGTGCTCCGATAACGATTTAGGTCCGGAGGAGCTCGATGACAAAGGGAAAAAATCTTACAAATTTTAGAGATGTAAGGAAAACGATCAATTTTGGATCAAGACACAAAATTCTTCCAAGTATACTTCGTATCCACGTCGTCAAGAAACTCCAATTCAAGTTCATCAATCAACTCCGCAAAATCTAGGGATCTGGGATCTTGGTCCCCTCGAGCACGAGGACAGTCATAGGAAAGAAGGGTGACAAGAAATCACCCTCCACCATCCAAGTAGTCCCAGACATAAAAAGGATAGCGTCACGCAAACCGACCCAAAGGTCCAAATGTTGCATCGATGCCATTGGGACATAACGCAAGAAATCGAGAGGTACGATCCAGAGGAAATAATATGTAAGAGGACAACCACAGTATATCTTCCCGTAAATTCAAAAATAAAGGAGAAGACTGAACTCTTCCAAGCAATGGACATTCCCCACGTATTGCCGACAATATCTAGGGTCTTAAACTCAGTGAAATTTCCGACGCCCATTGAATTCCACACCAAATTTGTACACAAAGAAAGCTTAGCTTCCTGCAGTAAAATGTCACAACTCTAAGTGTTCAACAGAGCTGATTGCTCTCCTCTTCTCCGAAACACCCAAACCCCTTACATTCCACATTAAAATCTTCATTTAGGAACAACTTTTCCTCCTGAATAGATACAACTCCTGACGCATGGGCAACTAGGAGTTTAGTGTGTAAGATCTCCTCACTTCTAGTTGATGTGGATTCGGTCAGCTTTCTTCTATTCATGTACCTTTTCGACTTTCCGCCAACATCGTTGTCCATTGTAGAGGACGTAGAGGAGTTCGACTCCTCCAAAGGAAGTTATGTTGACACTTTGGGGGCAAGGGAACTCATGGCCAAGCTCGAAGGAGGCAGCTCGTGCTGCTTCAACAAAGACGGAGTAAACACAGTAGCATCTTTCAATGGAACTCCCATGAACCCATCTCCATCTATCTTGACGAACATGGTGTAGAAACCCATATTTAGATTCTTCAAAGAGTCAAACGGAGTGAGGAGGAGGTATATTGAGCAAGAGGTCCAAAATACCCCAGTCTAGATCCTTCACGATAACCAAAATACTGGAGTCGGACCCCATGGGTATGATAACAAAGTCTTGCGGAGCTTCGACAACTGGGAAGTGCAAATGATTCCCTTGACCTTATCTTGGAGATGGAACATCCAGTCCTTTGAGCATAAGATCGGGTATAGATCCCTACGATTTGTCAAGTTCGGATCATGGGGCGAGTACCACTGCATCTAGTGGGGTTGCACCATTCTTCCCTAAAACAAAGGCAAAATTGATCGAGCACTAATCTCCTTCACCAGGAGATCCCAATAAGCCCTAGAATCCGAGAGTAATGACTCTCTGAGGATAACGTTGCCTTCCTCACACGACATAGACGACGTGATTTCTCCATTTTCTAAAATAAGGAGATTGTGAAAATCGAAAAGCTGAAGATCCGCTCCTCCCGACAATTTCGATGCGAGATCTGACCCTAACACATGCGCTGGTGGAACGGTCGCGTCTCCCAAACCAACTTCTTCGGTAAGCTTTTGTTGAAGGACCCACCCGTCAAAAGCAAGAACGACAGCGACGTTGATTTGACCAACCGAACAAGGAGCTTGAAGTGAGCTATCCCAACCACATGGTAGCAAGATGACTCCCTTGGAAGAGAGTAAGCTCCTTCTAGAGACCATGGATATATCGCCGATATATCGATATCGACATGGGACAGATATGGGTATCGATATGGCGATATATCCCGATTTCCAGGCATTTCCTTCACAAAAGCTCATCGATATGGGCAAAATTTCGACAATATATCATCGATATATCGTCGAAATATCATATCGATACGATATCGAAAAGATATCGATATCGATACGGCCTTCCATGCTAGAGACACCATAGTAAGTGTAGGATTCGTACCTAGAAGAAGCCCGTTATAGAATCGAGGTGGCGAAGTTGAACTCCCACAATGCAGGCCTAAGTGTCTCCACATTTCTTGAGAGAATGGGGACACTGAAAACTTGAGCGGTGCACCTCGAGACTGAGGATGCCTCTCCATCAGTGAATCGAGGAGGTCTCCAAAGCATCTTCCCCTCCGCGCCTGAGATCCGAGCAGGTAACTTCCAACAATGGACAGGCCCCTTGCGCAACAAAAATTTTCCACTAGAAGCAACATGTCTCCGACAAAGGAAAGGCAAAGTATTTTTCGCAGAACCCCCCAGACAATTCCCAAGTCCAAAGTCTCCTCACCAACACCGATCAAGACCCGATCTTTTTTCACGGTCGAAATCGACGCATTTTCCTCGAGCTTCGCGTAATCATGTGTCTGGGAATAGTCTTTAACCATCGCAACATAGGATGTTGCACCGCCAGTTAGCACAAGAACATTCTTCTATGCCGGAAGTAGAGTCTTCGTTTGCTGCAAGGACCTTGGGCAGGAGGTAAGACGTTGATTCTCGTCCCCGCCCCCAAAACATGGAAGGCCGTATCCCGATATATCCATATCGACATGGGACCGATATCGAAATCGATATACCGATATATCCGATTTCAGGCATTTTCTTCAGAAAGATTCCTAGATATAGCGATATATCGGCGATATATCGCCGATATATCGATATCAACACGATATCGAAACGATATCGATATCGATATGTCCTTCCATGCCCCAAAACAATGGGGTCGCTTCAAGCAAGAGACTGCATGATGACCAAAATCCCCACAGCGGTAACACCTTCGACCTCTCTTCTGATGTGAAACCAAAGATCAACCCTCTTGCTCTTATCTCCTCACACCTCCATGAATGATAACAATCTTGCTTTCTTCCTTACGAAATATCCTTTCCCTTTCTCCTTCATAAAATGTAATCATCGCCCATGCCATTTCTCCCTCTCACATTAACCAACGGAGACGGTCCTGCTTCTGCCAAGAGCCCATCTCCAAGTCGATAAGGTATTCTCTATGTTTTTTTTGACATGATGGGATGAACCTCCTATGGAGGCTCGTCCAAGAGACTTGAACCCTAGTCTTCACCTTGTGGTTCCATAGACACCCATCGCTACCAATAAACAATTCACTCTGTTGCAGCATAAATCCTCGTCTCGAGTGTCCCTCCTGGAATCGAACCCTGGTCTTTTCGGTGGTAGACGCATTGTACTACCACTATACCGATGAGGTGCAAAGATTTAGGGATCGTATTATTTCGCTAAAATTTGAGCTCGAAGAAGAAAATCTGAATATCATCTCCACTTATGCACTGCAAATTGGTTTCGAGGAAAGGATTAAAAAAGTTTTCTTGGAGGATTTGGATAAGATTATGCAAGGAATCACACAAAGAGAGATGATTTGCCTAAGTGAAGATCATAATGGACACGTGGAAAAGGTTGCTTCAGGGTATGCTAGTGTTCATGAAGACCATGGTTTTGGGGATAGAAACGAAGAGGGAACGGTCATTCTAAATTTTGTAGCGGCTTATGATCCTTTCCTAGCAAAGACTTTCTCCAAGAACATGGAGGAGCAGTTAATTACTTATAAAAGTCACTAGACTAGAATACAGAGATTACTTTACATTGAGGAGAAGAGATCAGTTCTGCTGCAAAGACTACAAAGTAATCCCAGGCAGTGTTGCAATAGTCGGCCGACTATCCCGAATAGTCGGTCCGACTATGCGGTGCGGGGGGTCCCCGACTAAATAGACCTCCAGTCGGTCAATAGTCGGCCCGACCAAATAGTCGCCCGACTATTCGGCCGACTGGCCCGACTATTAGACCGACTGGAGTTTGACTTTGATTTTTTTTATTTTTTTTATTTTTAATTTTCAGTTTTTATGGGTTACATTTTACCATGGTATCACAACAAATATCATATTCTATATATCTATTATATTGATTGGTACTTTTATCTTGGATTCATGTTAACTAATGACCATATATGTATAAAAATATAAGAGTATATGTATTATAAATAATTTTTATATTAAAAAATACAAAACCGAATAATTCCAAATAGTCGCCTGAATACCGATTATTCCCTACTCGGTGACCCCTCCGACTGAATACCGAATACCGTCTTTTGCAACACTGATCCCAGGAGAGAGTTTAACAACTTAACATCGCTTGTTAATCATGGATATGTAAAATAAAAGAGTTGATAAATGTATGATGAGGCCTCATCTTTGTTAGTTACCAATATGGAAAGATTGACTATTTTGACAATTAGGATTAGTATACATCAATGTTCGGCTTTGAGTCTATTCCTTTTTACTTTGATTATAGACAGTTGACTACTCACATCAAGACGAGATACATTGGTGTATGTTATTCATTGATGATATTTTGTCGACTGATGAAACTAGAGATGGAGTAAATAAAAACCTTGAGATTTGAAGACATACCTTATAGACTAAAGGATTTCGTATAAGTAGGCTAAGATTAACCATATGGAGTGAACATTTTCTAGTCAAAGAAGAAGAAAACTAATATATGGAGTGCACATTTAATGGAATTAGTTGTGAAGGAATCGATGTGAAGATTAGATATATATTATTCAGAAGAAAGATTTGTTTGGAAACATCGGATCTATTTTTCAACATGATGGGGAAATCGTTGGAGATGTCACTCGTAGAATAAATGCATGTTAGCTAAAGTGGAGAGGAGCCTCTATTGTTCTATGTGATAAAAAAATTCTTTGAAAATCAAAGGAAAGTTTTACAAAAAAATCTGTGAGACCTACTATGCTCTATTGATATGAATGTTGACATGTGAACCATAGACATGTGCAGATAATGACAATAGCAGAAATGAAAATGCTAAGATGGATGATTGATCATACGCATAAAGATCAGATTTGAAATAATGCGATCAGAATGAAAGTTGGTGTAGTTCCGGTAGAGGATAAGATGAGAGAAAACTGTTTAAGATGATGTGGCCATTTACAAAGGAGATCAACTAATGCACCAGTTAGAAGATGCGAGTTTTGTGATTTGAGTCGGTTAAGAGAGGATGAGGAAGGCCCAAGAAATGTTGGAATGAGACTATCCAAAGGGATCTTAATTTTTGGGATCTAAGCCTGAGAATGACCCAAGATAGATCTAAATGAAGGCAAAGAATTCATGCAGCTGGCCCTACTTAATATGGGAAAAGAATTTGGTGTTGTTTCAATATTATTATTTATCTTAAATTTTCTTTTTACTCAACCTCTCATACAGTTGGGATTGATCTTACAGCTAGGAACGAAGACATGTCCGGGTGGACAAGAGTGGAGCATCGTAGGCGGTGCCAGAGAGGCGCCCTGGTTGCTGAGTGTGGCCATCAAGGTGAGGAGTGTGCGGTCATCCGAGGAAGATGCTTAAGGTGTGGAGGATGGGGTCATGGAGCGGCGGTGTATCAGGACCCGATTTGGTGCTTCGCTTGTCGAGGGAATGGTCACCAGCGCTTCTGATGCCCTAGATGTGGACCAAAGCTTCAAGGAGGTGCTGCTCCTGCCCAGGGGGCAGCTACAGAAGATAAGGGAGTTGATCCGACACGAGAGGAAGCTCGGATCAGGTTCCTCATTGGGTTTGCAGACAGGAGGGGAGGGGTTTGATAAACGCTATGGAGGACATTGGCGTGGTGGTTAGCCATGGTTTCTGCAAGGATGTGATCGACCTTGGCGAGGTCTTGGTGTGAGCCAGAGGCCTTATGATGGAGGAGGCGAGAAGGTTGCTTGAGCTCGCCCATTGGGTGGAGGGCTAGATCCATTGGAGAAACCAACTGCAAAGGGACGGAATGGCGGAGGTGCGTCTGGAGGAGAAGAGCTTTTGGATCGGTGGCCTCCCCTTGCTTTGGAGTCTCCTAGAAGTGGTGCAAGAGATCTTAGCCCCACCGATTCAAGTCAGGGAGATCATTTTCGATGGGCTTTGGAGATGCCAATCAGGCGACCCGTGCCGCCAGAGCATGTTGCGCAATACAAGGGCTACTCCTTCCGTGTGGTGGTTCGCGAGGGTGGTCGAGGCCACGACACCAAGGCAGGGTAGTCGGAGGAGAAGGTTGTTGTGTCAGAGAAGGAAGCTTCGGAAGGGGAAAGGCCCCCTTTTGGGGATTTTGAATCATCCTTTCCTTTTGATGCAAAATTGTAGAGTCTTCAGAAAGGGTGCCACGGGCAAAGAGCATTTCGATTAGTGTGGTCGGGTCGTGCAGAGAGGTGGTCAGGAAGTCATATGCGGAGGCCCTATCGTCAGCTTGTCGAGATGTTGTGGCAGATCTGTCAACGTTGAGATCCTTATGGTTGATGCAGTCAGGTCGCGAGTGGATGCGGCCGAGCAGTCGGTTGCGGACAACCATTTGCATTGGGCACTCAAGTCGGCCAATGGAATTAATATGGCGGTTTCAGTGCAGGGAACGTAGGTGCCTTGGATCCTGGAGATTCGTTTCGGGTTTGTCGATCGGGAGGCGGAATCGAAGCCCTTGACGAATGCGGATACAGAAAGGGCACTCTTTCCCGATGTGTCTGGAGCTCTTGGCATATCGGGAAGCGGAACCAGAGTGACTAGAGCTCTATTCTATCGACGGGCAACAAAACCGAAGGTCTTAGCGAATGAGGAGGGGGCACCATCTCCCAATGTAACCAGAGCTCTTGGCGAACATGGAAAGGGCCCTATGTTGTCGACGGCATACCCTCTTGTCGAGTCGGGAGAATCGAATAGGCGAGGGGGATCGGTGTTTTCTCCTTTGTGAATGGCGGTCTCCGCGGGGGCGGCATCTGCATCTGGGTTCCTGCAGATGGAAGTGTCCTCGAGGGGTCTCTCGGAGGCGGATTCCAGGGGTCTGCAAGTGCATGGTGGACACAACAGACTAGGAGGGTCGAAGGGGGTGTACGGGAATCGACGGCCTTCGGGAAGTCATTTTGGGGTGCAATATTCTAGTAAATGAATGAAGGAGCAGCGGAGGAGGCGAAGGATGGAGGTATATAGCAGGTTGGGTATGATGGGGCAAGCAAGGGCGATCTCCGGTACAGTTGAATGAGCGACTGGGGTTTAGGTTTCCCGATTTGGGCCAGAGGGCGGAGGCTGATTGGGAATTGTCAAAAGGAGCAGTTGGGGGGGAGCAGGCGCATGGGCGTACTGGAAGGGGTTGGCCTGGAAAGGGACAAAGCGAAGGGTAGGGGAGGGGCCAGGGTTGGGCCTGGAAGAGGGGATGTTGAGATGCATGGGGTTAGTACCTCTAAGTGGGTTATCCATGTTGGACTTGTAAGCCCTTGGTGAGACATTAATCTCATAAAAGTTGTTTGTTTTATCATGTCCATCTGAAATGAAATATTGAATGAATGCACTTTAATATTAAGGCCCCTTTGTACAATTAGAGTTATGTACCATGGCCATATTGAATACCATGCAGTTGGAGGGCACATCTAACTTCAAAAATGTGACACTCGATGAAGATCTCCAGTCTGGGAAAGAGATGGCAATCTTTCACTGAAGACTGATTTCCAACTGACTTTTTGATGCAGGTCCTCTGCATAAGAATGGGGATTCGGAAGTGTTGGAATAATCAAGTCAAAGAGTTGACTTGATGAGGTCGAGATAAATTAAGACGTGAATCATAACTGTCACGATCAAACACACATCCTTTGACCTGAGACAGATATGCATCTATGTGGTTGAGTATGCATATTTAACATACCAATAGGTTGGTGACCTAGACAAGGTCCATATATCGATGCATTGGTGTGCGTACGAAGTCATATGAGATGTATGATCTCTCGAAGGAATCATACAGGTTTATACTTGATGAACCGAAAGACAGAGATTACTCATGAGATGATTTGGGGTCAAAATTAATTCCATGCATAGTCGTCTTATTTATGAAATAAAACACGAATTTGAGATATTAATGTATGCTTTTGGAAAGTATATGATTAATATTGTCGCCCAATTATCGAATAAGAAATCTTCAATTTTGATAATTGGATTATCAAGTTAATTAAAAGGTAAAAAGGCAACAACCTTAACTAATTTTAGTTAAGCTAAGTTGTTGTTTATTTATTGTTAATTAGTTAAAATTAAATGGAAATAAAAAGGAGATAATCCTTATTGAATCAGGACTTGCTCTAGGCACTTGATTTAAAATCCAAGAGCCTACAACACATATGTTAGACATGTGGTGCAATTATAAAAGGAGGGCAAGGCCCTCTCTTTAGTAACATAAATTAGGAAACCAATAGTCTTTAGAAATTCCGTGCCTCTTGAGATATAGAAGAGTCTTGAGAGTATCCATCTTTTATACTCTTCTTCTTGTTGCTCTGGTCGACGTCCGAGTTCGTGGGAAGCAACGCGATTCATCTCCGCACTCACGAGAGACTTCTGCAGATCAGACTTGATTCAGGAGGACTTACTTTAAAGACTCACGTTTCAAGAGGTAACCCTGATTGTTCTTTATATTTATTATGAATATCAGAAATTATTTTGGAAATTATTTCCTTAAATTTTGTACTTTCTGAATACACAAATTGTTGTGCTATATTTTGTAGTTCATAAAATGAACTAACATTGTTTTAGCAAAAAGTTTGCTAATTATTTCGTGTTTCCGTGATGCATAGTAACTAATTTTTTTATTTTCTTCAAGCCAAGGTCTGTCAATGAGGTTGATCACGTGGAACGTAAGAGGTTTGGGAAAGACAGAGAAGAGGGAGGCAGTGCAGCAGATGATTTCGGGTCAGAGGGCGGATGTGGTCATGTTACAGGAGACGAAGATTTCGCACGAAACTGCCGAGGCTTGGAGAGAGGTCGAGGGAACCAAACTGGTGGATTCAAGGATGCAAAAAAGTCTTAAACGGATGTTTAAACGCATGCGGCCTCCAGCCGAACCGACAAAGAAAAGTCGGCTCACATGCGGGTTGACCGTTTAAGCGGCATTAAACGGCCGTTTACAATGCCATTTAAACAGTTGTTTAAATCGCTTATTGAGAAAAAAAACCTGACGGCTGACCTAACCCTCGACACCCAGAACCCCTCCCCCCATTCCCAAACCCCCGACCATACCCTCTCGCACAACCCTCTACCTCCAAAGCCCTCTCGCACAGCTCCGCCTCCAGTCGTTTGGAGCTCTGCCGCCTCTTGTTGTTTGGAGCTCTGCCTCTTGCCGCACACACATCGCCCCGCCGCCTCTTGTTGTTTGGAGCTATGCCTCTTGTCGCACGCACAACGCCCCGCCGCCTCTTGCGGTTTGGAGCCCCATGCGCACAGCCCTACCGCCAAGCGCACAGCCCTGCCTTCTCACTGTTTGGAGCCCCACGCGTGGGAGCTCTGTGTGTGCATAGCCGGTACCCCCGTCGCACTTGAAGCGTCGCCGCCTTGGAGCCTCGTGTGCGCGTCGCGCAAGCCCTCGTTTGCTGTTGTTGGAGCTCATGCTTGCTATTGTTAGGTTAAGATAATATTAGTACTTATTTTCTCTCTGTCAGCTTGAGATTTGTTATTAGCATCTTATTTGTGATTTGTCATTAGCATCTTATTAGTACTCATTGAATAACATTATCTGTGATTTCTTCAAATGCGTTGAGATTTGTCGTTAAGTGGTTTCTTCATTCTTATAATGTTATTCATGCCGGTATGTAATATATAACATTGGTGAATAGGTGTAGTCCCTGAGTAATAGATGGACACTCAGTCTTTTGATCCTATCACAAGTAGTGGAATGAGGACGGATGCCATGTGTTATATTCCACAAGGATCTACAGATCAAAGGATGAAAGTTTGGTTATATGCTTACAAAGAATGATCATAATACAATTGTTTGTAAACTTTGCAGCAAAACCATCAAAGGCAGAATTTATAGACTCAAGCAACATTTGACTCATATTCGCGGACAAGTCTCTTCTTGTCCCAAGATTGATGAAGAGATCAAGAAAGAAATGAAAGAATATATGGGTGGAATATTAAAGAGAAAAGCTAAAAAGATGAAGGAAATCGATGATCTGAGGAATGATGTCGATATCATGGGAGGTGATGTACCAACAATGGGCTCAGCAAAAGAGCCTTGCATGCTTGAGTCAATGAATGAGACAGTTGCTCAACAACAAACGACAATCAAGGATGCATTTTGTAAGGATCAAAGGGAAAAGACCATAGCATATGTATGTCGTTGGGCTTACAAAGCAAACATTCCATTCAGTGTATTTCAAATGAAATATTGCCATAAAGCATTTGAAGCAATTGGGCAATATGGTCCACGACTCAAACCTCCAACTCGTTATGAGATGTTCGTTCCTCAATTGAACAAGGCGGTTAAGGATGTCAATGATGCCTAAGCACCACAGAGAAATGTGGATAAGTATGGGATGCTCTATCATGACTAATTCGTGGACTAATATCCGTGGTAGAAGTATTATGAACTTGTGTGTGAATTGTTCACTAGGTACAAGTTTTTTGAGATCTGTAGACTCTTCTGATGAGCCACACACCGTTGAATACATTTTCAACTTGGTAGATGAATGCATCCAAGAGGTTGGAATTGAAAATGTTGTCCAAGTTAATACAGATAATGCATCTGCAAATATGGCTGCAGGGAGGATGATGGAGGAAAGGTATCTAAAAAATTTTTGGAGCTCATGTGCTGCCCATTGTCTTGATTTGGTGCTAGAGGAGATGGGGAAAGAATCAAAGGTGAAAAAAGCAATCTCTAAGGCAATGATGCTTACGGTCTTCATTTATAGCCACACGAAGACTTTTAAGTATGATGCGTAAATTTACACACAAAAAAGACATCGTCAGACCAGGGTAAACTAGATATGCTACCGTATTTCTTACATTACTGAGTGTTCTAGAGAAGAAAGATAAGTTGAGGCTCATGTTCTCTTCAGATGAGTTGAGAGATTTTAGATGGTCGAAGACTAGGAAAGGAGAGGCGGCAACATCCATTGTCTGGAGTCCAATAGTTTGGAATCAAGTTACTCTAGCATTGAGGGTTTTTTCTCCATTGGTTCATCTTCTACGTGTTGTTGATTCTGATGTTAAACAATCTATGGGATTTGTGCATGGAGGATTAGTGGATGTAAAGAAAGAAATAATTGATTCCTTCAATGAAAACGAGTTATCTTATAAGCATTTCATTAATGCCATTAATTTGAAGACTAAAGGATGGCTTGATTCTCCACTCCATCTTGCAGCGTACTATTTGAACCCCTACTTCAATTATAGAAAACATGTTGAGAATGATGTTGGTGTGAAAAAAGGTCTTCTTTACTGCATTGAAAGTTATACCCAGATTTAGATCAACAAGACATCATTACAAGGAGTTGGTGATTTACAAACATGGTCAAGCCATTAGCAATTAAGCAAAGATCAATAAATGATGACCATTTTGATCCAGGTGAATCCCTATCAAGTTTTTCAATATGATTTTATAGTCCATATTGATGATATCTAATTAATGTTTAACATGAAACAGCTCATTGGTGGTCGTTACATGGAGGTGAAACCCCTAATTTGCAGGCAATGGCAATGAGAAATCTGAGTTTGACCTCGTCATCATCTGGATGTAAGAGAAACAGGAGTGCTTTTGGAGCGGTAATGAATTCTATATTTGTATATTAACATTCACTATACATTGACTTTTTAGTGTATAACATATATACGTGTGTTTATTTTAGGTTCACACGCAAAATAGAGCTAAATTGAATCCTAAGAGGGTGAATGATTTAGTATTTGTTAGATTCAATTCATTGATTAAGGATCGTCGTGAAAGTAAGAGGAGGGATCCTCCTTTATCAAAGGATCACCAGTATGCAAAGGCATGGATTTCAAATGTACCTTGTGAAGAAGATGAAGTTGCACAGTATTTACATGGGGTTCAGTTGCCGAGGCATGCGGAGCTAAAAACATACTTGAGCCAAGGAGAAATGAACGTGTATATTTGAGAGCTTCAAGTTCATCTGGGCAAACTTTGCATGAGGAAGCTGATAATGAAGGAATATTTGAGGATGAGGATGAGGATGATGATGGAGATGAACAGCCAATGTTGCTTGTGACGAGTCTGATGAAGAATGATATAGGTTTCATTATATTTTTGGATGAAGAAATGACAGGCCTTTTTGTGCTATCCATGACTTTTTTGGAACCATGTTATGAATTGTAGTTTGTAAATATTTATATTGTCTATTTTGACATTTGGCTATGGATTCTATATTTATGGATGTCTATTTTAACATTTGGCTATGGATTCGGCTTGTTTATGTTGTCTATTTTGACATATGGTTATGGATTCTGCTTGTTTATGCTGTCTATTTTCACATTTGGCTATGGATTCTACTTGTTTATGCTGTCTATTTTCACATTTGGCTATGGATTCTACTTGTTTATGATGTCTATTTTCACATTTGGTTATGGATTCCACTTGTTTATATTATCTATTTTTATATTTGGCTATGGATTCTACTTGTTTATGCTATTTGTTTTAACATTTGGATGAAAAAATCCTTGAAGTTGACAATATTTGGTCTATATTGTGAATATGTGATTACTATTTTATAATTTATATATATTTTTTTTATTAATTGTATATATGTAATAATTTTTTATTAATTAAATACGCAAAACCGCACAACCAGTTTAATTTCAATTTAAACTCCCGCATACTGTTTAATCAGTAATCAGTGACCTTACCGACTGAATACTGCATACCTCTTTTTACAACCTTGGGTGGATTGCAGGGGTATTGAGTCTAACAGAGCTTTTGATTGCTTGGTGACGGGGTGGGATGCAATCAAGTTCGATTTGGAGGGAGACGAACTACGGGGCAGGTATTATATACCAACGTTGTTGCGGGCCTTGCGACGGAAGGCATATGGGATCAAGATAATGGCCACAAACATGTATGGACCTTGCAACGAGGTTGGCATAGCTCAACTGCTAGGGAATATGAAGGCAACTAGAGTGTTGGCGCAAGATGCTACCTGGATCACCGCAAGGGATTTCAACGTGACCTTGCTTTCGGATGATCGACTTGGTGGTCATGGGGGAAGGGACCGGGGCTCGGCAGAATTAAGGGATGGTCTGGAAGAGCTTGGGCTTCAAATGGTCAATGCGGCGGTTACACCTGGCAGAACACAAGAGCCAGGTCTCATATTAATAGATTCTTCTTATCTGTGGAGGCATCGGAGAACTTTCCGTTGGTAGAGGCGAGGGCTTTGCCTAGGGTGCATTCGGATCATATTCCCTTGATGTGGACCTCTGGGGAGGAGGCACGCCCGCGAGCGTATTTCCGTTTTGAGCGGGCATGGATGTTGGAGGATGGCTTTTCTGAGTCCATGATGAAGTTTTGGGAGGATTGCTTGGTTGGTGGCTCAGCGACCGATAGGTTGGCGAACAAATTGGCCTCACTCAAGAGGCACTTGATGGAGTTTAATCATGTCAACAGGGAGAGAAGGCAGGGCAGGAGGTTGAGGGCACAGAAGGAGATATGCAGACTTGAAAAGGTTGAGGATGATAGGCGGTTAATGGCAGAAGAAGTGGCATACAGGGACTTTCACCTTCATGAGATCCTGCTTGAAGACCAAAAGAGGTAGCATGGCAGCAGAGGTCTAAGCAGAAATGATTAAGGGAGGGTGATGCATACACGAAATTTTTCCACGCCGCGGCCAGCAGGAGAAGACGCAAGAATTGCATGTTTTCAATCTTTGTCGGGGGGATGGTAGTGGAGGGGGACAGTGATGTGGGGATTGCGTTGAGATAGCACTTTCAAGAGTTTGGCAGAAAGCAGATTCGGGAGGGTTGGAGATGGTAGGGGTGAGGAGTGTCGCGGATCTCTGCTGCAGAGGCGAGTACATTGGTAAGGGGATTCACGGAGGAGGCCGAGCGAATGCTTTGCCAGACCAATGCAGATGGGGCGTCGGTCCTGGATGGCTTCCCAGTGTTTTTCTACAAGGAGTTCAGGGATACAATTAAAGGGGATGTGATGGAGGTCTTGGAGGAGTTTCGGTAGAGATACAGGGGATTCGAGAGGGTGAACAAGGCACTCCTCTTTCTGCTACCTAAAAGGGACACGCCGATTAGAGTGGAAGATTACAAATCTACACTGTCAAATGTTATTTTATCTCTTGGTGTCTAAGATCCATACTAACCGATTGAGGGAGGTTATGCATCGGATAATCTTACCCGTACAGATGACGCTCGTGCCTGGAAGAGTTATGGTTGACGAGTTGGTGTTGGCCTCCGAAATGGTGTCAGATTGGAAAAGAAGCAAGACTAGGTGTTCGTTGAAAGGTTAATTTATCTAAAGCATCTGATTCTATTGACTGGAGATTCATGTAGGCTTCGCTACAGAAAAGGGGCTTTCCAGAGACGTGAATTGTGTGGATGAAGCGGTGTGTGACAACCTGCATCTCATATTGTGCTCGTGCATGGTAGATCGGATGGGGGTTTCTTCCAGCCGTAAAGGGGAATCAGGCAGGGGTGTTTGTTGGCTCTGCTTCTTTTTGTGATCTTGGATGACGCTTTAGTTTTGATGATGAGGTTAGCAGTTGATGGAGACTAGTGTTCTGGATATAGGAGGGATGACATTTCCATCCTTATTCTATGGTATGTTGACGACATGGTGCTTTTCTTGGGAGGCGAGGAGAATATTCGCAGGACGTCACTTATCATGGATGTTTTTGGGGGCATTTCCGAGTTGCGAATCAATAGGGAGAAGTCAGCTATGGTCCCTTTCGGCATGTCGGAGGATGAAGTGTGGAGTACGGATGTGATGTTGGGCTACCCCACGGCGGCTCTACCAATTCTTTACTTGGGCCTTCCACTGGTGGCGGGGAAGCCAAGGTCCGTTGATTGTTGGGTGCTTCTAGAGAGGATGGAGGAAAGACTAGCTGGGTGGAAGGCAATAGTGCTCTCTAAGGGAGGGAAGTTGGTTCTTTTGAAGCATATTCTCTCGGCAATCACGATTTTCTTTTTCTCCACGAAAACGTTTCTCGTTGAGGTGTGTGCAAGGATTGAGAAGTTGATGAAGAGATTTTTCTGGTTGGATGGCAGGTAGGGTAAGAGGGGTATCCACCTCGTGGAGTGGGGCAGAATGACGTCGGCCAAGGATAGTTTAGGGGTGATGCAACTGGGGAAGATGAATAAGGCTTTCTTGGTGAAGTGGGTGGTGCGAATTTGGGGGAGTTCCCAGGACCTAGTGGGTTCACTGGGTTGCTTGCTCAAGAAGATCTATAGTGTTACCATGACTTTGGCGGCCAACCCGAGGTGTCTCCCATCATCTTTATGGAAAGGGATTGTAGTGGTTATCCCGAAGATCATTGTGAAGATGGAACCGGTGTTGGGGGATGGAGCATCTTTTCGTTTTTGGAGAGATGACTGGACAGAGTAAGGGCCTTTGGGAGTTCATTTCCCATGGCTTATGAGGATGGCGGAGTACAGAGAGGTGTGGGTGCAACATGTCTGAGACCGTGGGGCATGGCCTTCGAACTTTGCATTTACGTTGTCGGATCAGAGAGTGGAAGAGTTCCTTTTGATGCAGACTGAGCTAAGAATGAGAGCATGTCTTCAGGCAGAGACCACTTCAAGTGGGGTGATGGAAGATTTTCAATGTGGAAGGTGTACCGTTTTCTGGTGGAGGATGGGGTGGAGGTGCGGGAGGAGCTTCATGTGGACACGAGACAGATTTCGCGGTGCAAGGTGCCTAACAGGGTGAAGGTTTTCCTCTGGCTCTTCAGATGTGGAAGGCTCCTCACCAAGGATCGTCGGGGTCAGTTGTTGAGCTTGGAGGACATGCTTTGCAATAGATGCACGATTGTTACTTTTCTTTTTTATTTTAAATCTATACATATACGTTGTGGTGGGTCCCAAAGCAGGATGCCACCATTTACATCTTTCGAAAAAACTTCGCGTACAGTTAATTGATGAATTTTCCTAGGGGTGATTCATCCCAATTACAAGCTATACTTATTAAGATTCTAAGATTCTACATGTGTATGAATATATTATTATAAAATACAATTAAATTGTACATGTGTTTAATTCTATTCTTAAGAAACATCCACCAGAGTATGAACCAGGAACCTACTTCCACCGGGAACCTAATTCTTTCAAAAGATCGAGCTCACTTGAACAAATGGTCTACCGATGCACAAGTTCGGGATATGGAGGTTTTTCCTTGCACAAAATTGACTTGGGGTTACATTGCATATGCATGAAGTGCTAAGAATATTTGCAACCAAGAAAGGTGAAAGTGACATGAGAGTTTTAAGTTTGAGCTCAACAGCAGCATTGGTAAATGGAGAAGAGGAGGAATTTAAATATGAAGAAACAAATGAAGATGAAGAGAATGTTCCTTTGGAAGATAATGAAGATCAAATAAAAAATTTTGAAAGATTAACATAATAGTGAAAGTTATTTTTATGCTAAGCATATTTTGTGATTGAACATGTACTTGGTTTAAACAGTGTGTATTGTTCTATGTTACAAATCCTTTGATCTTAACTTCCCTCGTTGACTTAATCAGTTATTCTTCGTAGTTATGGTTCAGAAATTTGATAGAAATCTTATATAAATATCATTAGTTTACCACATAAAAACTTAACTTGGATTTCCCTTTTAATGAATTTATTAATTGAACCGATGGTTTGATATATTATTAAAATAACATGTGCTTAAAATAAATGCAAAATCAAATACTCCTGAATTGTTTATTCTTTTTTTGCGACCTTTCTACCGGATATCAATTACCAACTTCTTGCAACCTTGGTTCAACTTATCAAGCACTAAACTTAGCCCAAGCTTCGATCGTTAGCTCTCTGAGTTGTGTCCATGCCATTCAATAAACCTCATTATATCTAATTTCAGACATACCTCATGTTACAATCCTGGCAAGAATGGAAGGAAATATCACGATATATCACCGATATATCGATATCTACATGGGACCGATATTGGCACCGATATGGCGATATATCCCAATTTCCAATCATTTTCTACACAAAGGCTCATCGATACAGGCGATATTTCGGCGATATATCGTCGAAATATCGTATCGATACGATATCGAAACGATATCGATATTGATACGGCCTTCCATGCTTGCAAGCAAAAAGAATGAAAAATAGCAAGGGAAAGAGGAACAGAGAACAAATCGCAGTCTACTTAGCGAGGAAAATGAGCGAAAAATCATGGAAAAAGAAGAGCAAAACAAGCCATGTGAGGTACAAAAGAACATTCTTGAATGAGAATGGTAGAAAGAAAGAAATACATGTACAAAGGATAAAAGGTTCAAGGGAAGCAATGTATTTTCTCATTACATTCCATGGTTTTGATAACTGCGCTTGCACTCCATATGACCTTTAGAAGGCGGTTAAAATGCCAATGACCAGTAAGGACTTGTTATGATATCTGAGGTCATAATTCTCTAATAATGGATTTGAATACCCACTAATAACTACCTACGAATGAACTTAATCAACTTGTAGAGAACTAACTTTCCAAAACAGGCTAAAACTTTGTAATCCGATGTTGCATGGTGTACAGATTCTAGTAGTGGGGTAAAGGAGGGATTTCAATGCCCAAATTATATAATAATTGATTTGACTACGTAAAGAAAACTACCTACTAATGAACTTTATCAACTTATCAAAGACAACTTTTACAATCCTGGTAAACCTTTTTAATTCCATGTTACATCAAATTCTACACAGCATCAAATATGCACGGCATGAATCTAACGACAATGGAGGATCCACCTCAAAAAAAAGACAATGGAGGATCAGGCATGGAAGTGCCAATTCTGGTGAAGGATCAGGCAGGAATAAAAGCTAGCAGAGGGAATAATTGAAGTGCAAAAGAAGGTGTCAAGACTAAAAAGCAGGGACATTTATTATGGAAGTGTAGAGACTTATGTTATGATTATTATGTACCGTTTCTTATTTTTTTGTTTCTATTTTGGACTCTTATGTACTTTATCCATGGGTTCTCTCTATATAAGGGAGCCTAGGGTTCTGTGAATGATTGATTCTCTCATTTCCTCCAACATGGTATCAGAGCCAAAACCCTAACCTTACCCTCTCAAGCTCGCTGCCCACCCCTTCTCTCTCTCCTCTCTCCTCCGGTGGCGCCGCCCGTCTTCTCCGGTGCTACCAGCCCTCCGCCAGTCCTCAGTCGGGCCCCACAGCCCTCCTTCAGTCCTCAGTCGGGCCCCACGACCTTCCGCCAGGCCCCACAGCCCTCCGCCGGTCCCTTTCACCACTCGTCGGCCGATACCTTGACATGGATTTTAGTGCATAAAGTCTACATATGCACTCAAATCCAATCCAGTTGATGTAGACACCGTCTCTTGTCTACAAACCCTAGTCTACGTCTCTGGCTAAATGTCAGAAAGTAAAGTTGATATGCCCTCCATAGGCGCCGTCAAAGGTCCTACGCAAAAAGTCAAGATGGATGGGACGAACTATGAGCTCTAGGCGATGCAGTTCATGAGCCTCATGAACTCAGACGGTAAGAAGCATATACTTACCAAGGATGAGCCGGCAGAGAAGATTGGGATCTATGCCTCTTGGGAGGCCGATGACTCTTATGCCAAGGTTTGGCTGTCAGACACACTATCGATGGAGATTGCCAATGATGTCCTCCATCAGCCCATTGCTAAGGCCATGTGGGATAGTCTGGCCGCTACATATTCACAAGTGCGGAATGAGACCAAGATGTTGCAGCTCCAGCATGATATTTTCACAATGAAGCAGAATGGGCGGCCGCTTCACTCGTTGTACACGTCCCTAAGAGGGATGTTCGAGAAACTATATAGTACTATACCACGCATGGTGACTCCAGAGCAACAGAAGACCTTCTGGAATGCTACCATGTTGGGCGTACTACTTGCAGCGCTCGATCCTGAGTATAAGACAGCCCACTCTCAGATACTTGCTGATGCTATTATTCCTCATACGGAGGACGTTTACCAGAGGCTCAGTCGCATCTCCGTTTCCAGCACCTCTACTCCACCTCCATCGGCGATGGCGGCATCGCGTGGTAGAGGCGGTCAGTCTTCTGGTCGTGGACATGGACCTCGTGGTTGAGGAGGTCGCTTTCGCCAGCCGTGTTCATTCTGTCATCGCACAGGCCATTCAGAAATACATGCTACTTTAAGCATGGGTTTCCAGCGTCGGCGTGTGTAGCCGAACCTGTCACCATGGTGGGCGTACTACTTGCAGTGCTCGATCCTGAGTATGAGGCAGCCCGCTCTCAGATACTTACCGATGTTGTTATTCCTCCTATGGAGGACGTTTACCGGAGGCTCAATCGCATCTCTGTTTCCAGCACATCTACTCCACCTCCATCGGCGATGGCGGTATCGCGTAGTAGAGGTGGTCAGTCTTCTGGCTGTGGACGTGGACCTCATGGTCGAGGAGGTTGCTTTCGCCAGTCGTGTTCATTCTGTCATCGCACAGGGCATTCAGATGATACATGCTACTCTAAGCATGGGTTTCCAGCGTTGGCGCGTGTAGCCGAGCATGTCACGTCTCAGTTGGCATCCACAGATAACCGATTTGAAGAGCTTGTGGCACACCTACGAGATATTATGCCTCAATCATCTATTGATTCTCCAGGTGGATCTTCAGATGTTGCTGCTACAGCTTCTGCTAGTTCGTTTGTCGCTGCCAGTACCTCAGGTAGTGCTACTGCCTTTACATCTTGTCATGATCTCTTCGATTGGATCATAGATTCTGGCGCCACCCATCATCTCTGCCGTGACAGAGAGAGACTTGAGTCATACAGGGGCATCCCACCAGGCCGTTCAGTGCTGATAGCAATGGGACTCATTCCCCCATCGTTGGACAGGGGGAGATCTCCTTATCACCTTCTATACATTTACAGAATGTTCTACATGCTCCTGAGTTCTCCATGAATCTATTATCTATTAGTCAGATTATGAAGGATTTGCACTGTCGTGCTATATTTGACCCATCGTCTATCATTTTTCAGGACATACTAACGGGCAGGGTGATTGGTTGTGGCTCTAAGCAGAATGGTCTTTATCGTCTGGTCCGAAATTCTTATGCTGGCGTCTCTTCACATTCATCTGGATCAGTCTCTCCGTACACCTGACATCTTCGCTTTGGCCATCTCCCGCTCCAGAAAATGCGACATCTCTTGCCTCAGATCTCTCCGAGCTCGTCATTTCGTTGTGAGGCATGTCAGTTGGGAAAGCATCATCGGTCTAGCTTTCCTAGTCGTCAGAGTCGGAGCAATAGCTCCCTGTTTGAGTTGTTTCCAAGCTTGCAAGAATCGACCGACTAGACCGACTAGTCGATCCGATTACTCAAGTCGGCCCACTGACCAACCCAATTTGAGAGAGCCGGCCATTAGTCAGGTGGGCCGAGTAGTCGGACCGACTAGGCGGTCTAGTCGACCAATTAGGCGGTCGATTTCTGCAAGAAGGATCTGATGACCCGAATCTGGGGATTCACTCCGCGACCCGAACGAGTGGAATTTAGGTTACTGTCGGACAGTAACCTAAAACCGACGCGACATTTCACCTCTCGGCTTCTCCCTCCCAGCGCGAGATCCATTACCTCCTCCGTCGCCTGCTCCCGCTCGCCGCTCGCCGCCTGCTCTCGACGCCGCTCGGTGGTCGCTCGCCACTAGGAGATCCCAGCGCGACCATTCTCTTCCCGCCGTTTGTTCTCCTGCCACTTGCAGCCTCGCCATCCGATCGCCTATGCTTCGGTTAGGGTTTTTTTTGCTATTTTTTTCCAAATATCTATTTCGGCTATATCAAAGGCAATCCATAACTTATTTATTTATGTGGAACTATGAGCTATGTGGAACTATGAGCTACCAGTTACCACTTATTCTTGAGGTTCCTTAGGTTTATGGGGGATGACACTTATTCTTGAGGTTCCTTAGGTCTATGAGCTACCAGTTACCACTTATTCTTGAAGTCTAAATGAGCCTTTAACCTTGGGCTTCTTCTTCTCCGCTAGAAGTCCTCCAAGTTGATTCTCTCTCTCTCTGGATGTCCATAGACATCAGAATAGTTTGATAGAATGACACAATAGAAATCTGATGGTTCTTTTATTTGTTGAAATTTGGTGGGGACCACAACCCTCATTTTCTTTTCCAATTTAATATGACTACTGAGATGCTAATTGCATAACCCTTATTTCCATAACATATTTATTTAACAGAAATTAATTTGTTGAATTCAGCACAATAGACATTCTCAAGTTTTTTTAAAAACATACAGAGGGTCTATATCTTCAACATCTCCTAGCTTGTGTAGTTTCATCCCCCTTTTCGGCTATATATGGAAGTTTTTTTGTTGTGTTTGGATGCTTAAAATGTGTTGATATTGAATTGAGATGACAATGGTCAATATTGAATTGATTTAGGTGCTGTAGTTCGTTTGTTCGTAATTAAATGCAAAATGAAAATGTTTGTTTATATCAAGTTTTAACTTGTGTGTTTTTGACAATGTAGATGGCAACACCTCCCACGAATGTCGCCTCTGGTGGTGACTCTTCCTTTTATGTGCCACCAGGATCAAGTGATCATGCATGGCAATTTGGATACCTTTCAAATCGTGCGGATTCGAACATGGTTACTTGCAGGTTGTGCAAGAAGGTGGTGAAAGGAGGGATTTTTAGGTTCAAGCAACATCTTCCGCACCGTAAAGGCAACGTGGCTCCATGTCCTAAGGTGGATGAAGATACGAAGAAGATGATGATCCAGGTCTTGGATGACGTTGCTAGAAAGAAGAGTCAAAAAGTTGTTGACCTTACTGAGATGAGAGATGAGATTAATATCGGCATCACTGGAGATGCTGGATCTACGAAAAGGCATCGATCTTCCGAATCTCTGGAACAGACCGTCGCCGTTCAAGGAACACGTCAGATGAGCATAAAAGATGCTCTATCCAAGGACCATCGTGAGAGGGTTGTCTTCTATATATGCAACTGGGCATATACATCAGCGATCCCTTTCAATGCATTGACCACGAAACAATTCAAGCAGATGATGGAGGCAATTGGGATGTATGGTCCAGATCTCAAGACTCCTACGAGGTATGAGATTAGCGTCCCATTTTCGAAGAAGGCGGTGAAGAAAATTTCCGATGACTTGCAATGTCATCGAATTACATGGAAGAAGACAGGATGCTCTATAATGACCGATGCATGGACGGACATGCGAGGACAGAGCATCATGAACTTCTGTGTCAATTGCTTTAGATGCTTCTGATGAGACACACACCGCCAAGTACATTTTTCAGCTCGTGGATGAGTGCATAACTGAAGTTGGCGTGGAGAATGTTGTTCAAGTTGTTACGGATAATGATTCGGCAAATATAGCAGCAGGGAGGTTGCTGCTCACAAAATATCCTCAGATATGGTGGACTTCGTGTGTTGCTCATTCCATTGATCTTGCTTTGGAGGAGATCGGCAAAGATTTGAAGACGAAGAGCGCAATTAAAAAGGCGAGGACACTCACTATTTGTATTTATGCTCACACATTGAGCTTGATGCGGAAGTTTACAAACAAGAGAGACATCGCTAGACCAGGGCAAACGAGGTTTGCTACTACTTTCCTCACTCTAGAAAGCATTCTAGAGAAAAAAGACAAGCTCAGGTTGATGTTTTCTTCAGATGAGTGGAGGACATGCAAATGGTACAAGACCAAAAAGGGAGAACAAGCGACGTCCATAGTCTTCAGCGCTACTTTTTGGAACCACACCGCATTTACAAATTAAAATTTTTACACCTTTGGTTCGTTTATTGCGTGTGGTTGATGTGGATTACCGTCCATCCATGGACTTTGTTTATGGAGGGCTTGAAGAGGCAAAGAGAGAGATAATTGCATCTTTTAATAGCGTGGAGTCATCTTACAAGTTTTTTTGTGGATGTTATTATCTCCAAGACCAAGGGCAGACTTGATACTCCATTGCATCTAGCGGCTTACTATTTGAACCCATACTTCTTTTTCACGGAGTGTGGTGGTGATGCAGATATTGTGGTGAAGAGAGGTTTTATGGATTGCATGGAACGATTTTATCCAGATTTAGATATACAAGATGCTATCACCACAAGGGAGCTTGTTGATTATAGAAATGGTCGTGGGGCATTTGGGAAGCCATTAGCAGTGAGACAGAGCATGAGAAATGATGAAAATTTTGATCCAGGTATTTCAGACATTATTTTCTATTAATGTAATTTTGATTATCGTTGATTCCATTGACCTAGCCATTCTATATTTATCAGCTAATTGGTGGTACAATTATGGAGATGACACACCACATTTGAAACATATGGCCATCAAGATCTTGAGCTTGACTTCTGCATCCTCTGGATGTGAGCGCAATTGGAGTACGTTTGGCTCGGTAAGACTCCAGTGACCCATATAATAGAAATACTAGTTGTAACTTAGTAAGTGATATAGTCATTAGTCACATTTTTTGTAATGTTGCTTACATATTCATACCAAGAAGAGAGGCAGGTTGGAAACAAAGAGGCTAAACGATCTTGTGTACGTTCGTTTCAATTCCAACCTGATGGAACGCCGTCTTGAGAAAGGAAAAGATCCGCTTTCCTCTCGTGATCGTGCATATTTACGTGAATGGACTGGAGAGGTCAATGTACACGCTCAAGATGAGGAGGTCTTTCCAGGTTCCGGATTGACTTGGGGAGCAGTGGCTCATACAAGTGGTGCAGAAGAGAATTTGGAGCTGAGAAGAAGTCAATGTGGCAAGGGAGCTTTATCTTCGAGCTCAAATGTTGCATCTATAAATGAAGAAGAGGAGGAATTTCTACCTGAAGACATAGTTGAAGAAGAAGAAGAAGATGATGATGAAGATAATGATGAAGAAGAAGAGATTGATTTGGATGATGAAAATGAAGGAGATGAATGACTTTTTACTTGATGCTTCATGCTTGCTTGAATTATTTTTATTTGAAATGATGTATCTGTCAGTGAACATTAGCTAATGTTATGTAGCAAACATTTGTTCTTAACTTGCTACTTTTTTCGTGCAATTGTTTCTTTTTTAGCTCTTATAAAATTGAAAATTGCTAAATCTAATGCATTTTTATGATTGAGTATATATATAGATTAATATATTAATAATAATTTATATATTGAAAATAATAAAAATTTCAAAACCGACTAATGCTCGACTAATTCTGACTAGTCGTCCGACTGACGACTAATCCTTAGTCAGTGACCCGGCCGACCGAGTACCGACTGCCGACTTCTGCAACCTTGGTTGTTTCATATTGATATTTGGGATCCAAGTCGTGTACCTGATCATCAGGGACACATGTTTTATCTAGTTGTAGTTGATGACTTTTCTCGTGTATCTTGGGTCTTTCTTTTAAAGAATAAATCTGAAGCAGGGGGTGTTATTAAAAATCTGATTAATGAAGTGCAGAATGTTTTCTCTTCTACTGTTAAATATGTTCGTACAGATAATGCACTGGAATTCTGCTCTCGTTCTCTCTCCCGGTTTCTTTCGTCTAAGGGTATTATTCACCAAACCACATGCTCTTACACCTCTCAACAGAATGGTGTGGCAGAGAGAAAGCATCGTCACCTTCTTGATATCACACGAACCCTGCTTATCTGGAGTTGTGCGCCCATTACTTTCTAGGGGGATGTTGTCCTTACAGCATGCTACCTGGTCAATCGCATGTCATCCTTTGTTCTTGGTGAGAAAATTCCTCTTTCAGTTATTTTCCCTGGTAAGGAATTACTCTCACTTACTCCTCGTGTCTTTGGTATTGTTGCCTTCGTTCATCACTTATCCCCTGGACTTGACAAACTCTCTCCTAGAGCTGTCATGTCAAGTGTGTCTTTGTAGGTTATTCTCGGACTCAGAAAGGTTATCGTTGTTATGACCCCATAAACAAGAGATATTTTGTCAGTGCTGACGTTACATTTTTTGAGTCCGTTATGTATTTCTCCCCTGCAGGTGACAGGTTGGTCTCGTCTACTTTCAATGATGATGTCTATGTTCCTCCTACTTTGAGTCAACCTGAGTACAATCCAGCTCCAGTTACTACGCCACCCTCACCACCACCTCCACAATCACTTATTCCACCTTTACCTAAATTCTATACACGTCGGTCAGGTCCTGCTCGAGCTACACGTCAGGCATCCATCATGCCTCAGGTATGTTCAGATGGTATTACTAATGATGGGTCAGATAATGTACATGTGCAGGATTCTTCAGTATAGGAGGAGGATGCACCATCCAGTACAGTGGATGACGACCTTAATGTCCCCATTGCTATTCGGAAGCAGAAACGGACTTGTGTGTCTTATCCATTTGCTTCCCAGGTGTCCTTTCACCGCCTTACAGGTGATTTTTGGAGGTTCGCTGCGGCTTTGTCTTCCGTAGATATACCACGAACCAATCAAGAAGCTATGAAGATTAATTGCTGGCGATTGGCTATGGAAGAAGAGATGTGTGCTTTACAGTCTCGTGGTACATGGAGCCTGGTTAATGCTCCATCTGGCGCATCTATTGTTAGCTGCAAATGGGTGTTCACAGTTAAATACCATGCTGATGGCAGTCTCGATCGGTACAAGACCCGACTTGTTGCAAGAGGTTTCACACAAACCTACGGCGTGGACTATCTGGATACATTTTCTCCAGTGGCTCGGCACTCTACTCTTCGCATTCTTCTATCGAATCCTGTGGTACGTGACTGGTCTATATCTCAACTTGATGTCAAGAACGTGTTCTTGTATGGAGATCTGCAGGAGGATGTCTACATGCAGCAGCCACCAGGGTTTATTGCTGAGGCGAGAATCATATGGTGTGTAGACTTCATGAGGCAATTTATGGCCTTAAACAGAATCCCAGGGCATGGTTCCAGAAACTTTCCCACCTAATTGAACGACAGGGATTCAAAAGATCAAATGTGGATCACTCGTTGTTCATTCAGAAGACTTCTATAGGTACGGTTGTCATCATGATATATGTTGATGATATCCTGGTTACAGGAGATGACGTTCGGGGAGTAGAGAGGGCAAAAGCATTCTTGGGCCGTCAGTTTGTCACGAAGGATCTAGATACCCTAAGATACTTTCTGGGGTTGTATTTGCCAGGAATGCACAGGGTCTGGTGATGACCCAAAGGAAATACATTACAGATTCTCTGATTGAAACAGGCATGGTTGGATGTAGACCATCGAGTACTCCTATGGATCCGAGCATGAAACTGTATGACAATGATACTGAAGAAGTGGACAAAAGAAGATATAGAGATTGTGGGTAAGCTTCTTTATATCACCATAATTCGACCCGATATTGCTTTTGCAGTAAGTCGGGTGAGTCAATTTATGGAGCAGCCAAGACAAGTTCATATGGATGCCATATACATGATACTGAGGTATCTAAAGTCTTCTCCAGGCTTAGGGTTGCTATTTCGAAAGAGCGCAGATTTATCTATTTCAACGTGTGCAGACGCAGATTATGCAGGGTGTCCTAAAGATCGAAAGTCTACTTCAGGATTCGCCGTTTTTGTTGGGAGTTCTCTGATTTCTTGGAAAAGCAAGAAACAAACCGTTGTGGCAAGGTCTAACGCTGAGTCTGAATATAGGGCCATAGCGCAAGCAAGCACAGAGATGATGTGGGTTCGAGCCGTGCTAGAAGATCTACATATAGTTGTACCTCTACCCATGCAGCTTCAGTGCGACAATCAAGCAGCTTTGTTCATTGCCAACAATCCAGCATTTCATGAAAGAACAAAGCATATCGAAATAGACTGCCACTACACTAGAGATATGATTCAAAGAGGATTGATACTACTACTCACGTTAGCTCAAAGGATCAGACTGCAGACATATTTACCAAGCCGCTGCTCAGAGGATCCTTTCAGAGATGCTCTTCCAAGCTGAGCATGATAGACATCTATGCTCCATCTTGAGGAGGAGTGTAGAGACTTATTTTATGATTATGATGTACCGTTTCTTATTTTTTGTTTCTATTCTGGACTCTTATATACTTTACCCATGGGTTCTCTCTATATAAGGGAGCCTGGGGTTCTATGAATGATTGATTCTCTCATTTCATCCAACAGGAAGTGCTAGGGATGTCGTTATAATGTTGGAAGGATCATGTTGAGGTTGATTGGAAGAAAATGTTTTTGAGGACCTTTGTGCATTTTTTATTTTTTTTGTTTGGTCACCAACGATCAAGTCCCCCTTTGTGGGGGTTGCGTTAGGTAGTCGACAACCTGCGTAAAAAATAGTTGAATCTTTCAGCATAGATTTGAGTAAGAATCCATGTAGCCGACCCTACTTACAGTGAGAGAAGATTTCGCCTTTTTTACGAGCGATCAAGCTAAAAGTTTGCACAGGACCTCAAATGGGATGGCTAATAACGCAAAACATGTAACTTTTATAGGGATCATAAATATTGAAAAGATATAGGGTTATGATATAATTAAAAATCTTCACATGGATGACATATGTGTAGGAAGAAACCAATTTATTTCTGATTTCTAACATAATATCATAAAGGATGTGATGGCCAAATGGTTTCTGCCCCTCCCCCCCCCCCCAAATGGTCATTGATTATGAGGAACAAACAGACCACAATAATAAAGCATTTGCTTATTCCCGTGACCCACAAGGTTAAGTACAAAAAGTGAAACCACCCAGTGTTCAAGCTACATACCTGAAGTATATTCTTCACATCTTTCTTTGTCAGCTTCTGCTGTCTTAGAAGCATTTCTATCCTTGCTCTCATTTGAAGATGTCTGCATATAGAATGCAAGAATGAAAATCAACAAATACATAATTAAGCAACTCCAGTGTGGGGCACCGAAATATGGTGCTCAAATTTGTAAATACCACGGCAATACTTACTCGGAGGACCACAGATGCCCAAGAATAATTGCAATCAACTAACAGAAGGAAAGAACAACGTTGGTTAGAAAAACATGGAATACCAGTAAAACTAAATAGATATGGCTGATTTTAAGGAAGATAGACAGATCATAAATCCTAACCTGGAGAGTATACAGGCCAGCTTCTAGTTTACGATTGTAACGCTCATCGTCGTCTAACTATAAACAAAAAAGCCAAAAATGTAATACAACTTCAGATATTTGTAAACTGGGGGAAAAGACAGTTACCTCCAGCTCATCCAGCTCAAGAGTATCAAGTCGTTCTATCTCAGCCTTCACTCTATCAGAATATCTACACAACATGGCATGCAAATCTAATGTTAACCAACCTGAATGATGAATATTATCAGATAAAAATTCATTTAGAATCACTGACCTCATATACAGTTCCATAATTCTATCTATTTTCTCAAACTCATTCTCGACAAACTTACTAAGCAACCTGTCTCTTCTTGAGCCCCTTGAGATGCCACCTGAGTAAATGTGTTCATGAGTACGTCACAAATTTATTTGAGAGAGTAGATCGTTGGAAATTTATATTTTTATTTGCTGCCATGTGATTTAAGTTGATGAAAAAGATATGCCTTCAATCATGTCTGGACTCTGGGTCAGCATAACAAGGCAACAGATGGGAAAAATATAGATCCAGGTAAGGCAATCAGATGCATTTCAGACATAAAAAACCTCCAATGCAAACAGAGGCAACTAAAGCCTTATAGCTTATTGGGTAGACTCCGATACTAAAATTTCATGTACTCAAAGCTCCAAAAATGGGAAAACAAAAAATGCATCATTATTTATCTTAGCAGAAAAAATAACAATTTACCAGTTTGTACATTCTGTGGAGAGGCAGTTCGGCCAAAGTGGGGAAAAATAAACTCAGGCTAATGTATATACACGGCAAATGACAATGCTTATATATGATAAGAAAAGAGCATCACCATCATGGAGAGCAAGGTAGATGCCACTCCATCTCTTGGGACCACCAAGAATCCCTAACCCATCCTCAAGATGGATGGGACAAACTACGAGTTGCGAGTGATGCAATTCATGAGTATCAAAGAGAGCGACAACAAGGAACACATCATGACAGAACCGAAGCCAGCTGACAAGACCGGACAAAATGTGGACACGAATGTTGTTGTAGGAAATGAAGAACTTGTTTATTCCAGGGAACCCTAGGCTCTCTTATATAGAGGAAGCCTATGGGTAAATTACATAAGACGAAACAATAAACAATAAGCATGACACATAAGTACATAAATACTAAAAATATCTCTACACTCCCCCTCAAGAAGGAGCATAGATGTCAATCATGCTCAGCTTGGAAGTACACTTCTGAAACGACCCTCTGAGCAATGGCTTGGTGAAAATATCTGCAGTTTGTTCATCTGAACTCACATGAGAAGTAGAAATTAACCCTTTCTGAATCATGTCCCTAGTATAGTGGCAGTCTACCTCAATATGCTTCGTCCTTTCATGAAATGCAGGATTATTAGCAATAAATAATGTTGCTTGATTATCACACTGTAACTGCATGGGTAATGATACATCTATATGCAGATCTGTTAATATGGCTCGAACCCACATCATCTCCGTGCTTGCCTGCGCCATGGCCCTGTACTCAGATTCAGCACTAGATCTAGCCACCATTGTCTGTTTCTTGCTCTTCCAAGAGACTAAAGAACTGCCAATCAATACTGCAAATCTTGAGGTAGATTTCCGATCTCTAGGACATCCTGCATAGTCCGCATCAGCACATGCATTAATAAAAAGATTTGTTTCTTTCCTGAACAACAATCCTGCACCTGAAGATGACTTTAGATATCTCAATATCATATATACAGCATCCATGTGTACATGTCTGGGTTGCTCCATGAATTGACTCACCCGATTCACTGCAAACGCAATGTCAGGTCTGGTAATGGTAATATAGAGAAGTTTTCCCATCATTTCTCTATATCTTCTTTTATCAACTTCCTATGTGTCATCTTCATGTAGCTTCATACTAGGGTCCATGGGAGTAGTAGAGGGTCGACACCCGATCATACCTGTCTCAACAAGCATATCTGTAATATATTTCCTTTGGGTCATCACAATACCCTGCTCATTCCTTGCAAACTCCAATCCCAAAAAGTACCGTAGAGTACTAAGATCCTTAGTCACAAACTGACTGCCTAGAAATGCTTTTGCCATCTTTTTATCCCCTGCATGTCATCTCCCGTAACAAGTATGTCATCAACATATACCATAATAACAACAATACTTCTGGGAGTCTTCTGGATAAACAAAGAGTGGTCAGCATTCGATCTTATGAATCCTTGTGTCTGGATGAGATTTGAAAGTTTCTGAAACCATGCCCGCGAACTTTGTTTAAGACCATATATGGTCTTGTGAAGTCTACACACCATACGACACTCCCCCTCAGTAGCAAACCCCGGAAGCTGCTGCATATAGACTTCTTCCTGCAGATCTCCATACAAAAAGGCATTTTTGACATCAAGCTGGAACAAGGGCCAATCACGTACCGCTGCAACTGAGAGGAGAATACGTAGAGTTGAGTGATGCGCCACTGGAGAAAAGGTGTCCATATAGTCCACCCCATAGGTCTGAGTGAATCCACGGGCCACTAGTCTTGCTTTGTAGCGATCAAGGCTGCCATCAACATTATATTTGACAGTAAAGACCCATTTACAACTGACCACAGAAGCGCCTGGAGGAGCAGCAACCAGGCTCCATGTACCACGAGATCGCAAGGCGACCATTTTCTTCTTCCATGGCTAACCTCCAGCAGTTGTCTTTTAATGCATCCTGATAGTTCCGTGGTATTTCCACGGTAGATAGGGCAATGGCAAATCTCTGGAATCACCAGTGAGGCGATGAAAGGAGGCCTGGGAGGCAAGCGGATAAGATGCACATGTCCGCTTGGACTTCCTCAAGGCAATAGGTACATCCAAATCAGCAGCAGTGTCCACCTGTACATCAGTATCCTGCACTTGTGCATTGTCAGTCCCATCAGTACTCATATTACATGGACATACCTTGGGCAGTGTAGATGAATGACGGCCTCTGTAAGCAGGATTTGGTCGACGAGTATAGTATTTTGGTAAAGGTGGTACCGGTGGTTGTGGAGGTGGTGGTGGTTGTGGTGGCGGTGGTGACACAGGAGGAGTAGGTATGTGATCAGGCTGACGTATAGGAGGGGGTGGCACATAAATGTCATCATCAGTAGTTGAAGGCATCATCCTATCACCTGTAGGCGAGAAATACACGACATTTTCAAAGAAGGTGACATCAGCACTAACATAATATCCGTTGTTCACAGGATCATAGCAACGGTAGCCCTTTTGAGTACGAGAGTACCCCAGAAAGACACACTTTACAGCCCTAGGTAAGAGCTTGTCAATCCCTGGCGTAAGTTGATGGACAAAAGCAACTGAACCAAAAACACGAGGAGTTAGAGTGAACAATTCCTTGTCAGGAAAAACGACAGAAAGAGGAACTCTCTCCCCCAACACAGAAGATGGCATACGATTGATTAGATAACCTGACATAAGTACAGCATCACCCCAAAAGGACAAAGGAGCACAACTATGAATGAGTAAAGTCCGAGCCACATCAAGAAGATGACGATGTTTCCTTTCAGCAACACTGTTCTGTTGAGACGTATATGCACAGGTTGTCTCGTGAATAATGCCGCAAGATGAGAAGAAATGGGAAAGAGCACGGTTGCAAAATTCTAATGCATTATCTGTACGAACAAACTTCACATTAGAAGAAAAGACATTCCGAACTTCATTGATAAGATTCTTCATTACATCCCCTGCTTCAGATTTATTTTTCAATAAAAAGACCCAAGACAATCTAGAGAAATCATCTACGACCACTAGGTAAAATATGTGTCCCTGGTGATAAGGTACACGACTCGGACCCCAAATGTCAACATGCAATAACTCAAAAGGGGAGCGACTGCTCCTAGACTCGCGACTAGGGAAAGTAGACATGTGATGCTTTCCCAACTGACAGGCGTCACACTGAAAGGAAGACTTGGATGAAATCTAGGGCAAGATATGACGTAGCTTCTGAAGAGGAGGATGACCAAAACGCAGATGCCAGGTAAATGGAGAAGCAGATCCACCGAACTGAGATGAGATACCAGCATAGGATGTGCGAACCAACCGATAAAGTCCATCCTGCTCACGGCCATAACCAATCATCTTGCCCGTAAGAATGTCCTGAAAGATAAGAGAGGACGGGTCAAATATAGCTCGACAATGCAAATCCTTCGTAAGCTGGCTAATAGAAAGCAAGTTCATCGAAAAATCTGGAGCATGCAAAACATTCAACAGGCGAATGGAGGGTGTCAAACTAATCTCCCACTGCCCAATGATGGGGAAATGAGTGCCATCTGCTATCACTACCGATCTCCCTTGAGAAACCTCCCTGTAGGATATAAACTTATCTCTGTCTCGACAGAGATGATGTGTCGCACCAGAGTCCAAGATCCATTCTGAAATATCCGGACTGTGACATGAAGTAAATGCGTAAATGCTACCTGAAGAGCTCGCCATGGCTGACGTGCTGGCAGAGGCTGAAGTTGCGATGTCAGAGAGACCTCCTGGCGGGTCAGTAGAGGCAGGAGGCATGATATCCTGCAGTCGGTCAACAAGATCTTCAAACCTCTGGTCTGAAGTAGATGGCGATGTAGAGGCAGCATGCTCGGCTACATGTGCAGATGCAAGAAAGCCATGCTTAGAATAGCATGTGTCTTCCGTATGACCCGAGCGATGACAGAATGAGCATGGCTGACGAAAGCGACCGCCTCGACCACGAGGTCCACGGCTACGAAAGGAGGAAGCACCTCTGCCACGTGACGCAGTCATTGCCGAGGGAGGTGGCGTAGACGCAGAGCTGGGAACTGAGATTCGGCTTAGTCGCCGATATGCTTCCTCCACTGGAGGAATAGTCACATCTGCCAATATCTGTGAGCGAGCCGTATCATATTCCGGGACTAGTGCCGCTAGTAAGACCCCCACCATTGTAGCATTCCGGAACGTCTTCTGCTGCTCAGGGGTCGTAGTCAGGGGAATGATGTTGTAGAGCTTCTCAAACATCACCCGTAGAGAAGTATACAACGAATGCAATGGACGGTCATTATGCGTGACCGTAAAGATGTCATGCTGAAGTTGAAGGATCTTCGTCTCGTTCTTCATCTGCGAGTACGTTGCTGCAAGAATATCCCACATGGCCTTAGCCGTGGGCTGGTGTAGAACATCGTTGGCTATTTCTATTGTCAGAGTGCCAGAAAGCCAGACCTTGGCATACGAGTCATCAGCCTCCCGTGAGGCGTAAATCCTCGTCTTCTCCACCGGCTCTTCTTCGGTAAGAATGTACTTCTTACCATTGGACTTCATCAGGCTCATGAATTGCATCGTCCAGAGCTCGTAATTCGTCCCATCCATCTTGACTATAGGCGTTGGACCCTTGAATGCGCCAATGGAGGGCATATCAACTTTATTGTCTGACATATTGCCAGAGAAGAAGAGATAGGGCTTGCAGACCAACGAGGAATTGTCTACATAGACTTGAAGGGGTATGAGTGCATATGCAGACTTACGCACTCACACCCATGAACGGAAGAAGTTGTTGGCGCCGAGCTTGTGGTCCTTTGACGCACACGTTAGGAGCGGCATAGAAGAAGGTTGGCCGGCGTGGAGGGGCCGGCGTTGAGTAGCGGCGTGGAGGAGTGGCAACGTGGAGAGAAGGGCTGGCGACGTGGAGAGAGGGGCCGGCGGCGTGGAGAGAAGGGGCCGGCAACGTGGAGAGAGAGAGGGGGGTGGCGTGGAAAGAGGGCTAGGATTTAGGGTGGCTCTGATACCATGTTATAGGAAATGAAGAACTTGTTTATTCCAGGGAATCTTAGGCTCTCTTATATAGAGGAAGCCTATGGGTAAATTACATAAGACAAAACAATAAACAATAAGCATGACACATAATTACATAAATACTAGAAATATCTCTACAAATGTGGCTATCATGCGCTCTAATGAAAGAGATTGCCAATAACATCCTACATCAACCCACTGCAAAGGCGATGTAGGATATTCTTACACTAATGTATTCACGTGCGAAGAATGAGAATAAGATTCTTCAGCTATAGCATAACATCTTACATGACCAAGGACGGTAGTCCCCCTACTCAAGCAATCATTCTACTCCAATATAAGGGGCATGCTGGAGAAACTCCCCAAGTCCCAACCAAGGTCTTAAATGTCAATTTTGCTACCATATCGGTGATGTGGGAAATCGAAATATCAACGACAAAATCGAAATACCAGCTACATGTCGTGGATATTTAGACCATTTCAGTCGAAATCGAGAAAATGCAAAGAAATCCTTTCAAATTTCAGAATTGCGGCTTCGATTTCGTCAACTTGGGGAAAGGAAAATTTCGCTGAATTTCATCAAAATTTCAAGCCATGTCCCAGCTACATGTCTCTAAATGTCAATATTGAGCAGTAACTAGCATACAAGAACACTATGATTGTTAGTGATTTGCTTGTTGGCTTGGTCCGTCATGATGCGGCTCTTAGTCAGTTTCTTTCTAACATAATTATCCCTCCTATGGAGGAGGTACACAATTGTCGAATCTCAATGCCGTATGCACAGCATCTCAGACATTCTCTGTAATGGTTACTTCACGATTTAGAGGAGTGCTTGCTTAGTTTAGAGTGGGAATGCAACCGGATAAGAATATATATGTATCCGTCCATCATCGTATCCGTTTTTAAGCAGATATGGATATGAATTTCTTAATTTACTGGATACAGATACGGATATTGATGAGTTTATTTTTTTTGCAGATTCAAATAAGGATAATGTTGAGTTTTATTTTATGTTACTATTTTACAGTTTATTAATTTCTATGTCCTTATTATGTAAGTTACTCATTATGTTTTCGTCTCTATGAATAAATATCAAAGTATTTCCTTCCACATGGTATCAAAGCGATGGTTCTACACTGGAGCCTTAAGATTCACCTCCCAACCCTACCTCCAGCCTATGTTGCCACTCTTCTGCGCAGCAGTCCTAGCCACTGCCAGCGGTAACGATGTCCCCTCTTGGCCAGCGGCAGCAGCTGCCAACGCGGTCCAGGAACAATGCAGCCTTAGAGGCGGTGGCGCCCAGGCTGCTCTTGTTGTCCTAACGACCGTGCTGATGTGACAGCAGTCCCAACGAATCTGTTGGTGCAGCCTGTTGTGAGACCTCCCACGATGCTTGGTGGCCCTCCCAATACCCAAAGGTTACAGTTTTGTGTCTGATTTCAGAGTTTTCAATCTGATTTATCCTAAGATCGAAATCATACCATGTTTCATCTAAGCGTGGTTATGGTATGAGTCTACGCCCACAACCACCCCTTTTCATGTCTATGTAAACAACTCGCGATCTGTCAAGGGCCCAGTTCTTTGTCCATGATGTCGAAAAGCAGAGTCGTTAAGTCATTTACGGGTAACTTCAAGGGGCCATCACCTATTGTTAAGATTGATGGCACAAACTACGAGTTTTGGGCGATGCAGTTCATGAATCTGTTGCAGAACCATGGTAAGAACTAAGAAGCATATTCTTGCGCAGGATGAGCCGTGGACAAGGCTGAGACCAACCTCTCATGGAAGACAGATGATGCATATGTCAAGGCGTGGCTATCCGGTATTGTCTCTGTTGAGATAGCCAATGATATCCTGAATCAACCCACAGCAAAGGCGATGTGAGATGTCCTCGCAGGAACATACTCTCAAGCAAGGAATGAGTCGAAGATATTGCAACTCTGGGAAGATATCTTCACAACCAAACAGGGTGATCGTCTACTTCACGCCATGTATACATCTCTGAGGGGTATGTTTAAGCGATTCTATAGCCAGGGAAGGTCATATCAATATCGATATCATTTCGATATCGTATCGATACAATATATTTGACATATATCGCTTAAATATCGCCCACGTTGACGATCTTTTGTGAAGGAAATGCCTGAAAAACTGAGATATATCGCCATATCGATAAACATATAGGTCGCATCTCGATATCGACATATCAGCGATATATTGCCGATATATCGCGAAATTTCCTTCCATGTCTATAGCTAAATACCCCTGACGGCCTCACTAGGACAGCATAAGGTATATAGAGATTTTTTTTGACGCTCGGTATATAGAGATTATGTCATGATCGGGGTGTTTCTTGCTGCCCTTAAACCAGAATATGATTCAGCTCAGCCTGTGGTACGCTTCCTCCATAGGACGTAAGGTAGCATCTCTGTTCAGAGGACGAGGCACGCGTGATAGAGGAAGTCCACGCCCACGCCAGCTATGTTCATAATGTCAACGATCATGCCATTAAGGACATGTGCTACTCCAAGCACGACTTCCCACCATCAGCACGTGTTGCTGAGCAGGTTCAGAATGCTCTTAATTACATCGATCATCGTTGCGATGACTTCGTTACCCATCTGAGAGAAATCATGCCACCAGTCCGGTCCATCAGATATTGCAACGTCTGCCTCTACAAATACTTCAGGTATTACTCATGTATTTACTGGTTGCTTTAGATTAGATCAGCAGTGATTGATGACAGGATACATTCCCCTATTACTTGACAAAGGTAGGTACATTTGACTCCCACCATACGTTTACAAAACATTCTTCATGCACCTGTCTTGTCCATGAATTTACTATCAATCAGTCGGATAACAAAAGATTTACATTGCAGTACTATATTTGACCCTAGTTCCATTGTTTTTCAAGATATACTCACAGGCAGGATAATTGGATGTGGTCGTGAACATGAGGTTGTACAGGTTGACCCAGTTTCCTTATGCTAGTGTCACCTCTCTTTCTGCAAAGTCGATTTCTCCTTATACGTGGCAACTCGGATTTAGTCATTTGCGCTACAAAATATTTGTCGTCGCATCCCTGGCATCTTTCCTAAGTCTAATTTCCAGTATGAACTATGTCAACTTAGAAATCATCATCGATACAGCTTTCCAAGTCATCAAGGTCGTAGTAACCAAAGTCTTTTTGAGTTGATTCATCTTGATATGTGGGGTCTGAATCGTGCACCTGATCATCAGGGACATAGGTGCTATTTAATTTGTCTTAAGATTTTTTTCAGACTGTCTTGGGTATTTATGCTAAAGCATAAGTCTGAAGATAGTACATTGATTCAGAACGTTGTGGTTAAAATAAAGAATATTCTCTCTGCTTCTATAAAATATATTCGTTTTGACAATACTTTTGAGTTCTGTACTACAAAACAGTCTCACTTTTTCAGCTCACGTGGCATTATCCATCAGACTTCGTGTCCATATATTTCTCAATGAAATGGTGTTATTGAACGCAAATACCGTCATCTTCTAGATATCACCAGGATTCTTCTCATAAAGAGTCGGGCTCCTCGGTCATTCGTGGTGATGTTGTGATGACAGTATGTTATCTTATAAATCGGATGCCCTCTACCATTTTGGGTGAAAATGCATCATTCTCCCTTGCTTTCCAGAGAAGGATCTTTCTCACTTATGTCATGTGTATTTGATTGTGCGGCATTTGTCCATCTCTTGCATCCTGGTCGTGACAAGCTCGCTCCTCAAGCTGTCAAATGTATATCCGTTGGGTACTCTCGCACCCAAAAGGGGTTATCGGTGTTTTGATCCTGTAAAAGAACAATACTATGTTAGTGATGATGTTGCTTCTTCGAGTCCATCATGCACTATTCTCCTACAAGTGATAGATTGAGTCCCTATGAGTTTGTGGATGTGGTTGTTCTTACATCTCCACCTACGCATATACCTTAATCTATCCTTCGTGCTTCAATACCTTCCCCAACATCCAACACGCCTCAGATAAATTCTGAAAATTTGGTTTCGACTGATGGTACTGGTGGTGTGCATGATGTACAAGGTCAATCACAAGATGAGCATGTACAAGGTCAATCACATGATGAGCCAGAACTACCACGGGAGAGTGATTTGGGGCGGTATATTGCCATGCAGAAAGGCAAACGTTCATGTGCACGATGCCCCACCACGGGTCAGGTGTCTATGGAGTGACTTTCACCATATTTCAAGCAATTTGTTGTGAAATTATCTATCATTCAAATCCCTCGTATAAATCAGGAGGCTCTCAAGGTGAATCAATGGTGTCTAACCATGGAGGTGGAGATGGTCGCTTTACAGTCTCGTAACACGTGGATCATTATTACAACTCATGTGGATGTGTCCGTCGTGGATGCAAGTACGTGTTAACTATGAAGCATCGAGCGGATGGCAATATTGATCGCTACATGGCAATGCTTATGGCTCGTAGGTTCACCCAGACCTATGGGGTGGACCATCAGGACATTTCTCCAGTAACTCGGCACTCCAAACTAAGGGTTCTTCTCTCTATTGCAGACACACAGGATTGACCTCTGTATCAGCTCGATGTGACAAATGCTTTACTCAATGGTGATCTACAGGATGAAGTCTACATGCAGCAGTCACATGGGTTCGCTGCCGAGGGGGAGTACCAGAAGGTGTGTAGACTTTATAAGGCAACCTATGGTCTTAAGCAGAGTACAAGAGCATTGTTTCAGAAGTTCTCATACGTGATAGAACAAAAGGGGTTCATGACATCAATTGCAAATCATTCTTTGTTTGTTTAGAGGTCCCATACTGGTATATGTTGATGATATCATCATTACAATGAATAATGTACAGGGCATTCACGCAACCAAGACTTTTCCAGTGTTTACTAAAGCGACCTGCACGGCCGCATGTCTATTTGGTCTCCTCAGTGCACTATTTACATGAAGCCTCTTATATGTGTCCTTTGTGCATATGCTGGCCACATATCCATTTATTATCTAATTGGGTAATCGGAAATGGATCTTAAGATCCAGATATGATAGCACTTAAGAAACACAAACCCATGCTCTCTTCTATAAGCACCTCTCACCCCCCAATACTCATCTCCTAGCGAAACCCTAACCTCATCGCCTCCAACCTCCACAACAATGGTTGCCCCGAAACTCCTCCACATCCATCCAATGATGTGAAGCCCCTATATCATTTCGCTGCAGAGCTCCTCTGCCTTCCAGTTCCTCCGAGACCATGATATCATCCGTCAGGTAACACTAAATCCCCATGTTTCCATATTTAATGCTCGTTTTTATATGTTTGTGTGTGATGATATGAGGAATCTCTACCCTCTGTATATATTAGTGAGGAGATAAAATATCAACCTTAATTTTGTTTTATTTTTTAAAGCAACAATTTCATTTAATTTGCATTCATGTTTGTACCAAGGTATGCTTAGTTTCTCAGTTTACAAAGTTAACGTCTACTGGAAGTGTTTTGTGCATGTTTTGCAAAACAAATGTTTTGCGCATCGATGGAAGATGCTTATCAGGAAATAGATGTTATTTATCGGTATATTGGAGCTTTTATCCGCATGATGTTCACACAACATAATGGTAGAAATCAATCGAGGACTGAACAAGTAATTGTAGTAGTTATAGATCTTCTTAATATGGAATTTGTTAATGATGCAATCATGCAATTAAATATCATTGTCTAAGTGGTGAAGTTTTTTTTTGAATCAATAGCTACAATAAAGCAAACAGACATAAATGTTCTTAGAATGTATAGGATTCAATTCTATATGAAAGTCATTTTTCTTAGACCTTCTATTGGACCACATTTATTCATAAATTTAGTTCATATGTAATCACTTTAGTAAATATTTAATTATTTTTAAATAAAAAGTAGAAAACCACGTAGAACCGCATATACCCCACATATGTCCCAACATACCGCTTAATAACTATTTAGTGACATGTCCGAACGCATAAGCATACCGCTTTCCTGAACCTTGGGCTTCTCTTGGACTGCAGTTTGTTACCAAGGACCTTGGCAGTCTACACTACTTCTTTAGATTGGAGTTTGTCAGGAACTAGTGAGGTCTTGTTATGAGTCTTATGACCCAGAGGAAATATGTTACGGACCTTCTCTCAAAGACGGCTACGGCAGATTGCAAATACCGCTTAATAACTATTTAGTGACATGTCCGAACGCATAAGCATACCGCTTTCCTGAACCTTGGGCTTCTCTTGGACAGCAGTTTGTTACCAAGGACCTTGGCAGTCTACACTACTTCTTTAGATTGGAGTTTGTCAGGAACTAGTGAGGTCTTATTATGACCCAGAGGAAATATGTTACGGACCTTCTCTCAAAGATGGCTATGGCAGATTGCAAGACAGCTACTACTCCTATGGACCTGAGCATGAAACTATATGATGATGACAATGAGGAAGTAGACAAGAGGAGATACAAGAAACTTGTTGGGAAGGTTCTTTATATGACCATTACCATGCCAGTATTGCCAGACATATTCTTTGCAGTGAGCAAAGTGAGTCAGTTCATGGAGCAGCCTAGACAAGCACATATGGATGCAATCCATATGATTCTGAGGTATCTGACGACCTCACCTGACACCGGTCTCTTATTTAACAGAGGCACATCCCTTGTTGTTACAGCTTGCGCAGATGCAGACTATACAAGATTCTCCAAGGGCATAAAGTCCACTTCTGGCTTTGTTGTGTACAGAGGGAGTTCCTTCGTTGTATTATGGAAGAGTAAGAAGCAAACAGTTGTCGCCAGATCTAGTGCAGGATTAGAATACAAAGCTATGGCACAAGGGAGTACATAAAAGATGCGGGTCATATTTATATGATTGACCTAGCTATTAAGGTACCTCTTCCCATGCACCTCCAATGCGACAACCACGTTGCATTGTTTATTGCTAACAATTCAGCCTTCCATGAAAGAACAAAGCATATTGAGGTAGACTGTCACTACACTCGATACAAGATCCAGAAGGGTCTCATTTCTACATTTCATGTTAGCTCCAATGAGCAGACAACAGAAGTGCTCACCAAGGTTCTCTCCCGAGGTCCTTTTTAGAGATGTTCTTCCAAGCTGAGCCTAATAGACATCTATGCTCCAGCTTGAGGGGAATGTTGAGAGTTCTATGTTGTTACTATTTTACAATTTATTTATATCTTTGTCCATATTATTTAATTTAACTATTAGGGTCTTCTATATAAGAGAACCATTGAGCTTTATGAATAAACATAAAAGTACTCCCTTCCACGAAGTTTTCAATTTTTTTAAGATATGAATATGGTTACATATTTTTTTGACGAATGCCGATATGGATATCTGTACTATTAAATCTATGTGTGTATATTGTATTTACATACATCAAGTTGTGTGTGTATCTCCAAATATGCTATAGGGTTACTTGCAATATGTTAGATCTGGAGTAATTTGAATTCAGATGTAGGAAGAATTAGAAAAATATAGATCTCTATAATATTTAATCAATTATTATACAAGTTATTAAATTTAGTGTACTCTATATTTTCTTTTTTTATTTGGTTATCTTTCTATATTATTAATTTTGATTTACTTAGATATTAATTTTGATTTTACAAAAATAATCCTACCGAATGCAAGTGTTAGAGGACATTTATTATACGCAAAATAATCGATTTCCATTTGTTAAATATGTGTATCCATATTATGATTATTTGTTTATCTGCATTTAAAGATATGGTTTGCAATTTACAATGAGATTAATGGGGTTGCCCCCATGTTGGCGGCCCCCGCACCATTTTCGGCGTTTTTTCTTATTTTTTTCAAAAAATATCATCATGTATATTCATCCCTATATCCCTCCTATATGCCATTCGAATTTCGTCGGAAACAGAGATTCCTATGGCCTCCATCCAGACAGTCATTTTTTAACGGTAACAAGATTTTTTAAATCGACACCATCTCGATGGAGACCGTAGGAGTCTCTGTTTCTGACGAAATTCGAATGGCTTATAGGAGGGATATAGGGATGAATATACATGGTGATATTTTCAAAAAAAATAAAAAAAACGTCGAAATAAAGGGGCGGGCAACCCCATTAAACCCATTTACAATATTCGCAGTGTATATGTTTGTGTATCCGTGTCTGGATTTTAAAGCGGATAAGGATATGGTAACACCTATGCCTGTATTTGTATCCGTTCATTTACATGATTGCATCCCTAGTTTATAGTGGCGGGCTGCATAAGAATATAGAGATGAAAATCCCTGCACGAATGAAGGTCTTCATGTGGTTGTTCCGAAAAGGGATACTGTTGACGAACGATAAATTTGCAAGGTTCATTCAGGCGGCGAATCTAGCATGTTGCCAGTGTCAGGAGAATGTTGAAAAAGTGGAGCACCTCTTCTTCAGGTATAGGAGCTCCGTAAAGGCATGTAAGCTTCTTGGGTGTCCCACAGTGTCCACTGATAGTGTTTCAAGATACTGGGAGTCCATTGGAGTTGACTGACATGGTTATAAGGAGTGAACCACATGCGTGGCAATGATATGATCTATTTAGTTGGTTAGAAATGAGGTGGTCTTTCGTCAGGAGTGATTCTATGGTGAAAATGTGGTAACTCATGCAAAGGCTCTAGCAGAGAGTTGGGGTGTGTGGCTCCGTATCCCCCCTGAAAAGCTTGTGAATTTTTTGATGATTAAAAGGTGAAGTTATTGGACATGCACTATACGGTGGAGGTCTATTTTCCTTTCAAAAAAATCTTCAGAAATTATGTAGAGTGCTACCCCATATTTCACCCCAAACTGTGTGAGGCTTGCTAGCTTGGGAAGCATCATCATCCTAGCTTTTTCCAAATCGTCATGGTCACAATAGTGGTTCTTTGTTGGAGTTGGTGCAATTTCACATGTGGGGTCCAAGTCATGTTTATGACCATCAAAGGCAACATTTTTATCTTGTGGTTGCAGATAACTTTTCTCGATTAGCTTGAGTTATTCTAATGAAGCGTAAGTCTGAAGCGCAACAATATCATGATCATTATCGTAGTAATAAAAAACCTAATTGTTGCAATTGTCTAATATGTGCGTTCTGACAATATACTTGAGTTTTATACTAGTTACTTATCTCATTTTTTCAAGTGGGGGATATTATATCAAACATTGTGTGTCTACGGACTCTACACCTTACAGTAGAATGATATTGCAGAGAGGAGGCATGGGCATCTTTTAGATGTTACTAGAACTCTCTTGATACATAATCATGCTCCTCAATCTTACTAGGAAAACATTGTTCTTACTACATGCTATCTGATTAATCGCATGTCATCTTCGATTTTAGAGTAAGAAGTTTCTTTTTCAAAGGTGTTTACCGATAAAGATTTGATTTTTCAAACGTCTCGTACATTTGGGTGCATTGCTTTTGTTCATCACTTAAATGCAAGCCAAGACAAGATGTATCCTCGGTCTATCAAGTGCATTTTCAGGAGAAATTCTCGAACTCAAAAGGGAATGGTTGCTTTGACCCTAACAGACAAAAGTGTTATGTGAATAATGATGTCACTTTCTTTGAGTTTGTTTGTACTTCTCTCCTATGGGAAACATAATGGCATCATGTGATGTGAGTTAGACACAATGTCAAACAAAGAGCCTTACCAACAAGTCTCCAACGCATCTTGTTCAAATCAACAAAGAGCCCCAATGACTCTTACCAACAAGTCTCCATGTTTAAAAAATATATTTGATAGATCCTCGACCCAAGTTTAATTTTGATAGGACATCATCAGTTTCCAGTGGCCAGATCATTAAAACATCTTCAATCGGTCCCTGCCTACAAGAAATTATCATTTTATTATTGCCTCCAATAAGTTAGGCAGCAGTCAAAATATTCCCACAGAAATTTAAATCCCTTAAAATCATCCAATACAAATCCCAATATCTCGTAGTTTATTAAATCTGGGTAAAATCACCCAGCACTCTTTGAATGCATCAACACCGCATCTTCCTAATAATAGAAGCACCTTTAAGTGCGGCCACTGGCCAGCTTCTCCCACCGGCTCGTCAGAGTATGGGTCATGTTTTTCTAGACTAAAATTGGGTTCATAAAATTGATATTTAGAAAACACGTACTGCAACAATCATCAATACAGTAAAGAAACAAAGCGCCTACCAAACAAAGAAGCAATGAGTGATATGATCCGTTCTTCTAGTTCTTCTTGGGCGCTCTCTTTCTTATTTTTCTTGCTTATGGGAATCTGAAAAGCAACCAATACGAGAAAGCAATTCAGGATTGGAATACGGATTGAGAAAAATACAGAGATGACAAATACAAATATTTCGGTAAGAACTAGTACAATTTAAAGCCTCCTGGTCCTGGAGACGCGTAAAGTCATCTCCAACAGGAAGAATGATAGTAGTAGAACAGCTCAAAATCAAGATAGTAAAACTAGAGGAGCAAGCAAAAGACTTGCCTTACCCATGAAAGCTGCAAATGCCGTCTTCAGCCCCAACACATCCACAAATCGCTCGCACGCCGGTGGGTACTTGGTCATTGCAAAATCAAGCGCCCTGATTGCCGACCCGTACGCAAACTTCTTCTGCTTGATGATGATAATCATGAGTTCCACGCCCTCCGACTTAACAAACCTCTCCTTGTTCTCCACCGGCATCAACAAGCAGCAAAGACAGTCAAACAAATTCTCCAGCATCTCTTCCTCATCACTGCTTTTCGGATCCCTGGACTTGTACATCGCAACAGCCTGCAGCATTGCATCGACTCCATTCATCTGCCCCAGTCTCCTCTGGTTCGCCGTGCTGCTCTGCAGAAGTATCGCGAGTATCTCCGATGCGTACTGCTTGTTCCCGTCAAACTCCCGGACCTTGATCCTCCCCATGAGCCACCTCAAAAGCTTCGTCCGCTCGCAGACCAAGTCCGCAACGGCAGGCTTCACCTCGATCATGTTCTCAATGGTGGAGAGAGTGTTGTAGATAGCTGCGGCCTCGTCGGGGTCGGCCTCGGAGAGACGGGCGAGGTTCTGGACGAGGAGCTCGAGGACATTGTTGTCGACGAGGGCGTCGACGAGAATTCTGGCGGGATCGTCGTTGTCCTCGAGGACATCCTCGTCGGTGAGGTCGACAAGGAGGGAGACGACGTCGACGGCGATGTCAGCGTTGTCGTGGGAGAGGAGACCGACTAGGGAGGGGACGACGTTGAGGGAGACGAACTCGGGGTAGAGTTCGGGGGAGCCGGCGAGGAGCTTGAGGCGGAGGAGGTCGTTGTGGAGGTCGACCTCGGAGTCGGCGAAGCGGTCGGGGTTGTCGGGGTGCTTCATGCGGGCCTCCAGGTTGTCGCGGAGGCGGCGCTCGAAGGAGAGGACGATCTTCTTGAGGGCGCGGAGGTCGAGGACCTCGACGGGGGCGGAGTCGTGGGTGGACTTCTCGATAGCTTCCAGGAGGGAGAGGTCCACGGCGGGGCCGTTGGAGTGGGGAGGAGAAGGGGAGGGGGAGGGGGAGCGCCTGCTGCGCTTGAGGGGGGGTTGCTCCATTGTGCAGGGGACGCTGCTTTAGGGCTGGGCGCGAGATTTATGTTCCTTGTTCGTCTCAGAAGAAGATGTGTGTAGTGAAGCAAGCTGCTGTGTCTACTTGGTTGGCCCAACCCTTCCCAACCCTCCAACCAAACAGCACAATCCTCCTCACAGTTTACTATTCACAGGGGTACCCCTGCCCAACCCAACCCTGCCCAACCCTGCAACCAAACAGGCCCTTAGATGGGGCTGAGGCTATCGGCATCCTCGTCTCTTACCTTATAATCATGTGGAATTTATCTAATATGTTCTTTAGACCTGTTTTTACTCGTCAATAGAGTTAGCGATTTTAAACAGAACAAGGATTTATGCTGGAGCTTGAGATGGTTGGGTGAATATAAATACAATAGAAGATGGAGTAAATTAAGTGATACCCCTTTGTATATTTCATTATGCTTAATCTGAAAAAAAATAATTCCAATGAAAATGTCCCTTGTGCCCATGCGTGTAGAAGCTAAAACAAAAACCATGCGATAGAAAACCTCACGTGTGCCCCCTCTCCCACGTCATCGGTTTTCTTCGGCTAAAGAGTGACACCCTTGCCGTCGATTTCCCCCATGCCTAACAGCACACCATTATCGGTCACCCACAATCAAACTTTGTAGGTCGCTAGGCCAGTCCTCAGCACGTGTTGTCGTGCCTATCTTCTCCAGGTGTTGCTGCTCCAGACTCATCATCATCATAGAATATCCGCCATCGTCATTTCCTTTGCTTCGTAATCCAATCTTGACGTTGATTAGTGTGTTCTAGTGGTAGCTCATCGTGCCTATGCTTCCCTAGGGGACCTATTGCTCGTCTCCTCGCATGTCAGCTCCAGTATTGTACCCCAATCCCATAATTATCGTCATGAAAGAGGCACAAGTACAATGCGCCACCCGCCTCGTAGTAGTATCACCACTCTCGCCTTCAAAACTCCTGTGTTGACTTCAACAATTCTTTGCCTTCTTCTTCTCATGTGCATTTCAATAGTATATCAATAAATGAATGTTGGGATCGACATGCAATGTTGGAGCCGGTATGCGAGGAGTCGAGCAACTGGTTGTGATTTTTTTTGTTTCATTTTCTATAGTTTACTTTGTAGCTAAATCAACATAAAATCAAAATTTTCATTTTTTTAATTGATTCACAATATTGGAGTAAAAAAATAACAGCATTTACGTGTATAGATTTTTTTAGTTTACTTTACATGTAAAACATCTCTTTATAAATCATTACACATGTGAATATTTATAATGATTAAACTTCTTTTATATAATTCAATATTATTCATCGTTTCCTTTTTTTATTGATGTACCCTACCTAGTATATACTCCTGAGTCTGCGACTGTGTAGTATTATCGTGCGATGGTGATGATAGATCGAGTGTCAACATAACAGGAGTGAATGGAAGGGTGAGTGGAGTATTCACATTCAAATAAGGACGACCCCTCTTGGTTTTTGAATGAAGATCATATGTCATGAGCCAAATCTTTGTTCAACACTAAAATTTATCTCCATTATTATTAAAAGTCTTTGCTCATAGAAATATTGTATGATGCTTTTTAGACATTGCATTTGCTAAAGCTCATCTACGTTTCCTTTTTTCCCTCTCTATCATGTAATCTACCAAATAAAAAATCGAGCATTGCTTACCGCCAAATGAAAAAACAAGATATACAATTGGCTTATAGTATTACTAGTATTATTCTAAGACCAAATTCAAATGTTGGTTTGGGTGAGACAGTATAATATACATGACCACTCAGTAAGGTAAATTGTTGAGCAACTTGCCATAAGTCTTGAGAAATTTTCGATGCATCTTGACCCGCACAATCCCTTGGAATTCGTGAACAAATAAGTAAGACAAAAATATATAAAAAATAAATCTCATTGATGTTTTACAAATCAAACTCAGGGCCAAAAGTGTTAAGAAACCAAACTTGAAAATTAGCTTGATCAACAATAAAGATATTCCAGTGAGAGAAGGTTTCAATGTGGAAGGGGGTATTTGTAGCATTGGAACCTTGGTGCAATGGGTTTTTTTATCATACATGAGGCATCAGTGGTGCCAAGATTGTAAAAGTCGGCCGACTAGACTGATTAGTCGAGTCAAGGGGTATCCGACTCGACTAAGCCTAGCCGGTCATAACCGATCAACCTGACTAATAGTGCCGACTAATCGACCAACTTTTACATCAAGCTTTTTTATTTTATTTTTTTGATTTTTTCCTTTTTTAAAAAGCAAACTTATGATAATATGCTTAATGTTATATCCAAAGTCAAAAACTTCTCTTGTTTCATTATGATAGTGTTGAAACTATATAAATCTAAGTTAATATATAAGAATATATGTATAAAAATTGATTTATATATTTAAAATAATTAAAAAAATAAAAAATGATCGACTAAGTCTGAGTAGTCGCCCAACTGTTGATTATCCTTAGTCAATGACCATGCCAATCAAGTACCGACTAGCGCTTTCTGCAACCTTGAGTGATGCAATGGATGAAGATAGGTGACGTTTAGCGTCACAATTGAACACGGAGGTGGAGTTGGGGATGCGTTTGGTTTCGATATGACATGAGAAAAAATAAGGAAATGATATGACATGAGAAAAAACAAGGAAATTAGCGATGGAGGAGTAGGAAGTATTAAGAAAAGAAGTAGAAGGAACTGAAGTGAAGGTATGCAACAAGCGAAGATTATGAAGAAAAGGAAGGAAGAAAGTTAGAATGTATAATGAGGGAGATGGAAAAGTTATTTACATCCCATGGCATGGCTCTATGAGTATTTCCTTGCCTCAATTTTATTCCAAGAAGGGTCATGAGTCGATGAAAGATTCGTTGATCGAGCAAACATTTCATCGAAAAAGGCTACCTTTCCTGTCATATGAGATGCCATTAGTGCTCTATTATAATCAGTCTTTCAACCATATTATTATACTTAAGTTGTGAATTATGTGTTATAAGCTCCCTTGTATCCTTATATGTATCACGTGGCTGGATGAAGTTTGTAGACATTAACTTCATACATCATGTCCCCATGACTTTCAATGGTTTTCTAACATTAGAAATGGCACAAGAAGGGATGTATTATACAATAGCAATAAACTAATAATGATTACAAATTTTAAAATTATATCATCTAAAGATACCATGCTACTTTTTCAACTAGGGGTAGTGTAACCTCGTGTATAGCATGGTTCTTCTTTGAACAACCCTCAAGGATAAAATCTCCTCTCTATTATAGGAAGGGATCCCCGCATTTTGTATTTATTTTACAAAAAAAAGCCTTGACTTATAAGAAATCAAATCAATGTCTTTATAAAGAACTTCGCGATTGCGAGAGTAACAAACAGAACTTGGAAAGCGAGAATGTTCAAGAGAGTTGAAGGTATTGAACGATTCAGCAATGAGCACTTAAAACATAAGTGAGAATTGAGAATATATAATGTTGATGTGTTTCTACAAGTTTATATGAGATGTGTAAAATGAAATACAAGTGTTTCCATTGTATAAGCATCTGAAACGATTGTTTAAAGAAGTTCTTAGGTATTACTCTACTAAAGTAAAGAAGGTGTTGGTTGAGAGAAGTAGATGTTGGAAATCAAAACGAGTATAATAGGGAAAAGCTTATTCAGTAGAAAATAATCGATTAAAAAAATTAGAAGATGGAATTTCTAGTGAAATGATGACAATAGTCAACTAACTGAAAAGTAAACTAGTTGTCTAAAAGTACTTTTCAGGAATGACGTCTTACTTTGAATGTTCAAAAACAAGCCCTTGATTGAAACATAAATTAGTTGATTGAAGAGTAATATCGATAAATTTTAAGATTACACAACCGAAATGGTTGGTCGACTGAAAATGGGATATTTACACTCATAATCTTTATTAGTTTCGTGATTATTCCATGAACTGTCAATAATTTATAATTACATGAGAAAGCTCGAATAATGCTTAACTCTTACATGGCATAACCATGAGTTATGTTCAGTTTGTTTTGTCCGTTATATTTGTCGGTTTCCATTAAAAAGATAAAATTGTCCCTAATGCTCAATCTTATTTGTGAATTATGCCCTCTCATTCTCATCACCATTCTCACTCCACCTAAATATCGATGTGTTATGACACTCCCAACTAAGTATTGCTTCAATATAGTGCAAACAGTGCGGTGGTACTGCTCCCACACCCCTCCACCCACCACCGCCACCTTCGCCTCCACCAAACCCACCATGGGAATCACCGACCGTTGCATTGGGAAGCGTCCTTGGAGTCGTTGGTCGGCCGAGATTCGTGACCCAATGGGTAGTGCCACCATTGGTTCGACACATTCGACACTACTGAGGAGGTCGCCATGGCCTACGATGTCGCCACCAGGCGCCTCCTAGGCTCCACTAGCGCATCATCGGTGTCCATCCCTATCTCAATACTCTCCTCCAACAAGGCGAGGCAGCAGAAAAAGACGAAGAAGCAGAAGAAGAGGTTGCAGGGGGAGGAGTGTGGGTCAAGGAGGGGGCTAAAGGTGGGCGATGGAGGGGGGAGGGGGATGGATGGGCTCAAGGATGGGGATGGAGGAGGGCAGCATAGGTGGGGGAAGGGGCTGGAGGGGGGAGATGGTGGGGACTTGAGAAGGTGGCGGAAGGGGCTGGAGTGGAGGGGGTCAAGGAGGGGGATGGAGGTTGGAAGGAGGAGGAGGCGTTGGAGGGCAGAGGAAGGGGCTAGAGGGCGTTGACAGAGGTGGTGGAGGAGGGGGTTGGAAGGGGGATGGAGGAGGGTGTCGAAGGGGGTGTGGATGGAGGAAGACAGGAGGATGGAGGAGGAAGGAGGAGAGGTGGGGGTTGCTTTTTCATTGTTTTTTTTAGTTTATATCATAGCCATTGGATTCAATATGTATTAGATTAACTCAATGGTGTCCTTGGGTTAATGGTTTAAATTAGCATAAGATTATGGATGTGAGACGGAGTAACTGTTCGAGGTTTCTCATGTAATTATAAATTATCGAAAGTCTTTAGGGTAATTACAAAACTATTCGGATTTATGAATGCAAATATCCCATTGATAATTAACCGTAGTAGATTGAAAATCGGTAAAAATCCATCAATTGTATAATGATCAATGATAAGTGTTCGGGTCAACTTCTTAGACGGACATAGAAAATAACTAGTCAAGTACTATTCTTATTAGTTGGCTAATGGGTTGGTAAATCAATGGTTTCAAGGATTTTAAATGGTTTGATTATGTTTTGTCTCTTATACGTAAATCATGAGAAAATAAACGAACATGCAAATATTTACCACCACCTGAGTAACTAAGTTGCATGTAAAGTGCATTTTTACTTTGTCCCTTTGAATTTGACATAATTGCATAGAAGCCCTTAAACTTTGTTTCTATCATCCATTCTTCATGAACTAAGCTTTGATGGACTTCGTCAACTTTGGCTTTGAAACTTCTTTAACTTTTATAATGCTTAAATACTTCATTGATTTGAGTTTAGTTATGCTCTTCAATAAGTTTGCGTTTGTGCAAGCCTTGAAAGACTTGCACTTTGGTCGGAGTTTTCATGACTTGGACAACTTGTAAGAATATAAATGAACACCTCAACTTGGAAAAAAGACTTAGAAGAGTGAGACCATATACTTCGCCATGAAATGCCAGTTACTCCAAAAAAAACTCTGACTTTTTATAGGAAGATATGCTTACTAGGTTATTCAACTTTCTATTCACTAGCTTGTCCCTTGACGATAAGGCTTTCTCTAATGTATTATCATGTAAATTACGTGTGATTTAGATGCATGGAAGCATGTATGCGTAAAAATAAGAGGTACATGCCTACAGGTTAAGCGTATAGTCTCATGGGTTAAGGGATATGGGGAAGAGTTTGAAGAGGGAAATTGTGTTAGGACATTAAATTACGAGTAATCTTAACTTTAGTTTGATATGGTAGGTGATGGTATTCATTTTCACTGCAACACACATGACATGAATTATATTGTAATTCAAATTCAGTATAAATTTTAGTGCTTACATGCATTAATATTATCATTTCATGTGTAGAAACTCATTTGATTAATCCTAAGCTTGAACATCGTTTCTACATTTCCAAAACCAAGGAAAGATGGAAAAATCATAAGTCTAACTCCTCATAAAACTTACAACCCCATCTTGGAGTATTCTAAGTAAAACCAACCATTTTAATCATGGGTATATAATCCAGAAAATCTTGAAAAAAAATTAATACACCTGAGTGTGGTAAATAAACATTCAGATGTGATACATATCAGCATCCGATCGTATATGTATCAACAGAATCAAACTCGGAATGGAGTAAAGTTTCAAAATATTGCAAGTGTTCTTTGCCAAAAGAACTACATCGGGTAAGATAACAATAATCCAACAAACAGTTGGTTCAAATTGGTGCATAATATGTACTAAGACTTTGCACCTAGTATGCATCTACGTTAAAGTAGAATAAAAGTATCATAACATGACCATCGCACAAGGAAATTGAAAGTGTTATATCCCATCATAGTGATGCATCGAGACCTATCATAGTGATGCACCGAGAAAGAAACATCGTTATCAGTGGTGTCAACCTGATACCAACTATCAAATACAATGTAGAAAAGTTTTTAGTTTTAGCCATATTGATGAATTCATCATGTTGAATTTTATATCTAAAATTTCTATTATCAATTGTCAAGTAGGGGCAAATGATGTCGCCCCTACCCAAAAACTAAGTTAATGATCAGACGTAATTATGATCAAGTCAAACCATATATGCAGTATTCATAGATGAGTCCATGATTCATCTACTTTGTACTTGGTTTTTGACCCAAAATCCCTGATAAACGCATCTAAAAATCGCATAATATCCTTTTTGTACAAATAAATTATCACTAAAAACCATGTTAAGTACACATAAATAGCATAAATAATACAAACAGAAGAAATTTTAGAAAACAACAGAAGAAGACTCGAATCTACATAAATGCATGTATACAATATACCCAGAAGTTCAAATAGTCATTATAAATCCACATCAACTCCTTTTTAATGATTATTGTGTCATGTTATACATATATTAATACACAAAATTACAAAAATAACAAAAAAACCTTCGATAATCGGAAAGAAATCTCAACTGCAACATGCTAAATCACAACATCTCCGGAGTGTATCTATTTTTTACTCAATCTCACCTTCAAACTTAAATGCATAAAAATTACTAGATTCTAAGAATGTACAAAAAAATAAAGAAGTTAAAAGGCTGAGTATTGGGTTTTGGATCTCACTGTGTAGTTATGTTGATTAATGGAGATGATATTCCTGATTTTCTATAAAGTTCATTCCAACTCCAAATAACTCAAATCCTCTCATAGATACTCAATAAATAAGAATAAAATACCAAAATATTAAAAAAATCACACAATATATGCATGTTGAGGAAACCAAAATCAATTGTCAATATACAAATATTCATATATAACGAGCATATGAACTCCAATTCAACTCTAATCATATATGAAGGTAATCACTTAAAAAAATAAATTATAAAATATACGGTATAGTGAATAGGGTTCAAGGATGCAACATATATTTTGGGATCTTATTGTTTACTTGTACAGTAAGACTGGAATTTTAACAAATTTCATAAGGCACATTTTAAATCATTTTCCTTTATCTCTGTGTATATCATGTTATTGTACTTTTGTACAATAATAGAAAATAATAACAAACGATAAATTGAAAAAAATGCTTCTGTTCCTAAATTAATGTAAATTAAATAATAAAAAGATATAAAATATGCATATTACATACAAGAAAACAAATCTAAAATAAAAGTCGTTAAACTTGTGTATTTATAAAATCACTGAAATCATCCGACAAATATAGTGTATGGATCTCTATTCGAAATTAAAGAGCGTGAAAAATTCAACGTGTTTTGACACTTAATCAGATTAATTTGATTTTATAGTATTTGTCACAGTAATGAATTTTGTGGTGGCTATGCATGGACACCATAGTCAACCTCTACCTCCAGCACCATCACATTTCAAGCACAATTGCTACTCAAGCAGCCACCTTCACATGCCTACATTTAGTGCTCCGGTCAACCTCAAGACCAACCAACATCCAACTTTTTAGGGAAAATCCTAACCCACCACCTTCATCATCTACATAGCTCACACCATCTTCATCTTTTGCTAGTATCACACTACTGGAGAGGTTTGTGCCCGGTCCATTATGTTCAACATTCAGATGTCAATGACGATACCTCACTAACCATTTTAGGACCGACAAGAAGAAGATAACTCCATTGTGCATTGACAAAAGTTTTCACGAGCCTTGTCCGAGCTCAACCATAATGGGAGTCAGCCTCCATTGTTGTTGAGCATAGAGACAACTACCATGAGCACTCTTGGATCTCCGATCATGGGCAACCCCTCATAACTCACCATGACGCCTTCAATAAAGAGGTGCCATTTTTCATCACCATTATTTTCATCCTTTAATTTTTATTTCTCGCCAAATTTAGGCATATATGCTATTCATCGCATTCCCCAACTTTGACTAAATACACCCTCCATAATAATCTTCTTCACCTCTAACTCGCTCACCCCTTATACATATAACCACTCTCAAATCACCCTAGGAAGAATCAAGGAAGCTCCACGCTTCGATTTAAATCCCTAATAAGACAAACTGGGCTCGGATTAATGGAGTTGAGATCAATTCAACCTCACTGGACATGATTCACTTCTAGGTACCTTATTCCCTACTTATTCACTTCGACATGTTAGGGGGATGAGATGTTATTGATGCCTTCATTCTTTTCTAGAGCTACTTGTGAAGCAATGAAAAAAGATTTGAGGTCATTCAAAGAGTGACCAAAACACACCCAACTCCTACGAGCATCTCCGAGCCACTCAAGGGACTTCAAACCTCCTTATACTTCCATGCACGAAAAGTAACTCAAGACGAACCTATCCAAGTGTTCTCCATACCCATACGTCCCTCACAACGATATTAGTCAAGTTGAGTAGGGCAAGCTACATTAGAGCTCCGCTACCATCCAACCCTCGATTAAGTTCCATTAGGGAAGGAGACACGACAATGTAAGATCTTGCTCCATGGAGTGTGATGATTCAACTATAACATTATATTCTTGGACATCTAAGGTCGAAAGGGTGGATAATTTGCATATAGCACCATTGTTAACTTTAAGGACCGCATGAGAGCCCTCATCTATGGGGGTGATCATAAATTCTACATCGATTTTTCAATTATTATTTTGCATTTATGTCCCTAAATCTTAATTTGCATTTAAACACTACAAGCTTAACATTTTTCTTGGAATTTTGTGTGTTAAACTTGCGATGACAATTTTTAATCTCATTCAACTTCTTTATAAAATTTGTTGCATGAATTATTTCTAATGAATTATAAAATTGCTTGATCAGGTTACTTATAATGATCGGTAGAAATTCATATTGGTGAAATAATCTGTGAATTTTGACTAAGTTGAAGGTTCTTATGTTCTTTATCTTCCATAAAAAAACAAAACCTAATTTGCTTATATTGTGCCTAGATTTAGTTGTTGTTTTAAATTCCCAAATGGATTTTTCTTGATATTTTGTATTATATTGCCTCAAATTTCAACTTAGACTTCACCTCACATCAGTGCATCTCTCATAAAATGTTTTCATATTCATTAGTGTTTTCTATTTATTAAAAATTAAAAATCTTGAAAATTTACAATTCAAATTGAAAAGGCATAATGAATCCCCCCGATAGTTAATTTTGTTTTATCACAAATCCAAAAGTTCAAAACAATATTGCATCTTTCTTTAAAAAACTTGTAAACCACACAAAAATCTTGCAAAAATCCCATAAAAATCAGAAAAATTAGGAAAATTCCATTAGTTTTGTATTTATATCAAAATCACCATGGAAATATTCCCACTGTCAAATTCATTATTGTTTGATATTTTTAAGATAACTAAATATTGTTATTTCATTAATACATAAATTATTTTCAAATAAAACATGTTTTCAAAATATCTAAATTTATTTAAAATTCATAAAATCCACAAACCTCTTAAAAACATCAAAAACATAAAATATGTTCTAACTTCATTTTCTATAGTTTTATACTTGTATAAATCCTTGACTTGACTTTTTCTTACGTGTATTTCTATTTAAAATAATAATCATTCTTGAAATAAGTTGAAAAAAATTAAAAAATACAAAAACATACTGCAATCCAAGCACATTGCTTTCACTGGCTTCTTTTTTTTTTCAAATTTCAGAATTTGACTCCGTGAGTTTAAGATTGGGACTTCTCCAAGTAAATCAAACATATACTTCGGTGCTTCTGTTTAACTAGTTGCTTGTCCAAATCTTCTTTATAGTTTTATTACATAAAGATGTTGCTATAAGGTCTGGTTTTGATCTTAAGAATCGAACTAATAATTTGGTTATAATGTGAATTTAATTCATTAAGAAATCCAAGCCTAATCATGATTTATGTCCCATGTAGTCGAGTTGTAAAATTCATATTTCTTTATCATCATGTTGCATATTTTTTGAAATATATTTTACATGTGAATTTATCGGTAGATAATCTTGAAGGATACAGAAGGATCCTTAAGCGCATCACGGAAGCGTGGTGATTGTATTATATACGATCAAGAGCGACTAGTCATACTAGTTGCTTGGTGCAACGGAATTTAATTTTTTTTAAACGATGGAACCACATGATACGTAAATCATCTATGAATCATTTCGTCTAACCACATAGTAGATATAGGAATACCTGTTGTAGCGTGGTTGCGATCGAGCTTCTAAGAGAAGAAGCCTCATGTATCAAGTCCGACCTTCGGAGGAGACGCTTGCGAGCGCGGGGATGAGTCGTGGGGATCTCGCAATACAAGTAGTTGTCCAAGCAAGGGAACTCCTGATCTCGTCACACGAGATCAAATGTCTTCTCTGCGAGCAAGATGCACCAAAGAAGAAGGAATACCGAGAGTCGTCGAAGCGACAACACAACAGCAAGGCGACAACGAGGGCCTTCTTCCTTCTAGGGTTAGGGTGGACGGCCACCCAAAGAGAGAGGAGGAAGAGGGCACGTGAGAATGAGAGAGGAGAGGGAGAGAGGAGAGATTTGTTGCACAACTTGTTGTAGCTTTGAAGAGCATGGGATACCTCTTCTTATATAGTATTTTGGGGATCCATGGACTACACAAAATCAATGGATAAGATTGATTTGTGTTTCTTTCAATGGTCAAGATTTTATTGTAAAAATGCAACAATACTTGATTTAATTTAGATTAAATCTACATTGATAAATCAATATACTTTAATTCCATAAATTAAATCAATTAATCATGTAGATAATGGAAAGGAGACTTCCTCTCTAAGAAATAGAGTGGACGTCCACCCTTTCCTTGTTGGAATTGGTGGTCGTCACCCCTATAATCAAAGGGAGTGGAGATTACATGTAATCTTCATTATCCCTTAATTATCTCCATGTTTTGCAACAACAATTGTTGCAAATTATTCACCAAAAAAATTCATAATTATTTTGTGAATATTACAATCTTACCATTGGAAATTTGTTAATCAAATTCACAACCCAAAATAAAAGATGATATATATTTTCAATTAATTATCCAATGTGAATCCAATTCACATCAATAATTAACCAACAAATATAAATCATAGCAAACTCTCTCTAATATAATATAAATCTTATTTATGACATATTATAAGTAATATGGATACTCTTATCCATATTACACTTATCCACAATAATTAAATCACATTTAATTATATTGAATAACCATTCTCATTCTCCAATGTAATGTGAATCAAATTCATATTATTCATGATAATTAAATCAAATTTAATTATCTATTTCTCTATGCTTTCAACAATGGAATTATTCATGAACTCTTTCAAGAATAATGCGTATTCTTCGTATGTACTTGGAGATAAGAACAGAGCGATTGTATTGTTCCACGTATAGTGACTTGGATATTGAGATCATATCTCAAATCCAGGTCTCACGGACCTTCCATAGATGCTTGATTAAATCAAGTTCATAAACCTAATCTTCTCATTTGTATCTAAATCTCATTCAGATCAATGTCCAACACTTGGACTAAGATCAAGTTACTTCTCTACTGAGAGGAGTAAATAAAATCCAAACCTGTTTCATCACTCCCTCGGAATGGAAGCGTCATGGTTATACAATTGTTTATGATCACACCACCTTTAGGTATTCCCAATACCTATACATACTGCATACTGGAAGACCTTCGAATAAACCCGAAGTTATAGATCTCTTTTAGATTGTCACCTTCAGGGTTTTATCAAGAAGGTTTTCATTTGATCATTGGGATTTGGTATTGATCATATGCTTTCCAAAAGAATATATTATACCTATAAAATCCGTCAAGCTTCATAAGCGAGACGACCATGCATGGAATTTATTGATCCCAATATCTCTTGAGTGAGCTCATGTCTTCCGTTTCAGAAATGAACTTGTATAATCCCTTTGAGAGATCGTATTACATATATGTCCTTATATGCACACCAGCTTGCCGGTATATAGACCTTGGTTAGGTCATCAACCTAATGGTCTACCAAATGTACATACTCAGACATATAGTAACACATCTGTCTTTGGTCAGAGGATGTGTGCATATATCGCGGCAGCATACGAAGTAGGACTTTGGTTATTTCGATCTCGTTAAGTCAACTCTTTGACCTAACTTATCTAACACCTCCGAATCTCTATTCCTATGCAGAGGACTTGCATCAAGAGGTCGGTTAGATATCAACCTTCAGAGAAAGGAATGCCATCTCCTTCTCAGGCTGGAGATCATCTCTTAATAATCATTTGACGGTGCTCGATGAGTCCTCAATCTAACTCTTTAGATATTGATCCAAGCACCAGCCTATATGATTCAATTATTGAATCAACAGTTGTATGATCATTAAGATGGCAATGGTACATAACCCTAATTGTACTAAGGGACCTATTATGCAAATTAGTTATTCTTCATTTTAGATCAGAGAATGATATTTACAATAACATTTATTGCATAATGGCTCGTCGTGGGCTTGCATGTCCAACAAATTTAGGGTTGTTTAGAAGTTTTTAGCCCAAGAATCGAGTATAACACGTCTCCATTGAATTCCATCAAAAGTGAGCTAATAAGGCTTCTAGTTATTCTAATCACCATCTTTAGGTAGCTAGGAACGAGATGAAAATGACTTTAGCTTCAAGAATAAGACATTAAAGTCATATCAAAAGTGGGGTGAAGTACTAGTAACGGGCGGAGCTCCGTCAAGCCCCACCGCATCATAGAAAGGTGAAAACACCATTATTCGACACGTGTCCAAGTTAGGCATTCAAAGAAGTCAACATGTTGTGTACTTTGCAGAAAGTTCCTTAATGCTTTGGATAATCACAGATCAGTGGTGCCACATTAGACAAGTTGTCGAACTGCACAAATATTCCAGGGCTTTTTAATTTATCATTGAATACCTTGCTAATGGGAAATTTATACCCTTGGAGTTGGGAAATTAATTTATATGTTCATTTTTATCGTGTTCGAACCATATTTCAGGGGATTGCATTAAATGTCCCACTCTTACTAGATACATTTTTGTTGTAATATTTGTGGACATTCCCTTTTTCTTTTTAGCCTTTGTTTAAATGCTTGCCACGATTACATTTCAATTCTTAATATTTGTGTAATTCATGTTAAATTATATATAAAATTAAAGAATATACTACATACATACATATACTATAGAAAAGTTTTCAAAAGGACACATCCATTTTAGGACCTTAAATAAATAAATCTTCAAAGATATTTAAAATGAAAAAAAAACTAAAAAATATTAAATACTACAGATTATATACTACCGGTATAAATCTTGATTTTCAAAAGATTATGTTTACTTTTTAAATATAAACACCAATAAACATACAAAGTAATACAAACAATTGTTAAAAAAATCTTGAATATTTTCTATACACACAAAATTTATAATTTTTACTATACATTAGTTATAAAATAAGTTTTAGCCTAACACTTTATCTTATATTAGTTATAAAATAAGTTTTAGCCAAACACTTTATCTTATATTAGTTCTAAAATAAGTTTTAGCCAAACACTAAAAAGAAAATAACAGATGGAAAATGTATACAAATTCCCTAAAAATTAGAAACAATATAAAATAGAATATTTATTCATACATGTTTACCTATATTTTCATATAAAATTACCCATATACGTAAATATTACATATAGCTCATTTCTTCATTAACAAAAACTTTAGCTTTCAACTTAAAGCACTTTTCTCCATAATTCCCAATAAAAATAAGAAAAATCATACATTTAGAATAAAAATATTTTTTTTGTAAAATTAAAATTACACACACAAAGGTAAAAAACCCAACGCACAACTCTTTATTGGTATAAAACCTCATAAAAAGAACAAAATCAAAGCCAAATAAATCCTTCAAAATCACAAACATAGAAACACGTCTCACTTATGTAATATTACATTTATAATACGTTATGTTTTCTCTACTTAACAAGTAGCATCCATAAGTTCGTCCTTTAATATCTATTCCATGTAAAATAAGATAAACATGCCTTGAATTTCGTTTTTGTGATCTCAATAATACTTGCTTAAGACACTTAATTAATCTCGTAAAAATTATTTTTTCCATTAGCGTGAAAACAATATCACAATAGTCTGAAGTCATGTTATTCAATATAACCGGAGCGGTGATTATCTTGCAATTGTTAGTTAGTCAAAGATGTACTTGGCCTCCCTAAAAAAATTTCTGCATGAATTCTCTATCTTAGTGGAGATATTGGAGCTAGGCCAAGGACATCGAGAAGGGGAGAGAGAGATTTTGCGCGAAATCGATTTAAAAAATCCCACCGCAGAATTGAATCTTTTATTAATGTTCTACGTACCTATCAAATTCATCTCAAATTTAATGTAATTTGCTATTTTATCTCAATGGTCAAAGGTTCAATCTTTTTTAGATGGGATTTAAGTTGTTTAAATATTGACATTTATGACTTTTTAGACGGGTTTCAAGTTGTTTATAGATTAACAACTGTATTTACCATTAAGATAAAATAGCAAATTGCATCGGATTTGAGTAAAATTTGATAGGTATATATAATATTAATCAAATTCAATCTACGTGATTGGATTTTTAGAATCGATTTTGCAAAAAGAAAATGAGATCAAAACAGACTTCACTGTAAAATGGGTTACACCAGAGAATCTGCTTTGATGATCATGTTGTTGCCGATTTGAGCCGAGGACATAGTAGTTGCAGCTGCTGCATTCGACGTAGCACCAAACTTCAATGGATGAATTCGTGGTTTCTTGAGGCCATTTATCTGATCCATGAACTAATCCATCATGTTGTGGGAATGAACCACTGGATGCATCCAGAACTTCATCAAGAGATGACTTTTATACGTTAGCGTTAGAGATAAAAAATGGCGAATATTTTTGGTATCATAGATGACATGGCGTTTGTCATTACAGGGGCCATAGAAGGCGATTGAATAGAAACATTGCCGATAATCCTATGCAATGAGGTTGGTCTGAATGTATTGAGTCAGAACAGAGTTAATCTAAGTCTGAAGTTGGTGGGATTGTAGTAGTAAAATCTGGGGAGGTACATGTATTAATAGACTTGATGTAAGGATTAGAGAATTGGATCTCCGTTTAATGAAAGATTACACCTTTTTTATGTTGAATTAGGCTGAGTCAGGTGGATAATGGAAGCATATAAAACAAACCACTGTGCCCAAATATGGAGATGAGACCATTTCGAGAACAGAGCAGCCCAACTACCCTTGTCATCTTCTTGGCAGGAAGGGCAGCTCTAGACATCACGCCTCCCTCCTCCCTCGGCTTCGTGGCATTTCTCACAAGACCATGCATCCCCATCCTTATCCCTCTCATCAAACGATCACCATCATCCACTTCCGAGCACACGTTTGCTTCCATCCACTCCTCATCTCTGAATTAATACTTTAATACGTAGATCGACATCAACAAGACGATGCCAACTTCGCCTTCCTATGGCCATCAATCAATCCACGTTGTGTCCACATATCATAAAACCGAGACGTGGAAGATCAAATTAAATCCAACCAAAACGAACTCTCTCGTTGGTAGCAGTCACGACGAGATTATGGAAATCCAGTAGGCGTAGTGGCATTTCGGAAATTACAAGGAACCTGAGTAGCAGTTCGCTACTTCGGGGAGTTTAAAAGGTGGGACACTGTCGCTTCCAAAGCCGCACACCGCAGCAGCGTCGGAGATAGAGAGAGGAGGGAGAATGGCGACGAAGAGCGTGCTGTTGCTATGCGGCGACTACATGGAGGACTACGAGGTATAGTCTCCTTGCTTCGAGTTTTCCGGGAGAGTTGCCATCACTACTACTGCTCCATGACGATGTGTCTCGCAGGCGATGGTGCCCTTTCAAGCGCTCCAGGCCTACGGCATCCACGTCGACGCCGTCTGCCCCGGGAGGAAGGCCGGGGACGTCTGCCGCACTGCCGTCCATCAGAACTTCGGGCATCGACATCAGGTGAACGCTGTTTTTCTTGTGGATTTAGTGAAAGGTATATCTGTATTATGTTCTCTCTTGCGAGTAGACTAAATGAGTACATCTCAATAGTCTAATAGTCTAATTCGATGGTATAGGACGACGTTGGAGCTCAACCGGTGTCGACCTATGTTTTTAGCGATTTTTCAGCAAATGGTCGTGCTTTAGGAAAAATGAGATCATTGTAAATCTGAAAAGGGATATGAAAATAAATCACATGTTGGATATATAGAAGTAACTCCGTGAACCACAATCTGTCAGCTAATACAACATTGGAAAACAAAATTACGGAAAGCAAGGAGTCCAATAAGTAACTGCTTACTGTTCTCATGTAAAGAACACAATCAGATTTTGATTTAGGAGTCAAACACAATCCACTACCACTTGAAAGGATTTATACCATGAGGTATCTTGAAAGCATGGATGAAAATGAAAAATCATTAACTAGCTTAATGAACAGAACACACAATACTTCGGACGTGATACAAGCTAATCGGAAGCGTCAAACCACTTAGAATCTCGTTTACCACATGGGATAAGGTGCCATGTCCTGGGATTAGGTCATTGGACTGTTATCGAGGAAAATTGACTCTAACAACTTGTTGGATCGGGCTTGATTGAATTTGTTGACAACCGCCCAAAATGCTTAAGTCCAAGTTGTCAAATAGTAATCCCCACTCTTATAACCTGCTCTCATATTTTGAGAGTTTTTGATGTTGGACCATGTTTAGCTTGGGGTGTTATATATAGAGCATACCTTCCTCGAGTAGCTTGTGACACATGGAGTCAATGAAGCTTGGTACTCAAGATCTGATACTAGATCGAAAACTCCTTCACGATCTCTACAACATGTCCAACATGTGAATCCATTCATAAACTAATCATTTTACATACTAGGGAGTAAGGAGTAAGGACCACAATAGAGACCATTACTGATGACATGGTAGCAGGGTCAAGGTAAAGGCCCAGAGCGAGTTGGACTGCTAAGATGGAAGAGGGGAAAATGGGACATGCTGCTGGTGTCTAACTAAGAATGATGGCTCTCATGACTTGTAGAGAAACAATGGGAAACGATATTAGTAGCAGTGTACCTCAGATCTCATCCACAGATCGGTAATTAAACCAAGTGCATTAGGTAGGCACATCCGGTTGGAGTGGATGCTAGTCTGATTAGATGCATTCAAGTTCTATTGCATTTGGTACCAATTTAGAGAAATTTGTGTATTATTTAATTCTTAAGTAACGATTCAATTACTCCAAGTGATATCATCAAAATCCAAAACAATTTGATCAATTTGGAGTAGAATCATCTTGGCATCTGCATTTCACGGACATATCAACCCATATTTCAGATGCTCATGCATTCTTCATACTTGAATACCTATGTACTCCTTGACGAACATATGAATAATCTCATAGTACTGTTGTGCAGAAACGTTGTTCATAAATGCATATCCTTTGCAAGTCATGCATCTTATTGTCTCCAAACCATGTTCAGTTGCTCAAATTTCCTATATGTACCATGAGTAATTTCGCATGTTTTAGTATAACATCTGAACTGTTATCCCATGGAGAGATATTGTAGATCCTACAATATCATGTGCAAACCAACTAGCTTCTATTTATGCATCTTTTTGTACACTATATTAAAGTGTTTAAGGTCTGATATCACATAGCATCTCTTTCTTCTACTCGGTAATTGACTGGCTTTGTTAAGGAATCAAAGTATTGGTCTACCAAGTGTATATCCTTGAGTTCAAATTTACATATTTGTCTTGGATTCATGGATGCCAAAGTGGATCTTCCATGTCTTGACCTCTTCAATTCAGTCTGTGTAATATCCTTAAAAAATCAGTCTGCGTGATAGATTCAAAAATTTGTTCACCAAGCAAATGTCAAACAACCTGCTCATCAATCTGGCTATATTCCTTAGAAGATTGACATCTCTTCTTATTCTAAATCCTCTCTCTTTGTCTTTATATCGAAGTCGAGTTTGTGAGATGCCCATGTCTTTAGGAGGTCCCTTAATGTATGTGACTTTTTGTTGGGTAATCGAGGGATTTTCTTAATCTGTCCTGCAGGGGATAACTAGCAGCGAAACGATTCCCACATGAGAACCAAGAAAAAATAACCATAGCACAATAATCAAGCAACCACAGAGAGATGAGAAATTTTACGTGGGAAAACCCTCCTCGATGTGAGAGAGGGGAAAAATCCACATGACACGATGACCCGCAACAAAATCCACTAGATCGGAAAAATAAGAAGGCAAAATATCCTCTCACTTTTGTTGCCCAACAAAAGTGAGGCTCGGTTACAAGAATAGAATCAGATAATTGTCACCATGTACTTGGAGAACACGATACCGTTGCTTCTTCTCTTCACGAGTTGTCCCTTCTCGTACGCGATTTCTCCTCGTGGAGATGCACCTCACGCCTTTGGGGGTTGCTCTTCATGCTCCTGCGGGTTGCTCTTCGCGCCTTGCACGAATTACTCCTCACGCCTTGCGTCGGTGGCTTCTATCCTTGCTTGGAGAGAGAAAACTAAGAGAGAAGAGAGAGAGAGATGTTTGAGTTGAGATGATCCCCAATGCTATGCATGAGGTCATATTTATACTACTCTTGCCTCCTCTCTCTCTCTCTCTCTCCTCCTAGTCCTATTCGGAATAGGAAACACAAGTCATATTTCTATTGCAAATAGGACCCCAAGTGGATAATTGTTCAACAACCTCCCCTTTTTTCTTTGTTTTTTTTGGAACGGATAGTAACCAACAATCTTCCCCTCCAGTCCCAATAGGGAGGTGTCACAAAGAAGATGATCACTGAGAGATGACACCGCTCAGCTCTCTACAGAACTATAGCTTGTCACGAGTCACGGTTTTTGTCAGTATATCTGATGGATTTTCATCTATGTGGACCTTCTTCAGAATGAGATGCTTCTTGTCAATAGCATCTCTCAGCCAATGATATCGCACGTCTATATGCTTTGTGCGAGCATGGTGTATCGTGCTCTTGCTCAGATCAATGGCGTTATGGCTATCTGATGAATCTTAGATTCATCACTCTAAAAATGACTAGTTAAGCTCAGATTCCTAAAATTCGTTGGCTTTTCTTCATTTATTCTGCATAATTAGCATTCATGCATGTATTAATAATAATTGCATTTTATCACTTATAATTGCATAAAATAAGAAGCTAAAAATCCCAACCAAATTGACCTGTAAAATAATCTAATTTTCATGATTTTTAACTAATTCATGCTAACTCCAATTGATCTAAAACAATCTCCATCTCCACTGTATACATATCACTAACAAAAATAAATGAAAAATGCAAAAAAATCACTAACATAAGTAAGTGGACTAGAAACTCAAAACCTAATTTCAGGATTTCCAGACTAAAACCTCGATATCTTCCTCATCCAATGTCCGATTTGATCCTACTCACTTTTGAACTAATGTACATTCAATTACCTTCAATACTAGATCAAGTTCAAGTGAATCAGAGCTCATATGTGAAAGTTGGGTTTTGGGTCTCTTCTGTACATTGTGTATTTTACCTGATTTTGACATATTATTTTATGTATATAATTAACTCATTTTATTTTATTTATTTTTCATTTATTTTCTTTGACAAAAAATTTATTAAAATACGTAAAAAATCCAAATCCAAAATAAGCTTGAAATCAAAGAAACTAACTGAGTCTGAGTCTTCACCGACTGTCTGTACAAAAAATGTCATTTTCACATTTTATTTTATTTCTTCTTTTTATTATTTATTAAAAATACAAAAAATTAGATTAGTATGTAAATATTTATCTTGGATTTTATCGTATTTTTTCCGGATTTTAATCTGATTTAAAAATCACAAAAAAATATTAAATCCAAAAATCAAGGTGTTCCATGTACATAGAGTACCCCAAAAATATCACTTTGTGCAAATGATCGATTCTAGTTTAGATCTCTTCATGAAAGTTGTAGATCTTATCGAGACGAGTAATTTTCGTGAAGAAATTTTTTCGATCAGAGGTCATTTGCTATTTATTTCCAATTGATCTTTATAATTTATTTTCGAATTTCCTGGAGGTGCTACGTGACCGCTCCTGGAGCCGCCACGTGGAACCCATTTTTGAGCTTTACATAATTCATTTTTTTAAAAAATTTTAAAAATAAATCAATTAAAAATAATAAATAAATAAATTAATTAAATGAGGCCACGTGGCAGCACTAGGACCGTCCGATCTCTTCCCTCAATCTCGCGCCCACCTCCCATCTTGGCCGGCATAACCCGCAAATCCGTCTTCCTCCGCCCTTCCAAATCGGGGTGGCCACCTCTCCAATCAGATTGCCGCCTCCCTCGTCACGATCTTCTTTCCACAATCAATCCCAATCAAATCCTCTCCGATCAATCGCGTAATCTCGCCGACAACCTTCTACATTTGGCCGACCACCCCTGCACTATTTAACTCCATCGTCGTTACCCCTCCCAATTATCTGCCGATTGCACGGTAAAGGGGTGGGCTACAGGGTGACAGGTCGTCGCCTCCCTCTTCCTCGGTGAGGTCTGGTGGCTTGGCCCACCGTTGCAGCGCCGTCCTCCGTGCTTGCCTTTGCTCCGGTGTCGACCACCATCGAGCCAACGTTCATCTTTCGCCCGTTCACCTCCCAACACAACATACTCCACCTTCGATTCACCACCGTACCCCACGCTCTAACCTCCGAGCATTATCCTTTGCCACCACGAGTCTACGCTCCGTTCTTCATCGACATTCTACTCTTGCCTTTATCAACGCTACTGCCCCTGCTCCGGCTTTAGCCGTTGAGCCAAGGCTTCCAACATATTCGGGCTTCATCTTCATCGACATCTTCTTCAACCGCAACAAGCTCAATCGTCATCGACAACATTAGCATCGCTACAAAAGACACACCTACTTCACCAATGTCTTGCCTTGAATTCCAGCGCTCCTCCGGCTTCCGCGAGCAACGACCGACTCTCCGATGCCCAGCCATACCTATGCCTTCCTACGACCGTGCGTCGGCTGCACAACCTCGGTCACTCCAACCCCCAGGTGCACGCGACCCGAGACCCCCACGCACGTGCATATCATGTGCCTTGGGGGAACTTCTTACATCTATACCCTCAGAGTTCCGCTTATTCACAAAAGACACTTGCCATCCCAAAGGTCACGTGTCAAGCACATGAACGTCTGGGAGTTTTGTAGATACGCCCCTGAAGGTCTGCCATATTACCAACTGCCCCCACCCCGCTCAAGGGTCATGTGCCTGGCACGTGACCGCTTAGGATTTTTGCAGAAACAACTCTAGGGGTATCGTTATTTACACTTTAGTCTCTGCTCTGCATTTTTTGCATTATCTATTTATTGTAATTTTGCATTGATACCCTTGTGTTCTCCCTTCATTTTGAACCTCGATATCGCACCATTCTATTTATTAAAAATAGGCATTTTGTTCCACAGTTAATTCTCTAAAGCGTGGCATGCTGGTGATATTTTTATGCTCATTGATTTATTATTAATTATCATTATTGTGGAAAACTACATATTTTGTCCAATTTGTGCTCATAAATTCATAAGTAATTAACCATTACTCTGAAAATTGCAAAAAAATTGCGGATCATAGAATTAGTTGTTTTTAACATTGTGCCAAAAAAGAATTGCATTTACATGCATGGTTTGCACTATAAAAATCATTTTACATAATTCAATCTTTAATTTTTAATAGGTATTAAAACTTGTATTTTTGAGGTTTAGGATTTTTTTGAGATCAATCACATAGTGATAAATTTTGGTTAGTTTTATTCCTTGAAAATAAATAATTTTAATATTTATTATAATAATTATTGAAATTCACTCTGTTTGCATTCATAAATTCATAAAATATTTTCTTACATCCAAAATTCCAAAAAAATTGCAGTACATTCATTTCCTCATAATTGACATCTCGGCCAAGTGTCATATTTTTTGGACATCATTTGATTGATCTTTATTTTTTAGTCCCTAAAATTGACCACATTTACATTTTTTATTCTAAAATTGTATAAAAATATCAGAAAAATATCGCCTCGAAAACCATACACGAACTTTGATAGACAAAATTCTAGGTTGTTCCTTTGCCTCCTTTAGTTCGACCTTGGGACTTGCCCAAGTAAAATAAACATAAAACCACGCCGATTAAAAATTAAATAAATTATTGTGGTTATTTCTTGATCAATTCCGAATTCCCGCCTACAACGAAACGAAAAAACTAAATGATAATTCATGCAAATTAAAGTAGGGCATTATCCGACTCGTCACTATCACAGAAGACAATCGGCTCACTGTCTTTACATCCAAGTTCATTGAGGAATCGCTGTAAACACAACACTTCTTTTCCTGCTTATACTGCTGCAATGTACTCGGCTTCAGTTGTTGAGAGTGCAATGCATTTTTGCAATTTAGATTGCCACGAAATCACTCCCCCTGCGAAAGTGAAAATGTACCCGAAGTCGATTTCCTCTGATCCACATCTCCTACCATGTCAGCATCTGTGTATCCACATAGTTTGGGATCTGACTTCCCAATTATCAAACACATACTTGAGGTCCCTCTCAAGTATCTCATAATCCATTTTACTGCTTCCTAGTGATCCTTCCCCAGATTCGACGTGAATCTGCTCACTACGCCCACATCATGAGCAATGTCGAGTAAATCATAGCGTACATAAGGCTGCCAACTGCGGACTGGTAAGGAATCTTGGTCATCTTAGCTTTATCCTCAGAAGTAGACGAACATGTCTCTTTCGTCAATCTAAAATGAGCAGCAAGAGGCGTGCTGACAAGCTTCGCATTCTTCATGTTGAACCGCTCCAGTATGCGTTCAACATACTTGTCTTGTTATAGCCGCAACCTCTGCTTCTTCCTGTCACGAGTGATCTGCATTCCAAGCATGTTGCTTGCCTTGTCCAAACCTTTCATCTCAAATTCCCTGAAGACTTCCCTTTTGAGCTTTGCAATCAATCCGGGATCATGATCAACTACCGTTGGGAAGACGTCAAATGTACACACATGGATCTGCTGTAGTCCTCTTAAAGTCCCGCTTCGTCATGAAGGTATCAAACTTCAAGTACCACTATCTAGGGGCTTGCTTCCATCCATAGAGTCTCTTTCTCAATTTGCAAATCATGTGCTCCTGGTATCCTCGTGGCTGCTCCATGTAGATCTCTTCCTTTAGGTCACCATGAAGAAAAACCGTCTTCACGTCCATCTGCTCTAGCTCAAGGTCCACGCTTGCAACAAGGCCTAACACCACTCTCATAGAATTCATCTTCACAACTGGTGAGAAGATCTCATCGTAGTCCACACCCTCTTTCTGGTTGAATCCCTTCACAACCAATCTGGCCTTGTACTTCAGTCACTTGCCACCATCACCTGACTTCAGTGTGTAGACCCACTTGTTCTTCAGCGCTCTCTTGCATGCAGGAATCTCAACAAGATCATAGGTATGATTTTTCTTCAGAGACTGCATTTCTTCATTCATTGCATTCTTCCAATGATATCTCTCTTTATGCTCTTGTGTCTTCTCTAAAGTGCATGGTTCATCATGATCAGTTAGCATCACGTACTGGGAAGTAGGATAGCAAGATGATGGCTGATGTGTCCTCCCAGATCTCCTGACCTAAGGCTATGCTGCATCTGCTTCTTGATGAGGTTGCTTCCCCTACCCAAGATTCCTTGGATCTGCAGCAGCGGGGTCTGCATCTGGCTCATGTTGTTCTAGCTGTGCATCTTCTCCATCTGTACCTAATACTGAAGATGGATCTGAGTCCTCATCGCTGTCGTCATCCATACCAATCCCATCCAAGTCAACATCACCACTGTCGTCCTCAACCAAAGTCTGGTTCTCATAGAAAATCACATTTCTATTCCTGTTGATGGTCTTCTTCCTTGGATCCCAAAGTCGGTATCTAAACTCCTGATCTCCATAGCCAACAAAATACAAGGCACTGCCTTGCCATCAAGCTTCTTCCTCTGTTCCTTCAGTATAAATACATAAGATTTGTATCCGAATACCCTTATATGAGCATATGAGGGATCCTTTCCATATTAAATGCGCTCAAGAACCTGAAAATTCAAGGGAACAGATGGAGATCGATTAATCAAGTAACATGCGGTCCGAACCTCCTCAACCCAAAAGGTCTTGGGCAGCATCACTGTCTTTAGCATGTAGCGAACTCTTTCCACAATGGTCCTATTCATCCATTCAGCGACACCATTGTGTCGGGGTGTGCCAAGCTCAGTCCTTTCATGCCTGATCTCGTGCTCTACACAGTAGCTCTAGAAGCTGTGAGAGGTGTACTCCCTTCCATTTTTTGTGCGCAGACACTTCAACACTTTGCATGTCTCGCGCTCCATCATAGCATGGAATTTCTTTTTTTTTGAAACCAAGAAAGGGGAATACACTCGAAGGTGTTTGTCCCAAAGCTTTATTAAAAGAAGATAGAAAAGAAAAAAGAGGGAATGTACAGGAGAGCACTTAGGGCGCTAAACACACCAAGAGCTAACAAGCTTTGACATCTGCAGCTTAACATTTTCCAAATAGAATCGTTGTCCCGAAAAGAGAAGTGCATTCCCGGCAAGCCAAATAGCCCAGAGCGTAGCGACATGCCACAGAAAATCACACCTTCCTTGGTTAGAAGCATGTCCTCAAATTTCAGCGAAACTCGGTCGAATTTCTGTCGAATATCGATATCCATTCGAAATCGAAATTCGACCGAAATGACCAAAATATGAGGGTGCTAGTATAAAAAATTACCGAAATGACCGAAATTTTGGTCGAAATTCCACCGAAATTCCATCGAATTTCTGTTTTGGTCGATACCGAAATGGTGATCGAAACCGACATTTAAGGTCTTGGTTAGAAGCCACCACCAAGCTGCTACAAAAGGCACCCACATCAGAGAGGTTGAGCCAGCTGAAAGACAGGTTGTCCCAAAGGGGGGCTACATGAGACCAGGAGAAGAAAAGGTGACCCACAGTTTCAATTTCTGTGCCACAGAGAGGGCAGCGGTCAGAAACCGCGCCAAGTAATCTGCAACATCTGTCCCGCGTCATAAGCCTCTTGCGTCTGAGCAACCATAAAAAGAAGCCAATTTTCTCTGGGAGGTTCAGCCACCAAAGAAAGGCACAATCCCGTACCAGATCCGGCGAGAGGGAGGGAGGGGGGGGCTGGAGATGACCAAGTAGGCCTTGCGGACGGTGAAGTCTTTGTCCCGCCAAACCCAATGGTCGCGCCCCGAAGAAGGATTGGGGCAAGCGATGTCCCTCAGGATGTCAAGGAGGCCCATGAAATCCTCCAGGCGCTGGTCTGAAAAGTTCGAACGGAAAAGAGGCATCCAGTTTCCAAAGGTCCAACAGGCAGCAACCTGCACATTAGGATCCGAAGCAAGAGCAAAGAGGCGAGGGAAGCGGGAAGCAAGGATGCCCAGGCCGATCCAATTATCCTTCCAAAAGAGAAATCCCTTGCCATTCCCTAGCACTGGCCTAAAGGAATCCCCAAAGCCAGAGATAACCTTGAGAGGGCATTCGGGTCGCGGGGTACCCACTGGGAATCAGGTTATCGAGGGAAAACCCGCGGGGTACGAGTAGGGTCATCCCCGCAAACCCATGAAGCCAAACCCACGCTCCTTTCTTCCACTGTAGCGTGAGGCGACCGCCTGCACCAGTGCCTGCACCACGCCAGCGTCTTGTCAAGGGCCTCTCTCCCGAGGCTTGGACCTCACGCCCTCTTCTCCCCAGGCCGGTTTCCTCCAGGGGCATGGTTTCCTCCTCTTCCTCTCGTTGTTCTCGCATCTCCACCCTCCGGCGAAGGAAGTGTCGTCGTCTCAAGTTGGATTGGAGGTACGCCATCACCCTCGAGCTCCAGCTCCTGTTGAACGAATTTGCGGAGAAGGCTCTATACACGGACTCCGACGAGGACTCCCTTCCGTCGTCTCGCCGCAGGTAACATCTATGTCCGACTAACGGTCTTTGTTGATTTTGCTTCTCCTCTCGACATTGTTCAAGTCACGGTGTTCTGCTTGGAAAGGGGTTTTCCTGAAACATTCCGAATGGCATTTCGTTGATCTCGTGTTTACCCAATTTGGTTTTTTGGACTTTCTATGAAACAAAAGCAGTGGAAATCAATGGGTTGATTTCTGGCACTTTTCCATTTTGCATTTTTGCATTACTTGTGGCTATGGTCACGATTTGGATGATTTTAGATATGGCATGCAGTGAGGTCGCGTTTAGGACCACATCATTTTCTCCGATCAATACAGTACCACATCATACAAGTTTGCATTCAGCTGAAGGTCACGAGAAATGGAATTTACAAAATGGGGGAAACTCGCAATCAGATATTGTATATACTGTAGGCCATGTTCTCAAGTAGTTAATAAACACCGATTGAATGGGCGAAAACCACAAGCCTTTGTTAACATGCCCCAGTCCCATGCATCAGGAAGGTTAATACTGTCTTCTGTGCTACTTGTTGAATTGAAGGTGTGCAGCATGTTCTTATGCTCACAGCTCCAGTGTGCAGTTGTACATTGTCTAATTCGATGCACACAGCTGCACAAGTAGGAAAATAAAGATGTGCCTGAGTGCATGCTTCACTGCATCAGGAAGACTATCTAGAAATTTTCTCTTCAATGTTTCATTAGCATAGTTCATTTGAGTAGTCAATCAATATTATGTGAAGAGTAATGGCCAAACAAGTACTCTCGTTATTAAAAATTATTATCCCAATTATACATCCTTGCCTTCTGTCTATAGTTTACTAACTTTATTGTAGGTGTTCTTTTGCATGATGAGGATTAACCACGATGCAATGAAAACAACTCTTGAAAAACTTTTAACCACCAAACCTCGATGGTAATTACAACCCAATGATGTCCTGAGATGAGGTTAGTCATGAAACTGATATGGTAATTTATTTCTGAGAATCACAATATTCGTTCCACACAAATTGATATCAACATCCAAATTGATATCAACATCCACACAAATTGATGCCCGCTTGTGGTACACATGCCCGCTAGATGTAAGTGACTTAATAAATTGCTTTGAAATTTCTCCTGTTTCGAATTAATTTCATTCACACTTATAACGATAAAATAATCTTTTGGCAGCGACCATGTGGGTACATGGTGATGGCATCGTCACTCCAGCCGACAATCCGTTCCCTCACCGCAGAGAAAATGTTCTTGGCAGACCTACACAACGTGTTGGAGTTCGCCTTGGATTTTAAAGACGAGAAGCTAGCGCAGGCAGAGAGCTCGATCAGAGAGAAGGAAAGAATGATTACCCACCTATGCGGCGGTTCTACGTCACAACATGATCCAGTTGACGAAGTTGTGGTTGACAAGCATGTGGTCTTGTAGCTATTGTAACTGAAATACTATGTATGAACTCATCAGAATGTTACTCGAACAATATGGTTTAAGAGATTCTGCATTCGACGTCATCTTTATGTTCCCGCTGGATTTGCAGAAATAACCCTCGATATTCTTCTATTTGTGATGTCGCCCGTATAACATGTGGATGTAACCAAGTTGTGGACTGCGATCCGACGCAGTTAAGACTATATGAATGACGGCGGATGTATAATGAACTGCTGAAATGCTATTGAAATGAATATATGAACTTAACCAACATTACTGAAATTAATGTCTTGTCAGTTACGAATACTTGGGGAATAAAAGCACAGCGTCTCACCATAATTAACAGGAAGGAGTTATCTTAAGTATGATATGAGAAGAAGTCAACATAATTAGGAACGTAATCGACCCATTGAACATGTGGTAAATATTTAAATGAACCTCTTCTTCTGCTGTTTTGTAAGGATGGGTCGAACATCTCCGTTGCTCATGGTGTATGATGGGTTTCGATACATAAATATATGTGTTTATATTATTTCGCGTCCCTATCTGATCAAAATTTTGTTGGTAGAAGAGGGTAATGTCAAAGTTTTCATACATTATCTGATCAAAGAATATCTCCTGTTATGAGGAGAAGAAAATCCTGCCATTAATATGGTAACAGATAAATATGGAAAATGGATAAGATAGAAAATGGGAAAAAAATTTAAAGGCTGAAAATTAAAGTAGTAACAGGGGAAATATGGCAACGACTAACATGGTAATTATGTTATACGCACAAACTTAATTTCGTAACTGCGTGACTACGGAAGAAAACGTATTTTTGCTAAAGGGGTAAATATGCTAAAGGCTAAATTTTAAGAGGGTAAAAAACGCAAAGGGGAGAAAACTTCCTCTACCACTAAAACCAACTACCAAACACCAATCAACAACCAATCATTATCCCAAACTTCAATACAGGTCACATCACAGAAAACCCTCCAAACAGTAAAACCCACCAACCAAACACCAAAACTCACATTCAGGTTATCTCCCAGATAACCCACAAATGGGTTGGGTTATCCCATACCAGATAACCTTCGAACCAAACGCACCCTGAGGATGCCCCTCCAAAAAAGAAAGGGATTAGCCGTCGCCACAACGAATCAGTCGATGGTGCCGAGCAGGTGATTGAATAGATCCGGCGAAGGAGGCGAGTGCAGAGGTCGTCGCTGCTACCCCAAATTCTAGCCACCCATTTTAACAAAAGCGCCTCATTGAGAGTGGCCAGGCGGCGAACGCCCAGACCTCCCTGACTTTTATGCAAAGTGACGTCCTCCCAACCAACTAGATGTAGACCCGGCCGACCGTCCTTGCACCAAAGGAAGTTACGCATAAGCACCTCAAGCCTCCTCCTGATGCCCGAGGGGAGCATCCTCGTGGAGGAGTAGTAGACAGGGATCGCGGAGAGGACAGACTTAAGGAGCACCAGCCTACCCCCCTAGAGAGGAGCGCCGCCTTCCACCCAGCAAGCCTCCCCTCAACCTTCTCGATCAGGGGGGGCCAATCAGATTGCTTCGATCTCCCTAGAGACAGAGGAAGCCCGATCGGAAGATTCGAAAGCACTGTGCCTAACAGCGCGCTGCAAGACTCAGATTCGTCATCCGCCAGAGAGAACGGGACAAGCTTCGATTTATCCAAATTCAACAGAAGCCCGGACATGTCGCTGAAAAGCTCAAGCACCACAGCCATCCCCCTAGCCTCCGCAGGACCGCCCTCGATGAAGAAGATGGTGTCGTTAGCATACTGAAGTAGCAGGATCTGGATATCCCCCTTAGAGAACCCACGCGAAATGCCCGCCCGGAGCACCCCATCAACCATGCAGGCCAAGACATCCGCAGCAAGGATGAAGAGTAAAGGGGCAAGAGGGCAACCCTGCCGCACACCCCTCTGAGGTTGGAAGAACCCACCCTCCGGGCGACCGTTCATTAGCACGGACATCGAAGAAGTCGTCACACAACGCCTCATCCAAGTAATCTAGGTGGAAGGGAAACCCTTCCTGTGAAGAGCTGACTAGAGGAATCGCCAATCCAGAGTATCAAAGGCCTTCGAGAAATCAACCTTCCAAAGCAAGGATTTCGTCCCGCAGCACTTCCAATCCGACACGATCTCCGCCGCGGTGACCATCGAGTCCGCAATCTGCCTCCTGGGACGAAAGCCGACTGAAGAGGGGAAATGGTGTGTTCGAGAACCCTGCTCAGGCGGCAGACGAAGACCTTGGCGACGATAAGGTAGAGGGCGTTAGAGATAGCGATGAGCCGGAAATCTTCAATTCTGGAGGCTCCCATAGACTTGGGGAGCAAAACCACCAGAGCCCTGTTGATGAGCTCAAAACCAGCGTTAGTGTGACAGAACTCCTGGACAACCTCGAGAACCTCGCCCCCCACCAGATCCCAGAAGTCCTTGAAGAACGAAACAGGGAAACCGTCGGGACCCGGTGACCCATCACAGTTAAGGTTCCAAACCGCAGCCTTCAGCTCCTCGGGAGTCACCGAGAGAGTCAGGCTAGAAGCATGCGCCTCAGACAGACGCATCGCCCCCTCACCTGACCAGCGCCAGAGACGATCACCGCCCCGTCTAGAGAACTCTTTGAAGTGGTTAGTGACAGCGTGGCCCAGCTCCCAATCACCCACCGCCCTATCATTATCGATGACTAAACTCCCGATAAAGTTCCCGCGACGCCTACCGCTGGTAACCCTGTGGAAAAAGTGGTGTTCACGTCCCCCTCCTTGAGCCATTTGTGTAGGGAACGTTGCCTCCACTCCGCCAACCTCGTGCGATCGTTGATGCTGATCTTCCGCTGGGCATCCGAACGTTGTAGTAGCTCATCCGCCAAAAGATGCCTCTCGTCCTCCAAAAGATCAAGGGCCTCCATAGCATGGAATTTCTTGAAGCAATCAAAGATTTGATCCTTCTTCCTTAGCATATAGACCCACACTTTCCTTGATGCACCGTCAATGAAGGTTAGAAAATACTTGTTTCCACCCAAAGATGCTATGTCCATGGGAGCACACACATCTGAGTGAATCAACTGTAGAAGGTCTTCCTTCATCTTTGATCTGGTCTTGAAAAATGCACTCTTGTTCTTTCTAATCTCACATGAATCACAAGGTGATAGCATTATGTCAATGTGACATGGTATCAACTCCTTCCTGCTCAAAAGTTGTAAGCCCATTTGGCTCATGTGTCTGAGCCGACGATGCCATAGATCTACTGTGTTAGCCTCACTAGCATGTAGGCTACCGTCCATGACCTTCACCCGAGTCTTGTAGAGCATGCAACACAACCTACATCTGGCCATCATAAGAGAGCCCTTGCTGATCTTACATTTGTTGTCAGATGGTATCCCTCCCTATCCAGTTGAGAACCGGATATGAGGTTGTTGTTGCCAAACTTCAGATGGTATCCCTCCTTATCCAGTTGAAAACCGGATATGAGGCCAAGCCGCAGATTGGGAACGTGCGTAACATCCTGTAGAGTCATTGCACATCCAGTATCAGTCTGAATTGAGACGGTGCCCATGCCAACGATCTTGGAGTAACTGCTGTTACCTATCTTGACTCTCAGAGTCCTCTCCTGCGTGTAGACACTGCTCCTGAATAGTGAGAACCAACTGATCCTCATCGTCATCAGCCATTGCTGCAACAACATTCTCATCTTCATCTTTCTTCGTATTCTTTTTGGCTTCTGCTTATTCTCTTTTCCAGACTCTACAGTCTCTCTTCTAGTGATCAGACTTGTTGCAATGATGACACTTTCCTCTGTCCTTGGGCTTCTCCCTGAATTTCTGTCTCTCTTGTGATTTTCCCATATTGTTGGAACTGCCTCTTCTCTCAACTTTGTACACATGTGAAGAAGAAGACTTTTCGGATGATCGTCGTATGATTTCTTCATTCAGAAGACTGCTCTTGACCATAGGTATGGCCAGCTTGCCATCCGTAATGGAGTTGCTTACGGTAATCACCGGAGTTTCCTAACTGTCTGGTAGGGAACTTAGTAGAAGAAGCGCATGCAATTCATCATTAGCACCATGTTCACAGTACTCTTTGATTGACGAAATTCTAGAACTCATTCAAGTGCTCAACAACTTTCATCCCGTTCTTGTACTTTAGATTCACCAACTTTCGAATCAAGAACACCTTGTTAGTGGCCGTCTTTTTCTCACAGAGTTCTGCTAGTTTCTCCCACAGTTTCTTTGTATCAGTCTCTTCTGCGATATGGTGGAATACCGATAAGTCCAATCACTTCCGGATGGTGCAGACTGCTTTCTAGTTCAGCTTCATCCAATCACATGCGGACATGCCCTCGGGCTTGGCTGTTTCTCCTTCTATCGGATCATAGAGGTCCTTACAATATAAGATGTCCTCTATTTTGGCCTTCCAGAATTGCCAATTCATGCTCGTCAGCTTGATCATTGTGCCTTCGTCATCATTCACCATCTCGACAACACGAGCTCTGAAACCATTTATTGAGAAATCGAGAGATTCCCTTAACCTGTCCTGCAAAGAATGATTAACAACGGAACATTCCCCACACAGGAACTAAGAAAAATAATCGTAGCACAATAATCAAGCAACCACAGATAGATAAGAAATTTTACGTGGGAAAACCCTCCTCGATGTGAGAGAGGGGAAAAACTCACGGGGCACGACGACCCGCAACAAAATCCACTAGGTCGGAAAAATAAGAGGGCACAATATCCTCTCAGTTTTGTTGCCCAACAAAACTGAGGCTCAGTTACAAGGATAAAATCATATAACTATCATCTTGTACTTGGAGAACACGATATCATTGCTTCTCCTCGTCACGAGTTGTCCCTTCTCGTGCTCGATTCTTCCTCGCGCGGATGCACCTTACGCCTCTGCGGGCTGCTCTTCAGGGCCCTGCAGACTGCTCTTCGCGCCTTGCGCGGAGTACTCCTCACGTCTTGCGTGGGTGGCTTCTCTCCTTGCTTGGAGAGAGAAAACCAAGAGAGAAGAGAGGGAGAGATGCTTGAGTTGGGATGATCCCCAATTCCATGTATGGGGTCTTATTTATACTATTCTTGCCTCGTCTCTCTCCTTCTAGTCCTATGGAATAAGAAATACAAGTCCTACCCCTATTGCAAATAGGACTCCAAGGGGATATTTGTTCAACAACCTTCCTTTTTTTCTTTGTTTTTTGGGAATGGATAAAAACCAACAACACTTTCTAGGAGGCTTGAGCATATTTCTCGTCATTGACTATTTCTATACCCTATCCCGTGGGTAATAAAGATGGCCTCTTTTGCCTCTATGCAGGTGAGACTAAGGCAGGGAGTCTACCTAGCCGACGCATCATCACAGAAAGGGATAACTGTTTTCACTACGTATCCACACTTTTCTTACATGGTCAAGCTACTAACCTTGTCTCCTACCAAATAAACTAGCATATGGTAGAGGTCTTTATGCTGGATTTGGAATTGATAGATAGAGGAATTTGAAAATAGCAACTAAGAGACACAAAGAGAGGGCGGAAGATGCTTTTCCTTGCTGCAATCCTTGTCGTGCAAAGCCCAACACAAAACATTTAATTTGGATGATGGAAGAAACATGTAGAAAATTACATGTTTAGCCGAGTAAACGTAAAATGAACACCTTTCATTCTGCAACTTAAGACCTATTTTTTCTTCCTCTTGGTATCATCAGTTGACTTCTTTGGGTAATAGTCAAAATGGACCGGCTTGGTTGCACTAAAACCACGGTTGAAGGTCGTAGACCGGAGGTCACTGGCATTTGTAGCTGTACTAGACCCACCAACTTTGTTGCTTTGGTCAAAAAAATGTACTAAGCCTTCTCCCACTATAAGTAGGGTCGGCTACATGGATTCTTGCTCAAATCCATGTTGAAAGATTCAACTATTTTTTACGCTGGCCGTCGACTACCTAACGCAACCACTGCAAGAGTGGGATTTGAACCCTGGTCTTTTGTGTGGTAGACACACTGTACTACCACTAGACCATTAAGTGTGTCCAGAGGCTTGATTCAAATATGCATGGTTTATTGACCACAGTAACCTCCCATTTTTTTGCAAGAAGTAACTTATTCTAAATCCCCAAGTTACATGTTTTTATAGAAGTATTACTATTCCTTTGATAACAAGCTATAGTTATAGGAATTGGGAGCTAATTGTTAAGTTTTCTTGCACACAAATTTCTTATATAAATTTGGTTTTAAGCTAGTACCGACCTTTGTACATCTAAAAATAAATGCAATTATAAACTTTTAGAAAGATTAGGCTTATTTAAATAAGGTTGTTGGTTGACCATTTTTCTGGTGATTCAGGCTATTCGTCACATTTCTTTTTAATACTGCTTGTGTGTCTTATTGACTGCAGACATATTCTGAGTTACGAGGACACAATTTCACTCTTAACGCATCATTTGACGAGGTTGATACCCGTAAATATGTTGGCTTAATTATCCCAGGTGGACGTGCACCGGAATATCTTGCAATGAATGGCGCTGTCATAGATCTAGTGCGCAAATTCCATGAATCCGGAAAAATTATCGGCTCTATTTGTCATGGGCCATTAATTTTGGCAGCTGCTGATGTATTAAACGGTCTGAAATGCACATGCTATCATACCGTCTGTCCAGTTGCTGTAGCTGCTGGCGCACACTGCATGCAACCTGAAACAGAGTTCAAGTCTGTAGCTGATGCTAATCTCATCACAGCAGCTACATATGAAGACCATCCTCTGTTCATACGACACCTAGTGGAAGCAGCTGGAGGAAAAATTGTAGGTGCAGACAAAAGGATCCTCTTCTTATGTGGGGTAAGTTCAATCTATCTTTAATGCTACAACGTTTTCGTGACTCTGCACCATGGTTATGGCATGTTTAGGAGTGATATGGGGTTATACTACAGCAAGAATCCAGAAAGTAGTTCATGCCCCTGGCGTGCTCTTTTTTATCTGACAGTTTGTTTGCATGTCCATGCTAATTTTGATAATTTGATTAGGACGTTATGGTGCTTTATACTAATCAATGTATACAGGACTTCATGGAGGACTATGAGATCAAAGTTCCATTCCAGTCGTTGCAAGCACTTGGATGCCATGTTGATGCTCTGTCCCAAGAAGAAAGCAAATGAGACTTGCCCAACTGCCATCCATGATTTTGAAGGCGATCAGACGTACAGTGAAAAGCCAGGTCATGAATTCACTCTAACGGCAAGCATAGAAGAGATAAATGCCTCAAGCTATGATGGACTTTTCATCCCTGGAGGTCGAGCTCCAGAAAACCTGGCATTAGATGACGAAATAAAGACTATAGCAAGAGAATTCATGGAGAAAGGGAAGCCAGTTGCTTCAATATGCCATGGACAGCAGATATTAGCAGCTCAGGGGTTCTTAAGGTGAATAATGCATCTGTTCAATCTTCTTAGAATCGACTTGTTTTCCGTACATTTTTTTGAGAGAGCTCTTTTCTTTAAGCTGGAAATATTCCTAACTCTATGTCACTAGTAAAATTGCGAGATGCATTTAGACATGTTACTTGATAGTTATACTAACTGAAACCATTCCATGTCAGATGCAAAATCTGACTTACTTATCTTTAGCTGGCTTTAGAGAAGTCACTACCCATCAAAATTTGTTTCTCAGTGGAACCCGAATTCTCTCTCTCTCTATATATATTTAGATGTATGTAGATGCATGTACTTGTGTGTAAATATGTAATTTAAGATCATATATGCTCACCCACATATATAATAATATTGTGGAAACCTACAAGCTGAAAATTATGCAAGGTAGACTTACATGGAAATCTTCTACAAGAGAAAAAACTACACGAATGACTACCTAGCGATTTCTCTTAGATGGCTACGTTTTTCTCTCTGCTATGAATTAAAATGGGGGTGTACTATGCATTATCTCTCTATGTTTATTTGTGTGTGCATGTGTAGGGTCGTGGCCTCAAATTTCAGCGAAATTCGGTCGAATTTCTGTCGAATATCGATATCCAGTCGAAATCGAAATTCGACCGAAATGGACGAAATGACTGAAATATCGGGGCCCTAGTACAAAAAAATGACCGAAATGACCGAAATTTTGATCGAAATTTAACCGAAATTCCACCGAAATTTCGTTTCGGCCAGCTACCGAAATGGTGACCGAAACCAACATTTAGGGCCTCCGGGTCGGGCCTAGTATAGCCCAACCCGAGCTCGTTTACACTGACGGGCCTATGGGCCGGGCTTGGGCTTGATATATTTTCAAAAACTCTACCCAAGCCCGGACCCGACCCACGATTGTTTGGGTCAGGCCTAGGTACAACCCAGTTGACAGACATAATCCTCAAAATTATTTGGTAACAATTGCTATGAAGATATTTATGGGACATTTATATTTTGATGAGGCATAGACCCAAAGAGGTTAATTTTAAAGCAATTTTGGAGTCCATTAGAGATCTCATGGTTGAAACATGTATTATACCTTTTTGGTTGCATGATATTTTTTTGGGCCATGGAAACCCTTCTGTTGCCCAATGGACAAATATGACGGATCTTCTTGACGACAGAGACTTCAAAGAATGACCTGCAGCGCAAGAACAGAACCTCCGCCTTGAGGGTATTTGAACCACCATAGCTGCTTGGAGTTAGATCTCTGCATGGAGCCCCCCATGCAATAATGCTACCAGACCTCCGTCTTTGATTCAGCAAGTCCGAGCATAAACCACCATGCACCGCCTAAAGGAGTAGATGATCATTGATTCACCATATTTGCGCTAGAGGCACGCCACAACCACTCATCTCACTTGGTGGAAAATAGGTTGGGGGTCCGATGCTGCTCCTGCTCGAATGGAGAAGAGAGGAGAGGGGGTCAGGGTCAATGATGGTGGTGGAAGGAGGGAAGGAGGGGGACCAACACCACTCAAATGGAGAAGTGAGGAGAGGGGCTCGGGTCTTCGTAAGGTTTAAGTGCTAAGGGGGGTTCAGTTCGGGGCTGATATAGGGTCAGGAATTAGGATTCGAGCTTTGTTGAGGTCGGGCTTCGGTTGGGACGAAGGCGGGCCTTGATTCAGGTCTATCTACAGGCATGGCAATCGGGCTTCGAGTCTGGGTTGATTGAAGCCCAAGCCTGGCACGATAATTGAAATGGGACAAAATTAAGGCCCAACCCATTAAATGTTCTGACTTGGGCCTGGTTTGGGTAATTGCGGGCCATGCATCGGGTTGGGTCGAGTCAGCCCTACCCAATGCTGAACCCTATGCAACATGTACAAGCATGCATGCTTATGTATGTTTGGGTATACATGTGCGTTTGTGTGTTGTGTTGTGATGTGTGTGTGCATATGTCCATGTACACACAAAGCGAAACGAGTGAAATGGATCCATAACCAAGATTTATACTACTAGATATAGTATGTCAACTCTCCCCCTTGAGTTAAACATAATTGCCAACTATGCTCAACTTGCCCACACGTGTTTCATGCTACACAGTGGGAAGGTCCTTTGTGAATACATTGGCCAACTAGTCCTTTGATCCGAAAGGGAAGGAAAAGATGGTCACTGGCTCACAACCAATCTTCTTTTGTATAAAGTGCTAATTCACTTCAACATGTTTCATACAATTTAGTTAAATTGGATTATTTGAAAGATTGATAGCGACCTTGTTGTCACTTGTCATAGTAAACCTTTACTGCGAGATTGACGGGAATACCCATATCATTGAGTATACTTTGTACCTACAATATTTCTAAACCAAGGGGGCATTATATGGCACTCAGCTTCATTATTGGAACTAGCACATGTTTGTTTCTTGCTTCTTTATATGATAAGATTTCATTCAAGGTTGGAAAAGTCATAAATTATCATGCCTAGTTATATATTCTAGTTCCAAGAGAAAGTCTAAGAGAGGACATGAATAACTAGGGGATTACGCCTGACTGTGAAGGCAATGGAAATCTCATGCACCCATAATGGAATTTCGTAGCTTTGCTTAGTTAAAGCTAGAACACAAGGGTGGTGGAGAAACTAATAAAAAACCTGCTGGACCCAACCTCCGCCAGGTGAAGGTTAAAGTAAGCATGTTTGCCTCAATAATCCACTAGGAGAAATTCCCTTTTCCCAATTGGACCTAAGATGGGGAAGATAATCAACGATGGCCATATCCACATATGATCAACCTGACTGTCGATATTTGCAACAAATTTACAAAGAGAAGGGGGATGGTATTGGATGTAGAGATAGCGTATGGGCCAACTAGCTTTGGACTAGTGGTCGGCGACAGAAATGATCTAGTCGAAACTGATTATATAGAAAGTGGTAGCAAGGGTTAAAAGAAACGCTATGAGAGATGTCGACCTAGTAGATTTTTAATAACAGAAGTAGAGGAGACAATCATTAATGGTCCCATCCTAATGAGCATTAGTGTAGGATTCAACACGTGTCTCCTTTCCCTTTGCAAACAACACCATTTCTCTTAGTTCTTAAATATCAAAGGTTCTGATAGATGGTGGTAAGATATGCATCGGGGGGAGGGGAGGGGGGGGGTGGTGCATGCATAAACTGGTTGGCCATGTTTGCTAATAATAATGTTCGATCTCATAGAGTGAGATAAATGAGCTTTCCACTATGTATCTGATAAAATTTTTGGGGTAGGGGGTCCATCATTCAAACCAATCTTGTAATTTGCCTCAGTAGTTCTAGTGACATGACATAACATTAGTTCCCCTATTTAATCACATCTATGACATACTTCCGCTGGCAAATACTCAACCCGCTTATGGATCTGCAATTATAATACTAAGAAATTACTAGAGTTTTCTTATGTCTGATCTTACTTTTGGTTTCCAATTAAGCCTTCAAGCAATCAATCTCATCATTATCATTACTAGTGATAACCATATCTTCAACATAGACAATTATAATGACTCTTTTGAAGCTTCGCTTGTTGAAGAGGGTGTAATCACCATTCTTGCTTGTAGGCTTGTAGCCCTCATTCTTCATTACCAACCATAGGCTCTCAAATCATGCCCAGCGTGATTATTGGAGACCATAACCCGGATTTCTTCAGCTTGCCATATTTTCTTGTTTTCATACCCATGTGGATGTTGTATTATTTAGTTAGATCTCTTTTTAAAAATGCATTCTTCACATCAAGTTGATGCAATCTTCATCCAAACATGGCCACAAGAGAAAGGATGATCCTCAAGGAGTTCATTTTAACCACATGAATTAAGGTCCCTAGACAGTTTATTCTGAATATTTAAGTATATCCCTTTTGCTACAAGTGATGCTTTGTATCTTTTGACTTGGTAGCCTGCATGACACTTGATTATGTAGACCAATTTATATCTTATAATATTGGTTCATGCCGGAATGTCCATAATATCCTGTGCTGTCCTTTTTAAGGGCCCACATTTCTTTTTGCATGCCTCAAACTATTTGGGTCAACTTGGACCTTTGCACCGTTCTCATAGCGAAGAATAACAGAACACGAAGGAAGAAAATTTTGATAACCTGACCTTAAGGTGGGAGTAATCCACATAGCTTTGTATTCTATTTTTAGAAAGGCAGTCTTTCACACCCTTCTTGAGGGTTATGGAAGTTGGAGCATCATCGGCATTTGCTTGAGTATCTATATCAATTTCTTGCTCTCCATCACAATCAATATTAGAAATAATTAGTTTACACAGTTATTATCTGCTCGTAATCTGGGTCCTGGAAACTAAGCTAGGATTGACAATGGTCTCATCTGATTTCTGTCTCTTTTGTCTTTGCTTGAAATGCTGCCCAGTACATATGTCATTTTGATTACTCTGTTTTCGTAAAAAATGCCGCCCTTCTTGAGGGTCATTGAACTGGGAGAATCTGTCTCTGCTTGTAAGGACTCTGATCTGGGTCTTGGAGAGGAAGTTGAGCTAGGATTGGCATTTGTGTCATCTGATTCCTGTCTCTTTTGTCTTTGCAAGAAATGCTGCCCAAAACGTTTATCATTTTGATTACTCTTTAAGTCTAATGACTCTCCCATCTCTATTTCCCATCCCATTGTCATGTATATTATTTCCCTATTTCTAGGTTACTTCTTCCAAATGAACTTTACCCTTTTAAATACTGATTTTTTTCAACTTTGACCTCCACTCAAGTACTTCCCTCTAGGGAAAATCCGGTATGGTTGATTTTCGAAGAAGATATCTTTTGTGATGTATCGATGGCCTATTGTCATATCAAGGCATTTGTATTCTTTTTGGTGGCAGAGTAACTGAGAACAACGATCGTGTTTTCCTATGATATCCTTGCATAAAAGTGCATGCGGGTTTACAACCAAACTTCCTGATTTTTGTCAACATGCTTAGGTTCTATTTTCTTTGACAAAGAACATGCCCTTCATCTGATCTTACCATCTAAACGTCTAGAAAAATTTTCAGATGTTTGAGGTCCTTTAGGTCAAACTTCACAACAGGTTTCTCTTTTAGTTGTCAACTTGTCATCCACATAAAAGATACTTGTACAAGTATTCTCCTCTTCATCATCCCATGTGTTGATTTTTTCATCCACATACACAAGAATGAGAGTCAATTTGTTTCTTCCTCTCAACTAATAAAGATTAGAGTGTGATATCTAGTCTGATCGTTACTGCTTCAAACTTCTCAAGCCAGACCGTAGGAGACTATTTTAGCTCGATAGTCACGTCCTAGGATCTTAAACTTGGTCTAATACCGGTGTCATGAAACCGACCGCACGGGCTGCATATGCGGCCGCATATGCCTGTGCGGCATGCAAACCGAACCGATTTCATCAATCGGTGCATTATGCACCCTCCCTGCATATGCTCCGCATATCCCGCATATGCCCGCATACTGCACTGACATCTCCAACTTTCCAATCCTCTCATTCATGTGCTTATTTTCATAGATCTGCCTCTTCCTCCATTCAATTGTAAGAATATGACATGCATATGTATACAATTGCAATGCATTATACCATTATATATGCAATGTTTTATGTTTATCTCAAGTATTGTCTTCATGAGTATATGCAATGTATCATCAAATATTTTAATATATGCTGATTGAGGTTTGCTTATGTAGTGCATGTATGTGTAATGAAGTTTTGTTATTATGAATCATTTAATATGTGAAGTTTTTATGGCTAAATATTTTTTTGTGATTAAATGTTAGGCAATTGTGTACCCACTTAATGGTCTAGTGGTAGTACAATGTGTCTACCACACAAAAGACCAGGGTTCAAATCCCATTCCTGCAGGGGTTGCGTTAGGTAGTCGACGGCCAACGTAAAAAAAAGTCGAATCTTTCAACATGAATTTGAGCAAGAATCCATGTAGCCGACCCTACTTAGAGTGGCAGAAGGCTTAGTACATAGTACATAGTAATAAATGTTAGGCAATTAAAAACATATATTTAATCATCTAATATGATCCATTTTTTGTATCTTCTTTAACTCTACTTAGATACATAAATTCAATAGTAATGTTATTAATAGATATTTATTTATTATTAAATTTAAAAATAAAAAACTGCGTAGAACCACATATACCCCGCATATGCCCTCGCATACCGCTTATTCAATATTCGGTGGCCTGCCCGAATGCATACGTACACCGCTTTCCTGAATCTTGTATGATACCATATTGCAGTCTGAAATAAAGTGGAGTAAACGTAGCCAATGTGCACAAAAACATTTACATGTGGTATCCCCTACTCGAGAGAAGTGTTGTACTTGTAATAGCTGTGTTATCTAAGAGAATCTTCTCATTGAAAGTGGTAGTACAAGGTCCTACATATAGACCCCACTAACCCAACTCTCTAAAAATATGCGACATTGGACTGAAAACAAAATCCCCATACTACAATTGATGGATCTTTCCACACGATCTAATAGCCCAATTGACTCGATCCTTCCTGTTTGGTTGCCGGGTTGGGCAGGGTTGGCCCAACCCTGGTTACTATTCACAAGGGTACTTCCTCCTCACAGATTACTATTCACCTAGCCCAACCCAGCCCAACCCAACCCTGCCCAACCCTGCAACCAAACAGGCCCTCAGTTTTCTCAATAGAACGTCTATTATTTGATTTTTATTGTATATCGTGCTAATGCCTGAAAATTGAGTATTGTAGGTATTATCCCAACTTACGAATTAAATTACAGTTGATTTATATATATTCCTATGGTTATGATAATCTATCTAACATTCCGGGATACCCAGTTTATTTCATTATAAACTGCAGCTAAGTGGCATTATCAGTTGATATATATCATAATTGTCTACTCTGTATATAAATGTCTTGACTTATCCTTTCAACTTGAAGATTGAAATGATGACAGTCCTACAGAAATTAGAATCGAGCCTTTTTTACATCAAAATGGGGTTTGCGAACGTTGATTATGGTCTCCACTAAGATCAATTTTGAGTAATTTTAAGACTTGCATATAAAAAAACAGAATCTCTTCAAGCAATTGCAAGATTTCATGATTATTCCAAGGTGAATGGGGCTATGTAACCTCTGCATGCAGCAACCATATCAGGGGATATCTATGAAAGGGTAAATTGTAAACGGTCATTAGCAACCAAACTCAATTGGTCATTCATACATCAAATGTTTGTCTTACATTTTTCTCATCTACAAAGAGAAACCCTATGATGATGCCATGTGTTATTCTCCTTTTCGGGATAACCTGAAATTATGCTTTTTAAACATGCTGTTATTAACATATATTTGGAATGGATTCTAAAGTTGTCCGCCTTTTTTCAGGGGAGGAAATGCACGGCGTACCCAGCAGTGAAGCTCAATGTGGTGCTTGCAGGAGCAACATGGTTGGAACCGGAGCCAATAAGTCGGTGCTTCACTGATGGCAATCTAGTCACCGGCGCTGCCTGGCCCGCGCATCCTGAGTTGATATCACAGTTCATGGAGTTGCTTGGTATCAAGGTGCTGTTCTGAACGAATCCTTGTGTCATGTCTGCATAAAAATGTTAGAAGGAACTGTTTCAATGTCTCCTATAAGTGGGTTTCTTCCCACACATACATAAATAAAGGAGATTGTTGTGGGGTTGGTCTGTTCTGATGTGTTTTTTCCTCTTCGAAACTCTTTGTTGTTGTCTGGAACTGTAACAAACATGATCTAATTTTGTTTTACGTCTATGTATATCATTTCTCGTTATGATCACCGATGTCAAGTGCCACAACTGAATCCCTGATTTTGAACATGATCTATGAGCATGCTTCGATTAGGTGTTTGAGTTGGCCATACGATTTGGTTGCGACATATGCTGCAACTTATAGACGAGCTGTTTAGGTGGCTGTTTCATCTTGCCCTCAATGAACCTTGCAGCATCCATATTTACAAAAAAAATACGGGTCCACGATGCCCACAAGAGCTTGAAAAATCAGGTCTTGACCGTTGGAAAGCTGCTGGTCAATGTTTCAGAAAAAAACATGTGATTTCAAAGTGCATCATATTTGTGTATCTAAAATACCATTTTCTGATCTTGTTTTACCAATCTGCCCCGTGATCCGAATCTAAAATTAGACAACCAATCAACTCTGGTAGAGTTCCATTTCCAAAGAAGACCTGCCCAAACGACCTGTCAACCTTCCCAAAAACAAAGTTCCAGAGAACGTGGACGAGTCTGAACTCCCAGAACCAGAAGAACAACCACTTTATTGAGATTGAATCAGTACGTGACTCGGGGTCTGGGGTTGTTTGGAGCGCTCTGAATTCTCGAAGTCGTCCGCGTGCCCAGCCACGGGAAATGGACCATCAATTTCTATAGTGAGTAGGGGTGGTTCTGGAGATGAGTGGGACAAACCTAGAAGGTCGATTGCCATTATCAGTCTGCTTGCACTTAAGAGAAAATGGCATAAATCCTGGACTGGAAGATATTGCTAAGCTGCAAGGAAAGGCGTGATCAAGATCTAGAAGACGGGACTCCATCTTTATATGTTATTGAGTTCTCTTCCACTTATAGATGCTTGCTTGAATTTTGAAATTTTTTAAATTGAACTCCTTTCTAAGCTAATTTCGGGCGAAACTTCCCACTTTGATGATTTAGATGAACCATAGAGTAGTTTGTGTTATAAAATATGAAGCGGAAGCAAAACATGGAACAAGAATAAACATCCACGAAGAACGCGGGATTTTAACGTGGAACCCTACTCCGTGAGGAGCGGGATGAAACCACGGGAGAAGCCCCTGAATTGGGCGTGTTTGTCTATTGACTTTCTCAATGAGTACAGGAGGTCTGGGGCTCTTTATATAGCCTCTCCAGAGCCTCCAAGTCCCACCCACAGGCGGTATGGGACTAAACACTGGATGGGGTAAATGGATCTTCTCCAGGATCCATTTACCCTGCTACAACTCAACATGGCGCACTACCAAATACTCTAACACTCCCCCTCAAGCTGGAGCATGCAATGCTCAGCTTGGACAAACAGAAAGAAACTCAACTCACGCTACAGGACACTACGGACAATATCAACCCAACTCGCACATTGCTGCAGTCGAGGACGTTGCTTCTCATGCCGTGCAGGTGAGGAGGACGAACGAGCTGGAGTGTGAGTCAACTGAAGACTCGGAATCTGACCATCGAGTCTGAACTGCGCCTGAAGTCTCCTCGTCGGAGAACTGAGTCTCTCCCATCTGGCTCAGAGAATGGTGCACTGCTCTGGTGTACCTATGATACCACATGAAAACCCTTGCCCTCAATGGCATAGGGAATGGTCCTCTGCTTTGGAGTCCCTATGGTTCACATGAAAACTCTGGCCGAACAACAACAAGAATGATGGGGACCTCGAACTGATGATGGCAACATATGCTCATCTGACAATGACCGCACACTCGTGCGTGTCTGAAACTGGACTCGGAAGACAATCGTCGAGTCTGAAACCGAACTGTAGAGTCTGATCATCTGGCTGGTCTGGAGACTGGCATCTGAATCTGGAAGATCTGACAATCTGGATCTGAATAGAACCTGTGACTCTACATATACTCCCCCTTTCTCCCATACTTGTTGGAAAATGAACATCGACAAAGTTGGGAGAAGACAAGACAAATAGGGGTACACAATACCAATAAGCCGTTACAAATTTTTCGGCTTCTCAAAACATGGATAACTTTTGGCCGTTTCATTTTTTTTTACGGCTTTTGATCATTTTTTTTTGCAATTTGCGTACGGCTTTTTCAAAAAATGTACGCGCCTTTTCACATTTTTTTCACAAATCAGCCCACTTGGGCCGAAACAAAAAACAACCTCATTCCTTTTTTTTTTGTTTTTTTTTCAACTGCGTACGTTTTTTTTGTACGCGACCTCTCTTTTTTTTCTTTTTTTCTCTCTCTCTTTTTTTTAACATAATATCTCCTTTTTTTCAATACAACCCTTCATTTTTTTATACACAGATCTCCCCCTCCCTTTTTTTACTGCCGCAGCCCTCTTGGGCCTTTTCTCTCTCTCTCTCTCTCTTTTGTTTTAATCAACGGCCGCAGCCCCACACCTTTGCAATTTTTTTTTAAAAAATAAACCCCTATTTAGGGTTCCCTGGGGCCTCCCCTCGTGGGAACCCCTTTTGGTGAAACACAAAGCCGCCGCCGCCGCTTCTTCCTGGAATCGGGGCTGCCTGGCGCGAGAGAAGAGCTCGCCATCAGAGCGCCTACGTCGCCAGGGAGGAACGTCGCCTATGCAAGGGTGTCGCTTGGATGAGGCCTGGCAAACGTGCAGGAGTCGAGGTCTGGATCCTGCGCCGCTGGGGTGCGTATCGCAGGTGGAGGTCGCCGCCTGTGCGCGCTGGAGAAGGGGATCGCCTAGAAGGGAGTTGCGCTGAGGAGAGAGGCGACTCGCCGCAGTAGCTGAGCCACGATCGGGGCTCTTCCTGGAGAAGCACAAGGCCTGGAGCATGAGGTGTCGCCCACAGGAGGGATAGTGCGGCTGGAGCGCCGCTAGCAAGGATCTGCGCCATGGATGCGGGCCCTGTTGTTGCCTCCACGACCTGAGAGCGCCTTCTGTGCGACTGGAGTTGGAGATGAACTACAACGACAATTCCTGGGAGGGGCTAAGACAGTTTTCGATTGCCTTGAGCGCCATCATACGCCGCCTGCACGAGCCTGGGCTGCGCGAAGCAGGCTGTGACCCTAGATGAAGATGCATCTGCCAATGTTATCTGCCCATGAGAAGATGCGGTCATGGGAAGATTGAACAGAAGGATTGAAGAATCAAGCCCAAAAATTAGGGTTTCTTCGAAAAACCCTAGAGCCTCTCGAACAATTTTGAGCAGATCTTGAATGAAAAATAATTTCAATAACAACACATAAAAACTCGAATCTCATACAATAAAATCCTCAAGAATCGACCCGCTCTGATACCATGTTATAAAATATGAAGCGGAAGCAAAACATGGAACAAGAATAAACATCCACGAAGAACGTGGGATTTTAACGTGGAACCCTACTCCGTGAGGAGCGGGATGAAACCACGGGAGAAGCCCCTGAATTGGGCGTGTTTGTCTATTGACTTTCTCAATGAGTACAGGAGGTCTGGGGCTCTTTATATAGCCTCTCCAGAGCCTCCAAGTCCCACCCACAGGCGGTATGGGACTAAACACTGGATGGGGTAAATGGATCTTCTCCAGGATCCATTTACCCTGCTACAACTCAACATGGCCACTACCAAATACTCTAACAGTTTGCAACTGATTTAATTTTGCGTTTTTTACCGACTTTGCTTGTTTCTGGTTATGGATGATCGGAAACAGTTAATATGTAATGTGAGGGAATGGAAGGGTTTATGACTCAAAATCGAATACTGAAATTGTTAACTCAGCGGAACACAGGTTGTGTTTGAACCACCACAAGACGCGATCATAATCCCTTCTAAAAACAGGTTATTCTCAGATTACGACCCACACTTCTTACCAGCTAGTGGCAGGAGTGAGGATGAAGAGGGGTTTGATTCTTTAGGTGTTCCAGTCATTGAGTATGGAATTCAATTCAGCTCCACTATACTGCTAACCATCGATTCTTTTCTGCTGCGAACTTCTACAGTTTTGATTTTGGGGAAATTAGATTTTCTATCTCACATAGAAATCACTTATAAGAACTACCAAGAAGCCATAGAGGTGGCCCGACTTCAATTTAGTTAGGTTTGGGGGAGATCAATTGAGTAATCCCCGTCGTCTACTCTCTTCAATGACCCAGTTGTCAGACCAAATATGATTGAAGATCATATGATTGAAGATCATCTGCAAAGCAACAATCTTTTTTGCACTGACCGTAGATCACTCCCAGCTCGGGCAATCTTGATCGTATCTTTTTCCTTGATCTGAATCTTTTAAAAGACAAGCTTTTGTTTCTTCTTTTCATCTTGCTTAAGATCACATCCCTTTGAATAGCTTGAGAAATGGAAACACTTCTTGTCACGACCCGTCCCGCTAACCAGAACGTGCCGCGACAGAGATCTTTCTGCTTCTTTTTCCTCAAGTAAACATGTGGCAATCTCATAAAACATAAAACCTTTGTATTTCAAGTTCACAACACCAAGAAGTGTATTACACAAGTTCTATCTATTACAACTTCTTACAAAATAACACAGACAGTACAAAAACAACGAAAAGCAAAAGACACCTCCTTCAAGTGTATCAGTGGTTCTTTTCCCTGCTATTCGTGATTCTGCTGATCTGTATATAATATAATATAACGGGATGAGTCTAAACTCATTTATGAGCTTAAACCCAGTGAAAGGATCTCAAGCTTTTTACATATAACTAAAAGTTGAAATATGAGCAGTATGTCAAAATTTAAGCTGATAACTTTAAAATAGCTTGAAAAAGAGACCTTATGACAGTAAACATATAACAACATGCTAGATTTGCAATCGAACACTGAAATCACTTCGAAAGCAGATAAACTGAAACATAATTATCACTATCAAGCTGTTTGTACTAATCACCACTGTGGCTAAGTTATCGGATCATGAACGCTGAAACAAAGCTAAGTCATACGCGCAGACGGTCCCAAAGATCAAAAACACCCTGCATACGACCCAAAGCCTATATGTATACAGAATGCGGACCCAAAGTCCTCTTGATACCATATCTAATGGTTTGCCATATCTAATGGCGGTTTCAGGGTCATATCTAATGACATCACCATATCTAATGGCTAGTTCATGATTTGTATAAAAGAGCTACTGTGGTGCTTATCTTCTGATTCTGATTCTTTTCTTGTCATTAATAAACCGTACTTTTGCTAATTCAAGCTTATAACAGCTGGTTCATGAATATAAAACACTTTTTGACATAACATACATATTCTGACAACTAGAACTTATGTTAAGAACTTGAAAATCGATCCATCATACATAATAACCGTGCAAAACATAATTCTTCATATAAAACTCATATCTAAGCAGTGAAACTTATGTCTCGTGTTCCATCAAGAACCAAATGCTTAAAAACGTGTTATCATTATAAAACTTGTAAAACGACGTCTGAAATACAATCTGAAGTCCAGATTTCATCTCAACCGTATGGTACTTGAAATTCCTTCGTAAAAGCTCTAGGAAACACGATTGCATACTTGTTATCATAAACATGCATAAAAGCTAAAGACTAGTGCTTTTAAAATAGCGCTTGAGAATCCCTCACCTGATGAATATCTAACTGGAGTCGAGATCACCTTCTTTTGTGAATTCTCCCTCTATAGCCGTCTTAGATTGAATACTATGGCTTGGTGCGGACAGAACTTCGTTACGGCTTCAAAAACGCTCTCGATCACTGACAGGGCTTCGCCGCGGTTCCTCTCGTGCTCCTCCCGCAACCTGGTCGGCCTTGCGGCTCTAAGGTGGAGAGATGGGCGTGGGATGAAGTGAGGAGGAGTATGACGACACATGGCATGCCACATGTCTTATTCATGAGAAAACTTGTTGCCCAAGTAATAGGTTTGGTTTATCCATGAGATAACTTGTTGCCCAAGCAAGGTTTGGCTTATCCACGAGATAACTTGCTGCCCAAGTAAGTGGTTTGGCTTCTACACGAGATAACTTGTTGCCCAAGCAAGCGGCTTCACCCTGACACGTGTTAGACTTAGGATGCTGACACATGGCGCTATTGAGTTTTTCACACTTGTCCTGACTATATAACGACACACGTCCCATGATTTCCTCTCCATGTGTCCACTTTTGCTAATGACGCTTAATTATCACTAACTACGGGTAATTAGCACTAATCATGCTTAATTAATCTTAATGATGTGATTATGGCTAATGAGTATAAATCTATGCTAATGACACTTAATTATCACTAACGACGGGTAATTAGCACTAATCATGCTTAATTAGTCTTAATGATGTGATTATGGCTAATGAGTATAAATTTATAACATTATGGGCACTATGCAAGTAGTGGCTTCTACTACTTATAAGGTACTACCAAAATTCTAGATTACTAGATGTGGTACTATATTTTGAGGTGCTACACAATTCAGAGAACCTTTTGAAGTCCATTTTTATACAAGATGGTCTCTGATATAAACACAAGTTTCAATGAAATCATTGCATCAAGGCGAATCTATTGACCATGGTATCTGTAAAGTGTGAACACTATCAATCAAATATTTCCTTGAAATAACACTTGATAACATTCAAAGGCATAGTGTACAAAACGCATATTACACTTCTGCATTCCAGACATTGGCTCAGGTAAAAGCCATTTAGAAAAGAGGCGCTGATCTTTGATTATAAAATCCAGATTGAAGGGTGTAGAGAAACTACCATAATCTTAAGCTCTCTTCTAGGTGAAATTTGAACTTAATGTCTTCTACGGTGAGATTTGACCTTAAGGAATCTTCAGCTCTCCTCTTCTGGACTCTGATCCTTCAAAATCATTTATTTCAGACAACAGAAAAGAAAACTGTTTGAAATTAGGATATTATTTTCTAGGTGGTTTACTAAGTATGTCCATGAAAATATTTACAAAAAACTGGCTAGGTCAAATTTGGCATAAACCAGTAAAAAAATTCTCAAAACCAAATCAAACAGCTTTCGTTGCTCAGTAGAAGTAATGGAAGAATGATATGCACCTATCAAGTTTTATCCATTTGGCACCACCGAAAAAAATAAAACTTATGTTCTGAAAATTGATTTACAGAGAGATTGTCCTAAAATAGATACAAATCTTTTCGATATTTCTAAATTGGATCTGAATGTTTTTAAATGCAGAAAAGATTTATGTCTTCCCTACCAGGATCTGATAGGGATACTAGCTGTGGACAGGGGGCTCTCAGTTAGTTAGACCCTCGCCTAGGCAAAAAATGTAAACTTGATTTTCGGTAGAAATTTTATCAACGAAACAACAGGATTTCTTTGCGCTTCGATGTTTGATCTTTCAAAACAAGTAATTTGCATCGAAAGAGAAATTATTTTTATCAAGTATCTGGGGTTCCATTCCGAACCAAAAAAAGGTAGTTCAGTCATAAGGGAACAATATTATGTATAAGATATATAAGAACCTTTCTAGTTTAAAATAAAAATATATCTACTCTCCTCATAACTCAAATTTGATATTACTAAAAAAATAAAAATGGCACGTACGACTCCCATTTCTTTCAAAATATGAAAAACTTAATAATAAATGTTTTCGATGTTTTTTTCCACCCGCAAAGGGGCGAGTCTCGTGTGGGAAGCGTAAGGACCCATGCCTAAAACTGAGCTGCTATCAGAATGACCGATCCTAATATCTTTTTGCCTTCTCAGATTTCTTGTTTACGACAACCGAAGATACTTAAGCCGAACCAACCCTCACTTCTTGCCAATTTCCAATATGGGATATATTTAGGTGTTACAGGAAGGATAAATGCATGGCGGGCAAACATACCCATTTGAAATGCTTTCATGGATGGTTGTGCATTCCTTTTTGGCATGGCGCTGAAATAATACCTCAGAGTTTCACCGTTCAATGGGTTAAATGCTTTCTTCTTCTTTCTTTCAATTATGTAATTATGCTCTACCCGTACTCCATCTTGGGAGAATGGCGATACTCATTGCGCGCAGAGAATATAACCTTTCTAATTAGAGTTTGACAGAATTCTAATTTTGTACTGAATGAACTTTAACAGGGTGTCTCCTTGACCTTCGAGATTTTCCTTGGTAATTCTCAATGGTGGAACGAGGACTTGAGCCTTTGAATCTGAGAAAAAATTGTGAGGGATGAAGGCTTACAACACACTCCTTTCTCATACTACTTTCGCGTTACTTACATGTCCAATTCCAAATTATAAGCAAAAGATAACACTTACCCTATCTTATTTGATCCTGCTAGTTCATATTTCACTGTGAACTCATCAATCAAGCATCCTTGTGGAGAGTCTTATCATGATATAAAAATCCCAATCATATAACCTTAGCTTGTACATATTTAAAACGAGAGAAAGAATGGTGTTTTTGTCTCTTCCCCAGAGGATTCTAATTACTCTAGAAAAAAAATAAAGCCTTACATGGTTATGACTATGGACCTTCTATTGGGGCTTTATAGAGAGGGGTGGATGCAATACCTTCATAACACAAGGCATAACAACAAGAGAGATGGGGTGGGGGGGGGGGTTGGGTGTTTTTATTGCTTCTTATATATGTTTCTTCTCTAGTAGTTGTAAGTGGTGATCAACCACCATTATATTGTACATCTTCTTCTTGACGTGCTTTTGCTACGGTCGATTGCACATTTGTTTTCCCAACAACTAGTATCAGAGTAAGATTCGACGTCAAAGAGAGGATGCAACACAACATATGCACATTCCTTAGAAGTCGTGAAGAATTAGTGATAGTACTTGCTTGAAGAGACTGATGGTAGTCATCGATGAATTTTGTTAACAACAGTTGGCATGATATACAAGGAGTTGTTGAGATCGGGAGCATCAATAACCATTGCATGCTCTGAACGAGTTGGATAGTTCATATAAGAAGGATTTCACTCCAATTTTCAGATCTTACAAACTAGTCCATATTCCATTGATTTTAAGGTAATGGATGCACATCTAGTCTAATTAAGGTGTTGAGTGATTCATAGTAGAGAAAGGAAACCACAACATTTAAATTTGATTATCAAGTTCACATTGAAGGGTGCATCATTCTATAGACCTATTTAATAGAAAGAACATGCCAACATCATGCGAAGAATATATTAATATGAGAAGGGAACGCAGAAGCTCTCCAAGCTTCACAAAAGAAGTCAGAATATATAAAAGAAGAAGAGTGGAAGGGGATTAGATATATGTCAAATAGTACAAAATAAATGTTCTTGGTAGGCAACACTTTTCACAAAGTCATCAGCTTGGATGATCTGACAGATGTCTACAAGAATCTTGAGGGATGATAAGATTCTAAATTTATAACAAATATGTTATTACTGAAGAACAAGAACAGTTGTATGTCCTAAGAATGGCTGACGAAACAAAGAATTATTCAAGGAGGATGACAACTGATATTGTTGAGTTCTCTTCCATTTTCTTATGATTATATTTGTGACAATGCTACTCTAAATAAAAGGAAACTATCACATCAGATGAGACCATTGGTTCACTGCTTGTAAATGAGAATTGATGAAGATTGATAGATAAGATAACATATGATGAAGGTCATTTTGTTGACAATAGAAAGAAAACATTATAGATCAAGGGAAATGGGTTGTAATGGTTGATCATATAGATCAAGGGAAATGGGGTGTAATGGTTGATCCAAGTCACAAAGTCCTATTAGATGCTTCTATACTCAAGGGAAGTCACAGAATTGTTGATTCTACACAATATGAGAAAAAGAGAAGGAAGATGATTATGTGTGCTCCAGATTTAGACAAATAGAATTATACCTCAGTCTGTAAGGGAAACTTGATAGCATGCTCTAGAGAGATGAAGGTAGATTCAATATGGCTTCTTGACTTGGCATGTCCAGACTATGTGTGCTCGTCAAGGGAGCGGTTCACTACATACTAGGTATGAAATGATGGCACCATCAGTGGTTTTAAGCGGTGATAGACCACCGTTATGTTGTACATCTTCTTCTTCACGTGCTTTTGCTATGGTCGATTGCACATATGTTTCCCTAACAACTTGACATGGCCAATGGTCCGAGGGGCAGCTCAACCCGCTCATGGACCGGGCTTGGGCAAAGAGATTTCCTGAACGGGATGGCCCGACACGACACACATATAAAAATATGGGTTTAAAAATTACATTATAGAAAAATTTAATATTATATACTTCAAGTTTTTGTTTTACATTATCAATATTACATCATATTTTATAGTTTAGATGCTAAGTAACACTTATTATGGTTACATAGATTTAGAAAGTTTAGATGATGCGCAGAAACTTAATTATCTCTATAAATTATATTAAAGAATTAAGAAAAAATACTTTACATTCGGTCCATGGGTCAACCCGACCCAGCCTAGACCTAGGCTGGTCTTAAGCCTTGAAGTATGATCCGTGGGCTGACCCAACCCAGGTCTTGGACAGTGGGTTTTAGAACCCTGGACCGTTCGACCTGACCGATGGCCCAGCCTGGTTGGCACTTTGGCCAGATCTACCAACAACTAGTATTAGAATGAGATTCGACGCCGAAGAGAGGATGCAACACAACATATACACATTCCTTAGAAGCCGCGAAGAACTAGTAATAGTACTTGCTCCAAGAGACCGATGATAGTCATCGGAGTATTTTGTTGGTAGCAGTTGGCATGACGTACAAGGAGTCGTTGAGATCGGGAGCATACAAAATCCATTGCACGTTCTGAACGAGTTGGACTATTAGAATAGGAAGGGTTTCACTTCAGTTTTCAGATGTTATAGACTAGTCCATATTTCATCAACTTAGAAGTAATGGATGAATATCTATTAGTCTAATTATTGTGTTGAGTAATTCGTAGTAGAGAATGACCACTACATCATTTAAATTTGATTATTAAGTTCTCAATGAATGGTGCATCATTCTCTAGACCTATTTATTAATAGAAAGAATATGCCAACATCACACAAAGAATATATTCATACGAGAAGGGCATGCAAAACCTCTCATCTCCAAGCTTCATAAAAGAAGTCAGGATATAAAAAAAGAAAAAGAGTGGAAGGAGATTAGATATCTCTCAAATAGTAGAAAAAATGTTCTTGATAGACAACAAATTTTGCAAAGTCACCATTTTGGATGATCTGGCGGAGGTCTACAAGAAGCTCAAAAGATGATAAGATTTCAAATTTCTACTTATTATTGAAGAACAAGTCGTCTGGACTAAGAATGACCGCTGAAATAAAGTTGGATACAGACTTGGATGAGTTCAATGAGATTCTAACAAGCATGCTTACAATTGAGGAGAACAACAACAACAACGCCTTTTCCCACAATTAAGTAGGGTCGACTACATGGATTCTTCGCCTCCATTCAGATCTATCTTGGGCCAATCTCGGGCTTAAATCCATAAAACTAAGATCCCTTCCTATGGTCTCTTTCCAACACTTCTTGGGTCGTCCTCGCCCTCTCTTAGCCGGCTCAACATCCCAACACTCGCATCTCCTAACTGGTGCATCAGCTGATCTTCTTTGCAAATGTCCAAACCATCTTAAGCGGTTTTCTCGCATCTTATCCTCGATCGAAGCTACGCCAACTTTCTTTCTGATTGCACCATTTCGAATCCGATCTTTACGTGTCTGTCCACACATCCACCTTAGCATTTTCATTTCTGTTACATTAATTCTCTGTACATGTCTATGGTTTACAGGCCAACATTCAGATCCATAAAGCATAGCAGGCCTCACGGCTGCTTTGTAAAACTTTCATTAATCTTTAAAGGATATTTATTATCACAGAGAACAACAGAGGCTCCTCTCCACTTTAGCCAGCCTGCATTTATTCTATTAGTAACATCTCCATCAATTTCCCCATCATGTTGTAGAATAGATCCCAGATATCTAAAGGAATCTCTCTTCTGAATGTTATCGTCACCAATCTTCACCTCGATCCCTTCACCATTGCTTCCATCAAAGGTGCACTCCATATATTCCGTCTTAGCCCTACTTATACGAAATCCTTTAGTCTCCAACTCATGTCTCCAGACCTCAAGCTTCTCATTTACTCCATCTCTAGTCTCGTCAATTAACACAATATCATCAGCAAATAACATACACCAAGGTAACTCATCCTGAATGTGACTGGTCAACTCATCCATAATCAAAGTAAAAAGAAATGGACTCAAAGCAGAACCTTGATGTAAACCAATGTTGATGTCAAAATATCCAGTCTTCCCAGACGGGGTCCTTACACAAGATAAAGCCCTATCATACGTGCCCTTTATGAGGTTAATGTATAGGACATGTATTTGTCTCGTCTCCAACACTCTCCACAATATCTCTCGTGGGACAGAATCATAAGCCTTCTCCAAATCAATAAAGATCATGTGGAGGTTCTTCCTTTTAGCTCTATAAATCTCCATTGTTCTCCTCAGCAAATGGATGGCTTCAGTCGTTGAGCGACCTGGCATGAATCCGAATTGGTTTTCTTTTACATTGAAAATTTACCTCAACCTTCTTTCGATCACATGTTCCCAAATTTTCATAGTGTGACACATCAGCTTGATACCTCTATAATTTGAACAATTTTGAATGTCTCCTTTATTCTTATAAAGAGGCACCACAATACTCCTCCTCCAATCTTCAGGTATTTTCTTGCTTCGCCAAATAACATTGAATAGATTCGTAAGCCAAGTCAAACCACGCTCACCTAAAACTCTCCATACTTCTAGAGGGATGTCATTTGGTCCTACACCTTTTCCAGATCTCATAACCTTCAAAGCCTCCTCTACTTCCTTTCTTTGTATCCATCTATAGCATGCACGATTCAAGTAACTTCTACTACAAGCTAAATTACCCAAAGTGATATCTCTATTTTCTTCCCCAGTGAAAAGTTTATGGAAGTATTGCTTCCATTTAGTCTTTTTATCCTTCTGAGTAACAAGCACATGGCATTCCTCGTCCTTAATGCATCTCACTTGAGAAAGGTCTTTAGTTTTTCTTTCTCTTACTTTAGCCAACCTGAATATATCCTTCTGTCCCTCCTTAGAGTCGAGATTTTTATACAAAACTTCATAAGCTTTTGATTTAGCTTCGCTTACGGCCTTCTTTGCTTCCTTCTTCTCTATTTTGTAGTTTGTGACAGTTTCCTCTGTTCTATCCTTAGACATAGCTTTAAAGCAAGCTCTTTTTATTTTTAGCTTCTTTTGCACCCCTTCACTCCACTATCAAGCCTCCTTTTGACATGGAGCTCCTCCCTTTGACTCGCCTAGCATTTCTTTGGCTACCTTTCGGATACAAGATGCTACTGCCTCCCACATCTCGTTTGCACTACCGCTACAATTCTAAGATAAGTCTTCTAAAACCTTCTCCCTGAAGCTCACTTGCTTCAGTGGAAGATTCCACCATCTAGTTCTAGTTATCTTAGAAACCCTCCTTTTCTTTACCAACCCTTTCATTTGTACATCCAAGACTAACAAACGATGTTGGGTTGTCAAACTCTCTCCTGGGATTACTTTGCAGTCTTTACAACACAACCTATCTCTTCTCCTCAGCGCAAAGTAATCTATCTGTGTTCTAGTTGGCTCACTCTTATAAGTAATTAAATGTTCCTCCCTCTTCTTGAAAGAGTGTTTGCTATGAAAAGATCATATGCCGTTACAAAATCCAGGATGGCTTTTCCCTCTTTATTTCTATACCCAAAACCATGTCCTCAATGAACACTAACATATCCTGAAACATCTTTTCCCACATGTCCATTAAGATCTCCACCGAGGCAAATCATCTCTCTTTATGGGATTCCTCGTAGACTCTTATCCAAATCCTCCCAAAAAGCTTGTTTAGTCCTTTCATCTAAACCAATTTGTGGTGCATAAACTGAGATGATATTCAGAATTTCTTCTTCAAGCACCAATTTTAGCAAAATAATTCGATCCCCGAATCTTTTCACCTCAACCACATAATCCTTCAAATCCTTATGAACAACCACTCCAACACCGTTTCTACCCTTATCTTTACCTGAATACCAAAGTTTAAAGCTTGTCTTCTCAATCTCCCTTGCTTTCTCTCCAACCCATTTAGTCTCTTGAAGGCATAGTATTACAATTGAATAAAGTCTTTATTCAAGGACTTGCATCTTCTTATGACTATATTTGTGACAATACTACTCTAAGTAAAAATAATATATCACATTAGATGGGATAATTAATTCACCTTGTTGATATGACTTGAATCCTAACTACTAGTTGGGCTGCTGATGTGGCTGATCCGTGTTCTAACTTCTGATTGACTGAGAGCTGTTGGGTCAGGATCGCTGACATATCTGATCTGTGTCCTACCTTCTGATTGACTGAGAGCTGTTGGGTCAGGACTGCTGACATATCTGATCTATGTCCTGCCTTCTGATTGGCTGAGAGCTGTTGGGTCAGGATTGCTAACATGTCTGATATGTGTCTTGCCTTCTGATTTAGGATTGCTGGCATGTCTGATCGGTGTCCTGCCTTCTGATTAACCGAGAGCTGTTGGGATGGATTGCTGAATATAGATGATATTCTTCTGCTGCAATATAAAAAGGGTCCTAGGGCCACTAGATACTACATTCTCATTTTCAGATCATGTTTCTCATCCCATATCTGTACCTTATCAGTATCTTATGTACTACCTTTTTCTCCATATAATGAAATCAATCGCCGTCGTCCAAGGACGTATCCCATTTACGGGTGAACCTTGTAAATCCTTCTGTTTGCGTCTTGCTTGTTTGATTGTGTTTGTGCATATTTGCTTCTGCGATTCGCAACAAACTGGTATCAAAGCTTCAGGTTCTGCCAGGATCATCCAGCAAGATGGCATCGCACAATATGAAGATCGACAAGTTCACGGGGAAGAATGGATTCAGTCTATAACAGATCAAGATGCGCACCCTTCTGAAGCAGCAAGGCATCTGGGCACCGTTAGATCAAGAGCGAGCGAAGGCACTCGTGCCGTCTGAGTTAATGGTCCAGGAAGAGAAGGCACACTCGACGATCATGTTATGTTTGGGGACGAGATTATCACGGAGGTTGTTGCCCGCAGTTGGTCTGTGATTGATACTGGAAAGTCTATAAATGACGAAGTCTCTGACCAACAAGTTGCTCTTGAAGCAACGTGTGTTGTCTCTCCGCATGCATGAAGGTACATCTCTTAAATAATATCTAGATTGCTTAAATACATTATTGATGGATTTAAGAAACATGTATGTTAAGATTGAAGATGAGGATGCTGCACTGATTATATTGGTTTCTCTTCCATTATCATTTGAGAATTTTATTCAATCATTCATTGTGGGAAGAAAATCCATAACCTTAGAGGAAGTTTGCGTGAGTTTGCATATGCGTGAACTTCGAAATATGGCTATTGGGATGCAAGACTCTAATGCTGCAGGATTGGTTATGACTCATGAGTAGAGCCGTAACGGTTCTGACTAAGAATGGAAAGCAGAAGTCCAAGAATTACAATGCTAGGGATATCTGCAATTACGGCAAGGAACGTTGACATTTGAAGAAAGACTGCCCAAAGAAGGCCATAATTGCTGCAGTGGCTCAAGGTGGCAGAGATTCTGAAGATGATTTCGTTCTCACCGTCCATATCATAAGACGACAGATAACATATGGATTCTTGATTCAGGTTGTTCTTACCATATGACTCCTAATAAAGATTGGTTATACACCTATGAGAAGATAGATGGTGGAAATATCGTCACAGGAAGTAATACAACGACAAGATTGTAGGGATCGACTATGTGAAGATCAAGATGCATGATGGAGTTGTGAGGACTATGACAGAAGTACGACATGTTCCTGATCTGAGGAAGAACCTGATATCTCTTGGAGTCTTGGACTCTAAAGGATACATGTACAACGCTGAAGGTGGAGTCATGCAGGTTGCCAAAGCTGGAGTTGTTGTCATCAAGGCAACAACCAGAAGACCTTATGGGTCTGTTTGGTTCCTGTATTGGATTGGGTTGGGGTAACCTGATTGGAATAGTAGCTGTTTGAGATGGTTATGAGGATTGGAGAGGGTTGGAGTAAGGAATGTGATGTGATGTCACTATGATTTGTGATAGAATTCCATCACATGAAAAAGGGGGGTAAATCAGATTTCCCCGGGGTAACCCGATTATCAAACGAGCCTTATATATCTTGCAATGGTCTACAGTTCTTGGGAGTAAGTTCAAGCGTTGTGTGGACTTACTCAATATTGACAGTTGGCACTAGCGCCAAGGAGGGACTGACAACGGCAAGGTGAATCTCGGTAAAGCTTTTTTGAGGAGAAATTTCAAGGTGAATATTATTTATAATTCCTTGATTCATGTTATCTGAATTTCATGTGGTGAATTATAGTAGTGGTTAATTCTGCTATATGAGAATTCAACCTCGATGGAGTCTAGCAGTGGCTAATTCTGCTAGTGGAGGATTCAACTCATGGTGGAGTATAGTAGTGGTTAATTCTGCTATATGAGAATTCAACTCCAGTGGAGTCTAGAAGTGGTTAATTCTGCCAGTGGAGAATTCGACTCATGGTGGAGTAATAGTAGTGGTTCATTCTACTATATGAGGATTCCATTCAAGGTGGAGATTGTTGACACTTGTTGGGCTGCTGATGTGGCTGATCCTTGTTCTGGCTTCTTATTAACTGAGAGCTGTTGGATCAAGATTGCTGACATATCTGATCTGTGTCCTGCCTTCTAATTGGGTAAGAGCTGTTGGGTCAGGATTGCTGACATGTCTGATCTCTGTCCTGCCTTCTGATTGGTTGAGAGCTGTTGGGCCAGGATTGCTGAAATGTCTGATCCGTGTCCTGCCTTCTGATTGGCTGAGAGCTGTTGGGATGGATTGCTGAATACAGATGGTATTCTTCTATTGCAGTATAAAAAGGGTCCTAGGACCACCTGATACTGCATCATCATTTTCAGATCATGTTTCTCACCATATCTGTACCTTCTCAGTATCCTCTGTACTACTTTTTTCTCCATATAGTGAAACCGATCATCGCCGCCCAAGGACGTAGCCCATTTAGGGGTGAACCTTGTAAATCCTTGTGTTTACGTCTTGCTTGTTTGATTGTGTTTGTACGTATTTGCTTCCACGATTCACAATAATCTGGTATCAGAGCTTCAGGTTCTGCCAGGATCATCTAGTAAGATGGCATCACACAATCTGAAAATCGAGAAGTTCACGGGGAAGAATGGATTCAGTCTATGACAGATCAAGATGCACACCCTTCTGAAGCAGCAAGGCATCTGGGCACCGTTAGATTAGGAGCGAGCGGAGGCACTCGAGCCGTCTGAGTTAATGGTGTAGGAAGAGAAAGCGCACTCGACGATCATGCTATGTTTGGTGGACGAGATTACCGCGGAGGTTACTGATGAGGATTCCGTAGCCGGTCTGTGGTTGAGACTGGAAAGTCTATACATGATGAAGTCTCTGACCAACAAGTTGCTCTTAAAGCAACATATGCTCTCTCTCGGCATGCATGAAGGTACATATCTTAAAGAACATCTAAATCGCTAAAATACATTATTGATGGATTTAAGAAACATATATGTTAATATTAAAGATGAGGATGCTGCATTGATTTTATTGGTTTCTCTTCCTTTATCATTTGGGAATTTTGTTCAATCATTCATTGTGGGAAGAGAATCCATAAGCTTAGATGAAGTTCGTGTGAATTTGCAAACGCGTGAACTTCGACATATGACTATTGGGATGCAAGACTCTAATGCTGCAGGTTTGGTTATGACTCATGAGAAGAGCCGTAATGGTTCTGACTATATAAAGAATGGAAAACAGATGTTCAAGAATTACAATGCTAGGGATATCTGCAATTACTGCAAGGAACCTGAACATTGGAAGAAAGACTACCCAAAGAAGACCACAATTGCTGCAACGGCTCAAGGTGGCAGAGATTCTGAAGATAATTTCGTTCTCACTGTCACAGATTATAAGACGACAAATAACACATGGATTCTTGATTCAGGTTGTTCTTACCATATGACTCCTAATGAAGATTGGATCTGCACCTATGAGAAGATAGATGGTGGAAACATCGTCACAGGAGTAATACAACGTGCAAGATTATAGGGATCGGCTCTGTGAAGATCAAGATGCATGATGGAGTCGTGAGGATTGTGACAGAAGTACGACATATTCCTTATCTGAGGAAGAACCTGATATCTCTTGGAGTCTTGGACTCTAAAGGATACATGTACAACGTTGAAGGTGGAGTCATGCAGGTTGTCAAAGCTGGAGTTGTTGTCATCAAGGGCAACAAGCAGAAGACCTTATATGTCTTGCAAGGGTCTACAGTTCCTGGGAGTAAGTTCAAACGTTGTTTGGACTTGCTCAATATCGACAGTTGGCAGTATCCCCAAGGAGGGACTGGCGGCGGCAAGGCGAAGCTCGGTAAAGCTTTTTTTGAGGAGAAATTTCAAGGTGAATATTATTTATAATTCTTTGATTCATGTTATCTGAATTTCAAGTGGTGAATTATAGTAGTGGTTAATTCTGGTATATGAGAATTCAACCTCGAAGGAGTCTGGTAGTGACTAATTCTGCTAGTGGAGCATTCAACTCATGGTGGAGTATAGTAGTGGTTAATTCTGCTATATGAGAATTCAACTCCAGTGGAGTCTAGCAGTGGTTAATTCTGCTAGTGGAGAATTCGACTCATGGTGGAGTAATAGTAGTGGTTCATTCTATTATATGAGGATTCAATTCAAGGTGGAGATTGTTGATATGACTTGAATCCTAACCACTTGTTGGTCTGCTGATGTAGCTGATCCGTGTTTTGGCTTCCGATTGGCTGAGAGCTGTTGGGTCAGGATTGCTGACATATCTGATATGTGTCATGCCTTCTGATTGACTAAGAGCTGTTGGGTCAGGATTGTTGACATGCCTGATCTGTGTTCTGCCTTCTGATTGGTTGAGAGCTGTTGGGCCAGGATTGCTGACATGTTTGATCCGTGTCATGCCTTCTGATTGACTGAGAGCTGTTGGTATGGATTGCTGAATACATATGGTATTCTTCTGTTGCAGTATAAAATGGGCCCTAGGGCCACCAGATACTGCATCTTCATTTTCAGATCATGTTTCTCATCCCATATCTGTACCTTCTCAATATCCTATGTGCTACTTTTTCTCCATATAGCGAAATCGATCGCCGCCGCACAAGGACGTAGCCCATTTATGAGTGAACTTTGTAAATCCTTGTGTTTGCGTCTTACTTGTTTGATCGTGTTTGTGTGTATTTACTTCCACGATTCGCAACAAACTGGTATCAGAACTTCAGGTTCCGCCAGGATCATCCAGCAAAATGGCATCGCACAATCTGAAGATCGAGAAGTTCACGGGGAAGAATGGATTCAGTTTATGGTAGATCAAGATGCGCGCCCTTCTAAAGCAGCAGGGCATCTGGGCACGGTTATATCAGGAGCGAGCGAAGACACTCGAATCGTCTGAGTTAATGTGCTGGAAGAGAAGGCGCACTCGACAATCATGCTATGTTTGGAGGACGAGATTATCACAGAGGTTGCTAATGAGGATTCCGCAGTCGGTCTGTGCTTGAGACTGGAAAGTCTATACATGACGAAGTCTCTAACCAACAAGTTGCTCTTAAAGCAACGTCTATTCTCTCTCCGCATGCATGAAGGTACATATGTTAAAAAACATCTAGATCTGTTAAATACATTATTGATGGATTTAAGAAACATAGATGTTAATATTGAAGACGAGGATGCTGCATTGATTTTATTGATTTCTCTTCCATTATGATTTGAGAATTTTGTTCAATCATTCATTGTGGAAAGAGAATCCATAACCTTAGAGGAAGTATGAACTTCAACATATGGCTATTGGGACGCAAGACTCTAATGCTGCAGGTTTGGTTATGACTCATGAGAAGAGCCGTAATAGTTTTGACTATATAAAGAATTATAATGCTAGGGATATCTGCAATTACTGCAAGGAACATGGACATTGAAAGAAAGACTGCCCAAAGAAGGCCACAATTGCTGCAGTGGCTCAAGGTGGCAGAGACTCTGATGATGATTTCGTTCTCACCGTCACAGATCATAAGATGACAGATAGCACATGGATTCTTGATTCAGATTGTTCTTACCATATGACTCCTAATGAAGATTGGTTCTGCACCTATGAGAAGATAGATGGTGGAAACGTCGTCATAAGGAGTAATACAACGTGTAAGATTGTAGAGATCGGCTCTGTGAAGATCAAGATGCATGATGGAGTCGTGAGGACTGTGACAGAAGTACGACATATTCCTGATATGAGGAAGAACCTGATATCTCTTGGAGTCTTGGACTCTAAAGGATACAGGTACAACGTTGAAGGTGGAGTCATGCAGGTTGCCAAAGTTGGAGTTGTTGTCATCACGCACCCGAAGAGGAGCAGACGAAAGAGTCACGACTGCGACCGAAAAGCCATACCACCCCTTAAAGAAAGGGAGACTGGGGACAAGTCAACTGTAAGATTCCAAAACATAGAACCTCTTAGCAAACAATGTTGGGATTAGATTATAGGGCGAGCTTTAAACACGGGTGCGTCATTGGCATTCACTCTGCTGAAACCTACAGGAAGCAGAAGACCTTATATGTCTTGCATGGGTCTACAGTTCTTGGAAGTAAGTTCATGCATTGTTTGGACTTGCTCAATATCGACAGTTGGCAGTAGCCCCAAGGAGGGACTGGCGGCGGCAAGGTGAAGCTCGGTAAAGCTTTTTTTAGGAGAAATTTCAAGGTGAATATTATTTATAATTCCTTGATTCCTGTTATCTGAATTTCAAGTGGTGAATTATAGTAGTGGTTAATTCTGCTATATGAGAATTCAACCTCGATGGAGTCTAGTAGTGGCTAATTCTGCTAGTGGAGAATTCAACTCATGGTGGAGTATAGTAGTGGTTAATTCTGCTATATGAGAATTCAACTCTAGTGGAGTCTAGCAGTGGTTAATTCTGCTAGTAGAGAATTCGACTCATGATGGAGTAATAGTAGTGGTTCGTTCTATTATATGAGGATTCAATTCAAGGTGGAGATTGTTGATATGACTTGAATCCTAACCACTTGTTGGTCTGCTGATGTAGCTGATTCGTGTTCTGACTTTCAATTGGCTGAGAGCTGTTGGGTCAGGATTGCTGACATATCTGATCCGTGTTCCGGCTTCTGATTGACTGAGAGCTGTTGGGTTAGGATTGCTGACATGTCTGATCTCTGTCCTGCCTTCTGATTGGTTGAGAGCTGTTGGGACATGATTGCTGAAATGTCTGATCCGTGTCCTGCCTTCTGATTGGCTGAGAGCTGTTGGGATGGATTGCTGAATCCAGGTGGTATTCTTCTGTTGCAGTATAAAAAGGGCCCTAGGGCCACCAGATTGAATCCTCATTTTTAGATCCTATTTCTCATCCCATATATGTACCTTCTCAGTATCCTCTGTACTACTTTTTTCTCCATATAGTGAAACCGATCGCTACCACCCAAGGACATACCCCATTTACGGATGAACCTTGTAAATCCTTGTGTTTGCGTCTTGCTTGTTTGATTGTGTTTGTGCGTATTTGCTTCCGCGATTCACAACACACCTATTATGAATGAGTATTGATGATGGTTGATAGATAAGACAACATACGATGATGGTCATTTGTCAGCAATAGAGAGAAAACAATATATATCAAGGAAAATGGGGGTGTAGAAGTCGATCCAAGTCACAAGATCCTATTAGATGCTTCTAGAGTCAAGGGGAGTCACAAAATTGTTGATTGTATGAGAAAAAGAAAAGGAAAAAAATTATGTGTCATCCGGACTTAGAAAAATAGGATTACACCTCAATTTGTGAGGGAGACTTGTTAGCATGCTCTAGAGAGATAGAGGTAGATTCAATATGGTTTTGGACTTGGCATGTTTAAACTATGTGTGCTCACATTTAGTACATACTAAGTATGAAATGATGGCACCATCAGGATAGTAGCTAGAAATATGAATTGCATCAAAAGAGTTGGACTAATGTAATCACATGTGCGATGGGACATTACGAACTCTGAAAAGTGTCATACATATACATATAATAAAAAAAATCTGATTTCACTGGAAATAATCGAGTGATGAGTTGGAGGAGGGATTCTTAGAGAGAGCATATGAGTATGTTTGGTAATATGAGGAGATATGATGCTAATCAAGGTGTACATGTATAAATTTTTTCAAGGTGAGCCCAATGTAAAAAGAATAAATGTTGTAGCCATCTCTATCATGGAAGCATGCAAGATCAAGAGGTTGTGCAGTTCACTTTATCAAAGGATGATCCTCTTGTGACAAAAGATGTGTACCAATGCATCAACAAGCACAACATTGAATTATTTAGATGTGCCCAAGAGGAGGTACATGGAGGGTATCAAGGGACAGGTGTGACACCTATATGTGGTGATTTTTTATGAGAGACAATAACGAGAATGATCTGGTGCAGCCTCACGATGACGTGAAGATCGTGATTGAATTCATCTCAGGGGGGATTGTTAAGATAACGAGTTAATTATTTGGAGAGGGTATGGTTGTAAGAGGTGACTGATCACAATTATATCATATACTTCTTCTTCATTGCTTCCATGAAGATTTATTATGCATTTATTTTCCCATTAGAACTATGCATACAAATTTAATACTAGGCATGTTTTGGATTAAAATGGGAATCAATGTCAAACCTTAGAAGTGGAACACAACCTATTTAATATGCTATTGACCTTTGTTTTATTGCACAGACAAACCAATTGCATCTTAGTTGATGAGCACACCTTATTATATAATTCACAGTGGCCCCTTAAAAAAAACTACTTGGTAGAATCTTTATTTTTTTAACTTCATATGCATTTTATGTTCAACTTGTCGAGATCTTTTACTGTGCTTGGACTGTTACCCTTAATAAAGGATGATATAAATAGAGCCACTTGTTAGCATCTCAGGTAATGCAGTCTATACTATCAAAAAAACCGGTCTTTCTTGCCAAAGCCTGGAGTCAGATTTCATAATAAGCTTGACGGACCATTACACATCAATTATTCATATGGGTAAAGAGGATTTCTGATATCAAGTGACTCTGATAATGACAGAAGAAGCCAGTCACCATTAAACAGAAAGAACAACTGCAACAAGTTCCTGGGGTATGGGCACACTCAAATTTGAAGATAATTGCTATCACATGCCCCTCAATATTAACGACCATTTTACAGCATCCTCGTAGACCACGTAGATAAATTCTCGATAATTTTAACATACATGTATCATACGCAAAACCAACATATATATAGATTTTTCTGTCAGGTTGATGGCTATATTGTATATATTACAATAAAAATATACATAAGATGACATTAGCGGGGATAGCTCAGTTGGGAGAGCGTCAGACTGAAGATCTGAAGGTCGCGTGTTCGATCCACGCTCACCGCATTTTTTCTTTTTTTGTTTTATTTCCTTATTTTTTCAGCAATTTCTTTAAAAAGAACATGAAGCACTTTCTATTCGTATTATATTAAGGAAAAAATTTGGGCGTAACAATGTTGGCTGATTCATGGACTGTGCCATTCATCTGAAGTAGTTCTTAATTGTTCAATAAATCCACGCATCCTTAATCTCGATCGAGATCTAACTCAAATTCCTAACTCGTTTTATAAACAGATGGGTAAAATATGTACACGGTCTCAAGAACTCTCACCATCTGTCAAAAAACCAAGCTGCTTAATCTCAAGCATACAACAGGGTTCTGGAGGAGAGATCGGCAGGAGCAGCGAGCCTGTGCATGGGCTTCCTCTCCTCCCTCCTCCCCGCTCCACTCAAACAAGAGGGCAGCGACCCCTTGCCGTTCTTCTTCGCTATGGTCCTGTGGCTCACGTCCAACCCCCCTCCGTAGCTCCTGCACGGCTTCATCACTGCCTTCCTCCTCCACGTCCTCTCCGGCTTCACGAGGTCCTCCAGACACCGCACCTTCGTCAGGGACGTGAAGGACTGCGATTTCCCCTGGAAGTGCCTCGACAATCCCCTCCTGCGAGATTCACATCACAACCCACTATCAGATATACACATACACACTGCATCTAATCAAGCACGAGGGAGTATTCTGCTATGTTCTTACTTGATGGGCAGCTCTGCCATGAGAGCGGACATCTCATATAAAGGAGAGCATGATGATGATGATGGTAAAGGTTGAAGAGGAGATGTGGCATCGTCCATGGAATCTGAGGAAGAATTAGAATTGGAGTCGGAGTCGGAAGAGGAAGGACATCCGAGCTCGTCGTCTTCATCATCAACAACAAGATGATCATCTAGATCTTGACCACCACCATGCATGTTGTTGAAGCTGTAAGGTCTCATAGCTTTGGGGATGGAAAACACCAGGTTTGAATTCGATGGGTATCTAAGGAACGGTGAGGGGAGAGATATATATGCAAAAGGGATGGGGAGGGGGGATCTACATGTCCTCCAGCGCAGCAAAAGCAAAAAAGCGTGGATGGGTGGTGGGGGCAGTGGAGGGAGACTTGTTTACGTCCACAAGATGGAGAGGGTGGAGAAGGGGTGAGGTGTGAAGATAAGCATTGATGGATGAGGGAGAGGAGGGGATTGGAATATGCTCCAGGATTAGTCATCAAACCCACCCGCTATTCCTTTTTAAAATGGGTTCACTGTATCTGTTTATTGCAGTTTGCATAGATTAGAGCCTTAAATTCAGCTGTACAGTATTTTATACGTAGAGGGGGCAATTGATATACATAGTCCGGTGCTCTTTTCCCGATCCACGTTGGAAAAAGGAACAGTGGATAGAATCAGAGGATGCACGCTCTCCCATCGACCACCCCCAGTTTTTGGGCTTCCTTTCCAACGTCCGTATGCCCACCGGTTTCCTTAAACAGTTCGTACCAGAGGGGCTATTGTGGGTGCCTCCCTGTGTTCTTTCTTCCGTAAATTGCATACTTGATCCCGAAGTCATGATTTTATTCGGGGAAAATACATTGATTTCATTGTTTGCTGCACAAAAGTCCTTTTCTTCAATTTTCTACCATGTGAATTTCGTACGATAGAAAGATATGGGATAAGATATTGGGGGACCTCCCTGTTCCGTCTCTTAGTTCTTATTTGGCTTCGGCCTAACACAGCTCTTGGAGCTTTTTTCATTGGCTGGCCATGGCTGCTCATGGTACGGCTTTGTATCTAATGGATTCCATTACGAGCAGCGCAATCGAAGTACCGTTAGATACATGAAATTATTTGGTGAGATTCCACTGATTTTGTTTACGTCTAAGAACATTATACACAGTCTCGGAATTATGGATTAGCAATGAGATCGGAGTAGAATAGAAGTGATTAGGGATGAAAATGGTCGGATACGGATATGAATATATGCATAATCACATCCTTATCTATTTTGAAATATGAATAGAAATGCTTCCACTTGAATTGGTTTCAATACCGCATACAAATTGCTCGACATTCCCCTTTATATTTCCACTTAGAACTTCGACAAAAAACACCCATGAACACAATGGTTACCTGACTTGCTTGATATCGCTCATTCGATCTTTAATCGAATGAGTCAAAGACTCATTTCAACCTCATGGTGCTGGTCGCAACAACGGATCTCTAGTCTTCTTCGAATCCACCCATCCCGTTGAACCCATATGGGGGGTTCGGATCCCCAACTACGTGCGAGAATAAACCGATCTTTTAGACTTGTATATAGGCTAGTAATAATATGCATCAAATAGTAAATGCATACATCTTATGATAACATGGTAATTTTTTGAGGTAATCAAGTATATGAGTTGGTAAACAAATTTGTGCTTATCAATTGGGAAATCAACGTCAAGACTGTTAGGTGAGTTCTCCTCCTTATGAGAACCCAACCCTTAAATAAGACAGTGGATAGTCTTAATTGCATTGAGTCCGAATTAGATAAGGAAGTCAATTGTATTGCTCATTTGGAAAGTTTGAAAGATGACACTCAACATAAGTTTGGAGCAGCTTCCCCGTCATCAACGAGGAGGAGATTTGTTGGGTGGTATTCTCAACCCTTAAATAGGTTAATGGGGAGTTTTAATTGCATTGGTTCTTGATTGGATAAGGAAGTCAATTGTCTTTTTAGGAATATGAGTGCTCTTAGTTAATCCTAATCCTAATCTTATGGGATTTAGATTTTCAAGGTTCCCTATTCTCTCATCTTCTTCCCAATATAAAGAACCCTTGAAGAGGGAAAATCAAGAAAATAAAGAGCGCAAGAAAAGAAGAAATTAATCATTGACCCTTCTTGACATATGATCATAGATTGAAGCACATTCACATTTTCAGATTTGTGAGGTTTATGGTTTCAAGGCGTCACTCCATTGGTGATCACGATGATAAGTTTGCCTTACACTATCCCGATGATTTGTGCCACTGTGGAGAGCGTATGCTTTCTATAAACCACACCCATCTTATATCCTTTAGTTATAGTGTTTCATTTTGGATTGTGATCAACCTCGAGAATTTTCCCTCACGTTGAGGGATTTCGACATTAAAATTCTTTTTTACATATATTATCAATATTCGTAATTTAAAAAGTTACATAGAAATTGATGGGAGACGGGCAACAAGCTGCGCCGCCAATCCCTTTTGAATGGCAAATCCAATCCTTCGAAATACAACATTCATAGACTTAGGAACCATAACATTGCTATGCATGATTTTTTGAATCCTCTTAAGGAGCTCCACTGCTTCACTTGCCAAGAACCCAAAGGTTTCAAAACCAAAGGGGATGAATACATGTTGATTGTCAATGCAGGCCTTCTCATGCTTAGCCACTTTAGCTGAGGCAGCTTTTTGTGCAGCGCATCCAGCAACAAAATCACTCTTTATCGGACCCACCAATGAAGAAAATCCAGTCAAATCAACACATGCATGCTTTCCTCCAGCCCATCCAAATATCAAAACATCTGCCGGTCTAAGTGTCGATCTCCCCTCTTGTGGATCAGTTAAGAAATTCATCGGTGCTTCTTTTTTTGAAGCAACACCTGCATGTCTGAGTATATCAAAAACAACATCTCTGACAAGATCATGTCTATATTTAAAATCTGGAAGTTCGCAACAATGAATGGCATGCTCCCCAAAAGCATCTAAGCAGGATTTGTGGCATACTGGACAAGCCTCATCTGGTGGAAAAAGAGGAATCATGAGGCGGTACTTGAGAATACTACGATATTCGATGGGTGACATATGCATTCCAAGCCCCTCAATAGAAATGGCAAGAAGAAAATCTTGGGCATGTTCAGCTTGTAAACAACGGAAAATTGCTTTTTGTCTAGCAGTCATGTCAAACTCAGCTTCCATATCTTTTACGATTTTGCTAAAAAAAGAACTCGCCAAAGCATTCTAGGCTTTAGGGAGGATGATATCCTTACTAACAAAATATGTAAGATCAATATATGGGAGTGCGACACGTAGGCCTTCCAAAGCATTAAGAAAATAGAATCCATACCATGTATCCCGCTGTCTCGTAGCATGTGGTCTTGGAGCATCCAGGATTGAGCTCTGGAGGCCACAAAAGCATGTGAAGAAGCCTCAATAGCTGAGTAAAGACCTAAACCGCCGAGTCGGATGGGTAGCGACGCCACTCTCCATTGAAGGTCACCAAAGAAAGGACCTCCACACACCACAATACCCTCAATAGCTCCGCGTAATCCTTTGTCAAACCATGTAGCGGCCTGTTTCATGAATGTGGGTTGGCATGTCCGTAAGTCGAACATAAGCTTGGCAGTACCCATACAAGATCGTAATAGAAGTAGCTCACTTTGTGGATCATCCAGCTGAGGAAGTAAATGCATTAAGTCAACAGCCTTGGTAGCCCTCATCATAGCCAAATCTTCAATAAAGTCTTTATCCCTACTCACAGCTCCTCCAAGCAACTTCACACCTAGTCGCGGCCTCCCAATATCCATGGGAAATAATCCTTTACGGGTCTTCTGACCATCACATGAAGGTCAGAAAAGCTCTGTTTTTTTATATTTAGAATAAGCCCCATCTCTGGACCCCTGCATTGAATAATGTCAAGTGCCTTGGCCACTTCTACAGTGTCCCCCAATAATTGTCCCATCATCAAGATACCAAGCATGAAATAGGAGTTTACAATTGTCTCTGATCTCATGAATAAGTGGGTGCAATGCCAGAGAAAAAAGAAGGGGACCTAAAGGGTCACCTTGCTGCACTCCTGTTGATGACCGCAAATAATTGTCTCCAATATATAATCTAGCGGCTTGAGCATAGATAAATTCCACCCATGGAGAAATAGAGGGGAATCTCCTCCTGACTTCCCCAAGCATCAGAGATCTATCTATTAAGTTGAAAGCATTAGAGAAATCCACCGTAAGCATAGAAAGAGACCCGTCTCCGTAAAGCTTGCTCAAAAGATGATTGGTGCTGTGTAAGATGGCTTCCCCTCCAGATACACCAACTCCAAATTGAAAGTCGTTAAGATATTTAGACGTCTCCTTGCTAACCCCTGTCATAGCAACTTTAGATACAAGGCACCTCCATATAATACCTACAGCAATAGGACGAATGCCGTTGTCCGGTTTGAGCAGTGGAGTGAGAGATGCAGAGGCTATAAACTCAGCCAGACTCAAGGGACATCTCCCACTAAGCCACAAATTAACTACCAAGGAAATAACAAGTAAGAGATCCTTGGAAACCGATGATCCCTCCCCACAGAGGGCATCTAAAATATGTTGAGCCCTCAGACTATCTCTCCCACAAGATGTCCCTTTAGGAAAGGATTTGATAGCTCGCAAAATAACATCTGCATCAGCTGTAAGAGGAGACTTTGAAATCAAGATGTCTAGTGTGACAGGAGGCGGCTTATAAAGATGTTTAGCCTCTAAGGCCTTCTAGGTGTCTCCATTATAAGGCACCACTCCTGAAGAGCACAAAACCTTTATGACTGCAGTAAAATGTCCATCTGACACTTTGCGAAGACATTGTATGATGCTAGAGCTTTGATACTTATTCTCCTTCAAAGATTTATTCTGATTAAGATCTGAAATCCCTGAAACATCCCCTTTCAAAAAATCACCCACCCAATTGGTGAAGCCATCTGTACTGCCCCACTTAGTGAGTGAGCTCAAAATAAATTGTTGTTGCAAGAACCTTCTATTACTAGATCTTTTATCCCTCCTGTTCATGGGTCTGAAAACCTGTAGGGTGCAACGAGGAAGAAGCAGCAATCTCACCCAAGCTTGTAAGGATCCTGGCCCAGCTATAACTTGATGCAGAGCTACTTTCAAAGCATGAGAGAAAGCGAGACGACAACTTGGAGGATATTATAAGGTTTTTATGCGGTTGGATTTTATATCTGGTTGTAGTTGACAAATCATGTAGGATTTGCTTATCAACTATGTATTTTCCCTCATAATCTAAGTGATACGAGGAATCTATTCCCAACAAGACTAGTAAGGACATGTATTGTTCGATAAGGATATGCATCTGCATTTATAATTATAACACTTGAAAACAAGTGGAGAGAGTGGCTTACTCCCAAAAAATCTCCTCTTTAGGAACCTTAATGGATGGCTTGGATGAAAACATCATGCACTGCTATGACCTCACTCATAACAGGAGATCTGAATCTCTTAAAGAGTTGAGATTAAGGATGGGCTTAGGTCGGCCAGCCTGACCCAATCCACGAACGCATCTCATGAATCCGACCCGAATCCGAACTCAATTTATAGTAGGACGGGCTTGGATAACAAAATTGGCCTGCCAAATAGTTGCGTCGAGCTTGGGAGGACCTTGACCCAAATCAATGAGCCAACAGATCCGGCTCCAGTGAGGGCCCATATATAACAATTCATAATTCCATGCAACTATATTTTTGTTCTTAAATATGCCAACCGATTTCTACTACATATTTACACCTAATGACTACTTGCTCTCTTACAAAAAATCATGCTATCGATTACGACTCCTCTCCTTGTACCTAGGGTTGGCCATCAGACTGGGTCAGGTTTGAGTTGGTCTAGCCTAAACCTATTTAAGTATATCGGCTAATGGATCAGTCCTAGGCTCAGTTTATTTTCAAATTCCCAGCCCAAGCTCAAATTAGGCCAAAGAAAATGTGTCATATTCGGGTCGGGCCGACTCAATTAACACCTATGTATACCAATATCATGTGTTCCATTCTTCTTGCAATTATTTGGTTCTTTCTTATGCATGTGTCCATGTTTAATACTTTACGTATGCTAACTAATTCGTGATTCTGACATTAGTTGTATATTGGAAAGAGAAAAGTGGTAAAAAAAATCTTGCAACTTAAACCACCATTCAGTTCACCACTACATATTCTATTATAGATGTGGGCATTATGACCCAATACAGATTGATTACTTACGGTTGTACACGCTCTAACACTTAAGGATACAGATTCCATTCTTGCATGTTAATGTAATAATCTTGCATATTAATGTAATAATGTCCTCAATCCACGCTAATGGATATGATTATTTATAGCTCTAAGCATTTATTCTACACTCGAAATAAGGATATGAAAGTTAGAACATGGTATTTGGAGCAAATATGAATATATTGGATATAATTATATCGTATAGGTCGGGCTACCGTGCTTGCGAATTTGAGCCTTCTTAGAAGCAAAGTCGATTCAATAATCAATCCGGGCTCATTTTGGGACCAACGAACCATCCACTGAATTTTGGATTTGAGTTTGGATCGGCTTTTGGGTCGGGTTGGGCCGGCCCAATCCAATGCCCAACTCTACTTGTATTTCCATACATGGAAGGAAATATCGTGATATATCGCCAATATATCGATATCGACATGGGACCGATATGGGCACCGATATGGCGATATATCCCGATTTTCAGGCATTTTCTTCACAAAAGCTCGTCGGTATGGGCGATATTTCGGCGATATATCATCGATATATCGTCGAAATATCGTATCGACACGATATCGAAACGATATCGATATCGAAACGATATCGATATCGATACGGCTTTCCATGCTTCCATGTCTCTCTCGCACAATATACTCTTCTTTATCTAGGAACCATTAATTCCGAATCATGCTTATTTTTCCCGTGATTCTTGTGATGTCTATATGTTCTCATTATTCCGTCACTAGTATATGTACCTTCAATTATCTTTGTTCCTTCGTCACACTCCTAGCCTAAAGAAATATTAAACGAGCTGGACCGACCCGCATCTGCGCCCATTTTAATTGGGCTGGGGAGCAGTGGGCCGACTGTAACAAAATTTTTTGCAAGTCTTGGCCTGTCTCCGGCCCACTGTCCATTAAATTAAACGGGCGTTGGGTTGTGTAAAAAGAGGCCTGAGCTCGAGGATTCGTTTGGTTGCATAGTTGGGCAGGGTTGGGTTGAGTCGGGATACTCCTGTGAATAGTAAACTGTGAGGAGAAACTGAGAGGGTTGGAAGGAGGGGTACCTCGGGGTACCCCAACCCAACCCTGCAACCAAACGAAGCCCTAGTGCGTATTAAGTCGATCAATTCAACTTCAAGTATTGGAAGCCATTGATAATTATGGGGTTTTTTTTATCCGTACAACTTCCTTAACTCGTGCACAAAAAGGTGCAAGATTAAAGGATGGAACTTCAACCTTTTCTGTCTACTTTACATTAACATATATCGTCTGCATTAGTAGAATGAAATCGGATCCTATAATAGTGTCTCATGCAATCTTAGTTGCAACTGAAGCAAGTTTCCAACTGGACTCCGTGTATTAGCAATGGAAGGACAAGACATCATACAATCAACGCAAGGAGCTTGTGAGTTTAATCTGGATAAAACTACTGACAGATTACAACAGGAACCAAACATCACAATTGAAAGTTGATTCCTTACAGTCAAATAAAATTTGGCAAAAGCAGAGGCTTAGATCTGTAGCTGACAAAGACAAATAATCTTGAGCTTGGATATCGTGTCTGGATCGTCTGCTGTGGTACTGCAGTGCTGTAGCGCATCACAACCGCTCGATCAAGCTCGATCCCTTGGATGCCTGTCAAATGGTTTCGTCATAGCACTTGAAACAATGTCGTTGATTAAGATATGATGTAACATAGAGAGAAACCCCAACAATCAAAGAGGGTGCGGAGAAATGAGAACAAATAGAAAATGTGAAGATAATAAAACTAAACAGGAACACCTTTTGTGAAGGATCAGATTTAGCAGAATGCATATTATATTGTCTCTTGAAGTTACCAATAACCAACAACTTTATTTTGCAGACATTGGGATTCTGCCGCAGGAACAACTTCATCTTTCTTATTTTTCCGCCCCGTTGGTATTGGGCCATGGGTCGACCCGTTCCATTTTAGTGGGTACCTAATTGTAATGGGTACTCGATTAATGGCAATTGATATTGGCTACCCACGGGTATCCGTGAGCACCCGTGGGGATAGAGAGATACTTCTTGTAAAAGGTAACACATATAAAAATGCAAACGATATGTCCAACTATGCATATCCGTATCTATATCATATTCTAATGATAATGCCGAATATGAAAATCTAAATGGTACGGAATGTAATCAAATAGAGATAAATAAACATAGATAATTGAATTAATGAGGATATATAAAACTATGTGGACAATGTAAACCATAAGAATACATGCAATAGGAAGAATACTATCGAATACAGATCCAATAATGACACATTCACATAGATTCATCCTCACAATGAATCAAATACGGATAAACAAGATGTAAATATATATAATCGAATGACAACATGACAAACAATATATAAGTATAAATTCCTATTTGTAAATGGGTGTATTAGTTATCATCACAAAATTGGTTTTCGCGATATGTGTATGCAATTATGTGCGTGCGTGTGTGCGCGTGGTTATGGGCATGGATGCATGCACACGCATGTGGGGATGGGCGTTTGCATGGGCACGGACATGGGCAGGTGTGTGGGTGCGTGTGCGCGCGTGTTTGCGATACAATTCATATTCTGTTGTATTCATTATCATCATGTTTGGATGCCATGATGTATGTATATCGATTTGGATCGTATCTGATTCATTATCATATATGTTACTTCAAAATTTGACATCCATATATATTTTGATTTCAAAATAGATACATATATGAGCCCTCCCATACATATAAATTTAATCTTATCTATACAATTTTGATTCTATTATTTTTTCTATCTAATTTGCATCCATTTCATACCGTTATTCATTTTTAATGATTTAGCAATATATTTTCCATATTCACCGATATTTATATCCACATCCGTTTCTATATATTTAAAACCGATAAGAATGGTATTTGTATCTTATCATTTGCATTTTTGTGAATCAAATAATAGTGGAAGCTTCCAAATGGGTATCCGTGGGTACCCGTCGAGTTTTTTATATGTGGCACGGGTCATGACATTGCGGGTATCCAACCCATCATTTTTAAATGGGTACCCGAAAGTTTAGGGTCAAAATAAGCGGGTCAAGCCGGGTATCCATTGACCCAGATATTTTTGAACACCCCTAATTACAACTTGTTTAATACAACAAACAATAGAGCACAACAAGAACAGTTATAGATGTGCCATCTCCAATCCCTTACCTAAAACAGATTAGATTTTCCATGGACTTTAGAGCAACACAGAAATTCACTGTTAGAAATACTGTAAAGAAGAATAGAGCCCATGCTATCTTATGGATGTCAAATATCATGCAGAAAGACAACAGTGTAGTGAAACCAACAAATAGAAGTTATTTGTGCAAAATCACAAATACGTGCCTTTGAAACAATTGATCATATTTATGTTAGTGTTGGGGATAATGGGGCACAATCAACCCAGGATATATCCTCTAATACTGTCCTGCAGCAAAGATGGCACAACAAATATATGTTCCCCACACGGGAACTCAAATAACAACAATGACAAGCACAATCACAAGCAAGCAAGCAACCACACGAGACAAAGATTGTTACGTGGAAACCCTTACTCAATGTGAGCAAGGGAAAAACCACGGGGCAAGATCGGCAACGATTCCACTACGGTCAAAAGAGCCAATGTTCTTCCCGATTTTGTTTCCCACAAAACCGAGGTACAAGCCACACACAAATGGATAGCTCTTCTACAAGGAACTAACTATCCCTAGGTATCTAACAATACCAAATGTGCTCAAATCCAAGAAGGATAAAATGACTCCCCTTGTGGGCTCCCGGATGGAGTCCCAAACACGAAGGCTTCTTGAGGTCGGCCGCAACGACCTCCAATGGTTGCTCCTCTCGAGCACGCCCAAATGATGCTCCCACGCCCTAACTCCAATCCCTAGCCGCTGTGCCAAAAACTCGAGCTGCTGTTGCCCTCGATCACAGCCTCTCTCACGCTCTCGTAGAAGAAAACAAAGAGGATGGGTTCCGAAAACCCTTGCTGCTCCTGCTGGAATGGGGGGAGAGTCAGGCGTCCTCCTTCTCACGGAATGAGAATAGGGCTGGGCGAATAGGGATGGAATGGGGAAGTAATGGATGGGACTCTCCGTCCCTGGAATGGGGCTTCTCAAAATGCTGGAAAAACTGCAATAATGCCCCTGCCAAAAGGGCCAAATAGCTGTAGCTGCAAAACCCCCAAGTTGGGGCTGGATATTTGCAAAGAAACCCAACAACCTCCCCCTCCAGCCCCAACGGGGAGGTGTTGTCCTGTGATGGAGATCAACAAGAGGTGACACCGCTCAGCTCTCTATAGAGCTAAAGCTTGTCACGAGTGACTGCCTTGGTCAACATGTCTGAGGGGTTCTCATCGGTGTGAATCTTCTTCAACATGAGCTGCTTCTGTTCAATTGCATCCCTCAGCCAATGGTATCTCACATCAACGTGTTTTGTCCGAGCATGATGCATGGTACTCTTGCTCAAGTCTATAGCGCTCTGGCTATCACAAAACACAACTGGCTCACTGTCATCCAATCCAAACTCACCAAGAAAACGTTGTAGCCACAACACTTCTTTCCCGGCCTCTGCTGCTGCAATGTATTCTGCCTCGGTAGTCGAGAGAGCAACACATTTCTGTAGCTTGGATTGCTACGATATGGCTCCCCCTGCAAAAGTGAAAATGTAGCCTGAGGTGGACTTTCTCTGGTCCATGTCGCCTGCCATATATGCATCAGTGTAGCCACACAGTTTGGGATCTGACCTCCCAAAAACAAGACACATACTTGAGGTCCCTCTCAAGTATCTCAAGATCCACTTCACTGCCTCCCAATGGTCCTTCCCCGGATTGGACATGAATCTGCTCACCACGCCCACTGCATGGGCTATGTCCGGTCTAGTGCAAACCATGGTGTACATGAGGCTCCCAACTGCTTACTGGTATGGGATCTTGGACATCTCTACTTTCTCCTCAGAAGTAGAAGGACATGACTCTTTGGTTAGCTTGAAATGAGAGGCCAAGGGCGTACTGACAGGTTTGGCATTCTTCATGTTGAACCGCTCCGACACGCGTTCAACATAGCTCTCCTGTGACAACCACATCATGCGTTTCTTCCTGTCCCTTGTAATCTGCATCCCTAAGATGTGACTTGCCTTGCCCAGATCTTTCATCTCAAACTCCTTGGAGAGTTCTCTCTTGAGCTTTGCAATCAAGTTGGAATCATGACCTACAATCAACATGTCATCCACGTAGATCAAAAGAATGACGAACCTGTCATTGGGAAGACGACGAACATATACGCATGGGTCAGCTGCTGTCCTCTTGAAGCCTTGCTTTCCCATGAAAGCATCAAACTTCAAGTACCACTGTCTCGGGGCTTGCTTCAAGCCATAGAGACTCTTCCTCAACCTGCAAACCATATGCTCTTTCCCTTTCTCTTGAAATCCCTGTGGCTACTCCATGTAGATCTCTTCCTTTAAATCACCGTGAAGAAATGCCGTCTTCACATCCATCTGCTCCAGCTCAAGGTCCATGCTAGCAACAAGTCCTAGCACCATTCTCACTGAATTCATCTTCACCACCGGGGAGAAGATCTCATCATAATCCACTCCTTCCTTCTGGCTGAACCCTTTCACTACCAATCTGGCCTTGTATTTCACCTGCTTGCTACTGTCATCTGACTTCAGCTTAACCCACTTGTTCTTCAAAGCTCTCTTCCCTTTAGGAAGCTCAACAAGGTCATAAGTGTGATTTTTCTTGAGAGATGACATCTCTTCGTTCATTGCATTGCGCCAATGACCCTTATCCTTGTGCTCCTGTGCCTCCTCAAAGGTGTACGACTCACCTGCATCTGTAAGCATCACGTACCTAGAAGTGGGGTAACGGGATGATGGCTGGCGTACCCTCTCAGATCTCCTAACCTGAGGCTCTGCTGCGTCTGCATGTGGATGAGGTTGCTCCCCCTGCCCTAGGTCCCCTAGACCTACATCAACGGGGTCTGCATCTGGCTCGGCTGCTCTAGCTGCCCATCCTCTCCATCTGTACCCTGTACTGGAGAGGGCTCAGTGTCCTCATCACTGTCATCATCAAGTGAAAACTCATCTGCATCACCACTCTCAGTGGTGTCCTCAACCGACGTCTGGTTCTCATAGAAAATCACATCCATGTGTCTGGTGACTGTCTTCTTCCTTGGATCCCAAAGACGGTATCCAAACTCCTGATCTCCATAGCCAAGAAAAATACAAGGCACTGCCTTGTCATCCAACTTCTTCCGCTGCTCCTTGGGTACCAATGCATAAGCCTTGCATCCAAACACTCTCAAATGAGCATATGAGGTGTCTTTCCCTGTCCAAACACATTCTGGAATCTTGAATCCCGAAGGAACTGATGGAGATCGGTTGATCAAATAGCATGCGGTGCGAACCGCCTCAGCCCAAAAAGTCTTGGGCAACTTCGCTGTCCTCAGCATACAACGGACTCTCTCAACAATGGTCCTGTTCATCCTCTCAGCTAGACCATTGTGTTGGGGTGTACCTGGCTCTGTCCTCTCATGCCTGATGCCGTGCTCTGCACAATATCCCTGAAAGCTATGGGAGGTGTACTCTCCCCCATTGTCTGTGTGTAGACACTTCAACAATTTTCCTGTCTCACGTTCAACCATGGCATGGAACTTCTTGAAGCAATCAAACACCTGATCCTTCGATCTCAGCATATACACCCACACCTTCCTAGATGCATCATCAATGAAGGTGACAAATACATGTTGCCTCCCAAAGAGGCTGTGTCCATGGGACCACAAACATCAGAATGGACCAACTGTAGAAGGTCTCCCTTCACCTTGGATCTGGCTCTGTATGGTGCACTCCTGCTCTTCCCAACCTCACATGCATCACAAGAAGACAAAGTGATGTCATTGCGGTAGGGGATCAACTCCTTCTTTCTCAAAAGCTGTAAGCCCTTCTGGCTTATGTGCCCAAGCCGACGGTGCCACAAATCTGAATTATTTGCCTCAGTAGCATGCAAACTGTCATCCATGACCTGCACTCTAGTCATATAAAGTGTGTGACACAACATGCCTCTCGCCATGATGAGAGAACCCTTGATGATCTTGCATTTGCTGTCGCCGAACTTCAGATGGTAGCCTTCACTATCTAGCTGTGAATCAGATATAAGGCTAAGCCGCACATCAGGAACATGCCTCACATTCTGGAGTGTCATTGAGCACCCAACATCCGTCTGAATCGAGATGGTGCCCATGCCAATGATCTTAGAGTAACTCTCGTTACCCATCAAGACTTTCCCGTAATCACCAGTGGTGTAGGCGGTAAAGAACTCCTTGTGTGGAGTCACGTGATAGGAGGCGGCCGTGTCAACGACCCACTCCAAATCGCTCCCTGCATGCAAGCACTGGTCCTGGATGGTGAGAATCACCTCTTTTGCACTGTCATCTACTACGACTGCAACTACATTACCATCTTCCTTTTTCTGATCTTTCTTGGCTTCAGCTTGTTCTCTCTTCCAAACCCTGCAATCTCTCTTCCAATGACCTGGCTTCTGACAATGATGACACTTTCCTTTGCCCTTGGACTTGTCCCTGGATTTCTGCCTCTCCTGTGACGCTCCTCTGCTGCTGGATCTTCCTCTCCTCTCAACTGCATACACATGTGAAGAGGAGGATGCCTCTCCCGAAGAGCGACGTCTAATCTCCTCATTGAGGATACTGCCCTTGACCATAGCCATGGTCAACTTGCTGTCCTTCGCAGAGTTGCTCACGGTGACAACTAAGGTCTCCCAACTGTCTGGCAAAGAACCCAACAAGAGAAGTGCCTGCAACTCGTCATCAAGTACCAACCCCTTTAAAGTCAACTGGTTGATAATGCTTTGGTAATCGTTCAAGTGCTCATCCACTTTGGTCCCATCTTTGTACTTCAAATTCACAAGCTTTCTAATCAAGAAAGCCTTGTTGGTAGAGGTCTTCTGGTCATAGAGCTCGAACAACTTGTCCCACAGCTCCTTAGCATTCGTCTCCTCAGCAACATGGTGGAAAACCGACATGTCAAGCCACTTCCGAATGGTCCCAATGGCCTTTCGGTTCAACTTTGTCCACTCACTTGCGGACATGTTCTCCGGCTTGGCGCTCTCACCCTCCACGGGATCGTGGAGGTCGTTGCAATACAAGATGTCTTCCATCTTGGCCTTCCAAATTTGCCAGTTGCTACTTGTGAGCTTAATCATTGTGCCTTCATCATCTTTGCCCATTATTCACAACCTATGCTCTGATACCACTTGTTGCGGATAATAGGGCACAATCAACCCAGGATATATCCCCTAATACTGTCCTGCAGCAAAGATGGCACAACAAATATATGTTCTCCACATGGGAACTCAAATAGCAACAATGACAAGCACAATCACAAGCAAGCAAGCAACCACACGAGACAAAGATTTTTACGTGGAAACCCTTACTCAATGCGAGCAAGGGAAAAACCACGGGGCAAGACCGGCAACGATTCCACTACGGTCAAAAGAGTCAATGTTCTTCCCGGTTTTGTTGCCCACAAAACCGAGGTACAAGCCACACACAAATGGATAGCTCTTCTATAAGGAACTAACTATCCCTAGGTATCTAACAATACCAAATGTGCTCAAATCCAAGAAGGATAAAATGACTCCCCTTGTGGGCTCCCGGATGGAGTCCTAAACACGAAGGCTTCTTGAGGTCGTCCGCAACGACCTCCAATGGTTGCTCCTCTCGAGCACGCCCAAACGATGCTCCCACGCCCTAACTCCAATCCCTAGCTGCTGTGCCAAAAACTCGAGCTGCTGTTGCCCTCAATCACGGCCTCTCTCTCACGCTCTCGTAGAAGAAAACAAAGAGGATGGGTTCCGAAAATCCTTGCTGCTCCTGCTGGAATGGGGGGAGAATCGGGCGTCCTCCTTCTCACGGAATGAGAATAGGGCTGGGCGAATAGGGCGGGAATGGGGAAGTAACGGATGGGACTCTCCGTCCCTGGAATGGGGCTTCTCAAAATGCTGGAAAAACTACAATAATGCCCCTGCCAAAAGGGCCAAATAGCTGTAGCTGCAAAACCTCCAAGTTGGGGCTGGATATTTGCAAAGAAACCCAACAGTTAGAATGTGCATTCACAGTGAAATCTATTGGGAACAAATCCCCTAAATTTTGCGAAAGCCTGAGAACAAAACCTCAAGTGAAATAACAAAGATAAAGAATCTCTACAAGCAAATGAGCACACAAATCACAAGCAACAAATACAACCACAGCGTGGAAACCCCAAAAAAAGACAGGGGAGAAAATCACGAGGCCACTAGTACCCAAAACCATTCCACTATAATGATGATATGGTCTTTCTCCACAAAGGCTACACAAGCCAAACCTCTTGTATTGGTCTATCAACCAAAAGAACATCGCCAACAAGATAAATGATGGAGATGGAGGGTTTTCACGAATAAGGAGAACCGGATCCGTAGCTCTTCTCCAAAAGAGATCTCGCTGATGCGCCTTGCACGAGCCGAGAACCACCAAAGCAAGACGAAAGGGACCGAAGAGCTTCTTCGTGACCTCGCACGGACGTGGGAGTAGAGTTAGGGGACACGAGATGGAACCCTAGCTTTTCTCTTTTTGGTGTTCTTCCTTTTTATGATGGGTTCTGATATTTGGAGAGCAGAGAAATAGGTTGGAGTGACCTCCAAGCCAAGTGGGACATGTCAGAAGTTGTGAAAACCAATTTCGCTCTTGCAGTCTGCCACCTGCTATAGTGCAAACGTCATAGCAGGTCACCTACTGTGCTTCCAAACACCCATCGGCTATGTCCTAAATGCCATAGCAGGTCACCTGCTGTGCTTTCACAGGCCCAACCTGCTGCAGTTTTTGCAACCACCAGCCCAACCTATTCAACCTCACTTGCTACAACATCTACTTCTTTTTAGATCCATCTACTGTGACCAAGGCCACCTGCTACAATACCAATGTTATGGTTGGATACCATATTAAGTGCTCCTTGTGGATGCCACCTACTACCAACAAAATCTTTGCAGGTGTCTGATTCCCCCTTACTGATCTATCCAAGCATAATTATTTCGGTTCCAACTTCGACATGGGGGGGCTTGAATCAATATGAAGTTTGGACTTAACTAAGGCCAAATTCAAGCCGCTATTCGAAGGAAAATCAATTCATTCTTCACTCTTTATTCGTCAAATATCATTTGTGATGAATTCTACACTCAAATCCCCATTTTGCTAAGGGCCCGTTCGGTAGGAGAATAAGCAGGAATAAGGATGGGGAATAAGGGGAATAAAGGTCTATTCTCCGTTCGTTGGAGGATAAGAATAAGGAGAATAAGGTGAAATAAAGGTAGGTAAGGTGGGATAAAGATAGGAATAAGAGTGAAATATGATGAAATAATGGGGGAATAGTCGTACCACGGGGAAGCGTGTTGGAGGCTTATTCTCCTTATTCCATTCCCCCTTATCCTCCAAACGAACACCCCCTTAAAGTGGAAGTTCTTCCTTTTGTTATAAATGTATGACCTGATAGTTTTTTTTCCAGGTAAAACGAACCACAATACCCTGATGGTGGTGAAAGATTGAAATGTCTTTTCTAGTAATGACACTTCAGGTGAGTACACCACGACCTATATAGCATTAATCTGATCTGGTGGATATTTTTGGATCCAATATTCACCACAAGCTTGAATATTCTACCTGATTTGATTTACTTATCTCATTCTAACCCATGATATTTAATAGTGATTAACTAGTTAACATATATTCTAGCTCATTTCTACTAAATGTTTGACAAGATTGTCTCATTTTCATTTATCACTATACCTATTTTACATACACCTTCCACCTTTCATCTTACATAAATAGATATTGGGACGAGTTGGGTTTTGAATCTAAATCTGACTTAAGCACATAGATGTGCACAAACGTGCACATGTGCATGCACACACATGCGCATACGAACACATGAACACATTGTTGCTTGAAATATGTGACAACAATGTATTCATTACAACTACTCTGGCAATGGAAAATTTGTTGTAGGTAATATTTGACGAATTTATAGCTGAAATATCTCCTACTTTGCAATTACCACAAGTTCTTTTAAAAGAAACGATATATAGCTAATATTTTACGTATCCAGAGTCCACCGCTATAAGAATAATATATTGCAGTGAATAATGTGCTTCAAAATGTTAAATTTGATGGTATTACTTAGCATCATACTGATAGAAGTGTACTTCATAAGTTGAAGATTTCGTAGAGATATTTTTGTTAGTAAAATACTTGTAAAAATATTCACGTAAAATCATAAGATGCACTTTGGTAAAAAATTCACATAAATATTAGTTCCAAATGTTTCGATCTTATTTCTTCTAAATGATGCAAATCTATAAAAAATTGACAACTGAAATAATAAATAATGGAAAATAAATTAGACAAGTAATGCGTATATAGTTGCACTTGAGCTCCCGTATGGATGCTTAATTTATTTGGGATCCCAAAAAGAATGGTCTTCCTTTTTATTTCTTCTCCTCTCTTTGTTTGATGTATTAGCTCTCAATTCTTTTATCCCAAAAATTGGAAAACATACATTCTATAATAAGAAGCATTTCGAATTAGTTTTTGCGGTGGCCGTTTTGTGATAAATTCGTAGTCAAATAGGCTATGGTTATGGAGGTCCATTGGACCCAGGCCCAACTTGGAAGGTACTAATGGTCCAATGGACACGTACTTGCTTTGTGGGACCTAGATATGCCAAAATGTCCAATGTGTGTGTATATATATGCATATCTATGTGAGGAACGATCTAGTGAAATGGTGAGATTTGTAATCTCAACTACTCATTTTGCCATCATTCATGGCATGAAAGCTTGGAGGATCTAGATAGAATAGAGTGGAATGTGTGTTTCAAATTCCGTGTAAAAAACACTCCCAACATGTCCAATATTGATTTGTCGATTTCACCAATTCTAAGATTGTTAAAATTCGATAGTCTTGATGGATGGGTATATGTTTCAAATTAAGTTGAATTTTGAATGACACCATGGTGATATGTGGTGATCTAGATCCCCAAGGTTTCATGTCGTGAATGATGGTAAGATGAGTGGTTGAGATTACCCATCTTACCATCTCACAAAGGCCCTCCCCCCTCCCCCCCACCCACACACATGTATATATATGTGTAAATGGTTGTGCATGTATATATGTGTATACGCACACGTGTGGGTATATTGAGGGCTTATCTAATAGGCATTATGCCCATTAGAGATGAGATGTGCACACATCATTAGCCATCGGATGCTAATCCTGTAATTCATATAAATTCAAAATTTAACGCTAATTGGTATCATTGTCATATCTCCCTTGTCATTCTCCTCGCGGTTTAAGTTTTTTTTTTGCGGATCCAATTGCGTTTATCGTCATTGTGTCATTCTCATTTCCAAAAATGCAAGATCATCTCCTTTTTTCAACAACGATGATAATTGATCGACTTTGAGGGTTTCCTATGATTTGTAAGTTTTTTCCCATTCTTATATGCACAAATGATATTTGAGGTCTTTGATTTGTAAATCAGAATTTATTGATGATCGAAGAATTATTTTTAATTCGTACCATGTACGATTTCTAATTGTGTTTGGTCTTGTTGATCAATGCATCATTACTGTAGTTTGATGCACAACTACTATCGATCCTTCGTTAATTACTTATAATGAATCGAGTGTTAATAGCAACACATCAGTAGTAGTTTACAATTTTATATTGTACTGAACAACATTGCTCATAATGTACCTATGTGTTAGATCCGCAGGTTCTCAAAAGCAAATGCATCAATGAGTGGCTTGGAGCTATTTCTTTTGTGCAACTACAGTTCTTTAGTGGTACAATGCTTGTTGTAGCTTTTAATGTCCTTACTTTGCTTGTAGTTTTGAGAGATATGTCATGTAATATGTATGCATGAACAACCCTTTTTATGTATACTATACATGTGGGCTTTTTGTGGACATGGATTGAATGAATGATGGACGTGCTATGCATGGAAAGAAAATGTTTAATTCCAGTATTTTGTGCAAATTTCTTCTGCTTACAATTATATTGCAACTTGAATGTGGAAAAAGGTGTGCACAGAATAGGTTTGCCGAGTGCCATGATCTCAGGGGGACAGTCGCACAACATCCGATTTCATATTTCGATAACCAGTCACAAAGAAAAGTTTGATGTCATAGAGAGGATATGACGAACCTGTTCCTATATTCTAGAACTAGTTTTAAAATTTTAGATATGGTGATTGCTTAGAGAAATCGATGATAGTCGTTGATGGATTCTGTTTGCAACAGTTGGCATGAGATTAAGAGTATGCTTGGTGATGCAAGGAACAAGGCTATTGAACATGATGTACACGCTTGAGGAAAGGGTTGCGACCGGTGATGGAGTTTCAAAATTTCCCAAGACAAGTGTTATGAAAGAGAACAACAGGTTGTCAGTATTTTTGCTATCTAAATGTGCAATAAGGAGAAATAAAGTGCGATTCGCTTTGTCAAAAGATGATGTCACATTCTAGTCACTAGAGTTGAATCGTACACGTCAAAAAGTACAACAATGGATTGTATGAGCGTTCCCAAGAGATGCATCAAGGGCACCCAATGATGGGAATGACACCTAGATGTGGTGACAACTTGCAAGAAGTTTGCAAATGAAAAGGATGGTTCAATATGGAATAAGACAACCTAAAGATTGCAACGAACTTCAACTCAAGGAGGAGATTATTAAGATTATAATGGAAAAAAAATAGATTTATATAATTGTAGAGTTGGATTACAATGCAATATTTTAGGGAGATTTGATTAGATGTGATAAAATCTCACCAGAATCTTGATTGATTGAATTTTATAGGGCTTGATTGATTGATTAATATTGATTATTATATACAATTATAAGATCTTATTTATGCATATAAAAAGAGATGATGGATGGACTCAATTTTGAGACAGAGATAGCCGAGATTGAATCTTCTCCAATGGTCGATAAAGGTGATCAACCACAATCATATTGTGTAATCTTCTTCTTCACATGCTTTTGTGGCTTTTAAGTGCGCATATGTGTTTCATACCCAACATATGGTACCAGAGAGAGGTTCAATGTCATCAAGAGGACATGGTGCTTCTGATGCTCATTTTTCAGACTGCACATTTCCCAGAAGATGTGAAAAGAAATCTAATTATGGTGTTTGGTCGGTGAAATCTATGAATCATCGATGGATTATGCTGTCGATGGTTGGTAGGAGATCAAGATCATGTGTGGTGATGCAAGTAACGAGGATGCTTAATATGATGTACATAGCTCGAGGGAAGGTTGCAACATGCATGGAACTTCGATTTTTTCAGGATGAGTAACTTGAGAAGAGAGTAGTATGTTGTCAACATCTAAGACGCATAAGCCTGCAACAAAAAGAAGTCAATGTAGTTCTCTTTGCCACAAGACAATATATGTAGGGTTTTGTGTCCCTAAAGCACGACACTGAGTTGTGCGAGTGCAGTGTCGTCCCTGGCATTTCGTTAGCCCTGAGAAAAAGAAAAAAATAGGCCATTATAATTTTTTTGATGAACAATATGCTCTTTCCATTAAATTTTGGATTTTAGCATTGAGTTGTTCACTGAAAATTAGATTCTATAAGGTCATATTTTTTGATGATTTGTTTCATCGAAAAATCAATTACACAAGGGCTCATTTTTCAATAAGTTGTTTCATTGAAAAATTCGATTCCACAATGGCTTATTTTTCGATAAGTTGTTTTATTCAAAATTTGATTCTACAAGACTTGATCAAGGCATATACTATTTTCTAAACAAAAGACTGAATATATGTAAAAATGGATCCCAAAGTTGATGGGCTCTGGGCCATTGCACTCGGAAACTACCATCAAGGGCGGTCCTGTGCGAGTGTGTCCAAAAGGAAGCATATCAAGAGAACCGAACTATGTGTGTGACACACAAAGGAGATAACAGCTAGCTGTGGGTTACAATTTGGATCAACTATGTGTGTGACACACAAAGGAGACAACAACTTGCTGTGGGTTACAATTTGGATCACTAGAAATAATGAGCAATAAATAGTTATACATATAACAATCACATCATATAACAAAAGCAAATTCATAGAATAAAAATAAGAACAATAGACAATGATTTTAAATGGAAATTCCACATAATAAAAATCACTTTTGATTGATTGAGTCAATCAACTAATCCACTGTACCTCTTAAAGGAGCATATATTTAGAAGTTTTTACGTGAAACCTAAGATAAAGGACCATACATATAATAAAAGATGATTATATGTTAATCTACGAGATAAAGGACCACAATATAAGATTAGTTTTCAATCAGATTGGTTGGTTAGTCTGCTAGTCACTTCATCACCAAATAGTCTTTTGTTGAGAAGAACATTGGCTGTAGACTCATTCGATGGACAAAAACATGAGTTGACTGATAAGGAAATTAATAGACTAGAAACCCAAATAGTTGGTTGATCTATTTTGAGAGATTAAGTTCAAAGGTCTCGACAAGGTATGCCGTTCTTCTTTGGTTGTGAGAGAGATATAGATGGAGAAATGGGGATGGGAGAGGGCTCCCTATGCGAGGTATGGAGCACGCTGCGTCTGTGTTTCGTTCCCCTCCAGCAAGAGATTTATTTATAGGACGTGATGTGCCCCTCGCATAGTCCGCCCCTCTCCAACCATGCCCGACTTGCGCGCGTTTCACGCGTGTGACTCGGCCTCCGCGCAACTGCCGGCTTGCGTAACCGCCGTCGGCGAGTTGAGCGCGAGGTCATTTTGATATTTCTCACATCTCCCACATGACCGAAGCGATCGAAAATTCTATACTCCCACTATTCGTGTAGTATACACATGGAGATATCTTTAGTGAGGCTCATTGTTCATGAAATACCTCTTCCCTGACTCATGCATTTCTGAGTCCCATTAAACCAACATGTTTAATGTATGTTCCTGCTGTTATTCCCTTGGTTAGAGAATCAACCAACATGTCACTGGTAGGTATGTAGGTTGCCGTGATTTCTTACTTCCCCACTATATCTTGTATATAATGATATTGGATCTCAATGTGTTTTACTTTAGAACTATTAGCCCCACTATTGATCAAGCTTATTGCAGCTTGATTGTCACAATAAATTCCAATTGGCCCTTTGACCAATTCGAGGCTTAAGTTCTCTAGAAAATGCCTGATCCACACAGCATGAGTGGTGGCCATGCTACATGCAATGTATTCAGCCTCCTGTGTATGTCGAGATACACATCCTTGTTTCTTGCTACCCCGAGAAACGGCTGCACTACCAAACATGAACATGTAACCTGATGTGGATTTTCTATCATCTTCATCCCCTCCGAAATCGGCATCGGAGTAGCCTACCATTTCAAGCGATTCTTCTTGTACACAAGTTTCAGATGTACTGTTCCTTTCAGATATCGAAGAATCCTGTTTACAGCTTCTCAATGTGTTGGACCAGGATTGCTTTGATATCCACTGACTAAGCTTACTGGATAAGCTAAATCAGGTCAAGTACACATCATTGCATACATTAAACTTCCTACCGCTTGTGCATATGGTACATCTAAAGATTTCTGTCCCTTTCTGGGACACTGACTCTTGCTGAGTCTCTTTCCCATCACAAGTGGTGTTGGAGCTGGAGAGCTATTCTGCATTCCAAATCTCCTTAATACAGTATGAAAATATCTTTCCTGACTAAGGCTCAATGTCCTTGAGTCACTGTCTCTTGTTAATTAAATTCCAAGAACATAGGATGCTTCATCCATGTCCTTCATCTCAAATTCATTGCTCAATTTCTGTTTGATTTCATTGAGCATTTGTATGTCATTACCTGCAAGTAGAATGTCATCTACATACAATGACATGATTGCAAACCTGCTCCCACTCTTCATGGCATACACACAATTATCCAATTTATTTGAAACAAAACCAGATTGAATAACTTTCTCATGAAATTTGAGATATCATTGCTGTGAAGACTATTTCAAGCCATATAATGACTTCTTAACTTGTAAACCTTTTTCTCCTAACCTTCAACCTGAGATCCCTCAGGTTGTCGCATATAAATCTCCTCCTTTAATTCTCCATTAAGGAAGGTCGTCTTTACATCCATTTGGAATAATTCCAAGTCCAAATATGCGACTATGGCTAAGATCATCCGAATCGATGCAAACTTAGCTACTGGAGAGTAGGTTTCCTAGAAATCTATTCCAGCTTGCTGAGTATAACCCTTGGCAACTAATCTGGCTTTGTATTTGTCAACAGTACCATCAACTCGATACTTTTTCTTGAATATCCACTTACATCCTATGTATTGCCTACCTTCTGGGAAAATCACATAATTCCCAAACACTGTTTCGCTCAGTTGAGTCCAACTCATCTCTCATGGCGGCCGACCATGATTCCGACTCAGACGAAGCCATAGCTTCATTAAAGGATATGTGATCTGTACAATCCGCGACATCCTCATCCACGGTGTAGCACGACGCCTCGCATCCATAGAAATGGTAATCTTCCATCCATGCGGGCCGTGTTCTTGGTCTCTTGTTGCCGATTATACTTGTGGGTTGTGTTGATCCACCCACTTCTTCTAAAGGATCATCATGTCCATAGGTTCATTCTCTACATTTGGATGATCGATATCATCCTCAAGTTCTTGTCTAATGCTCAAGTCGTCTTCATTGTTATGTAGGACAATTAGAGGATCTGTTTCCTCTACTTCATACTCCTTTTCTTGATGAATTTCAAGAAAAGTTGCATCACGACTTTCGATCAGACCTTTAGTTTCATGGAAGAACCTATACCCTTTAGAATGTTCACTATATCCGATAAACTTGCACTTTAATGTCCTGAAATCTAGCTTGTCTCTAAGCTGACTTGGTACCATAACATGTGCTACACATCCTCATTTTCAGAGATGACCCAACTCGGGCTTTCTTCCATCCAAATTTCATATGGCGTTGATTCTACGGACTTGGTGGGAATCCTATTCTGTATGTAGTTCGCAGTCAACACTGCCTCTCCCCAGAATTTCTTGGAGAGTCCTGAGTGTGAAAGCATACATCTTACTGCATTCATCAAAGTTCAATTCTTTCTTTCTGCTACACCATTCTGTTGTGGTGTATAGGGCATTATAGTCTGCCTACGAATGCCTGTCTGAATACAGTAATCCTCAAAGTCCTTTGAGGTATATTCTCCACCTCTATCTGTCCTAGGAGTCTTGATTGGTTTTTTCAATCTTGTCTCCACTTCCGTCTTATATCTCTTAAAAGTTTCAAGTGCTTCCGACTTTCTTCCTAAGAGATAGACATAGGAGAACTTAGAGTAGTCATCAATGAATGTTATAAAATATTTCTTATTTCTATGTGTGCTGATGATCAGTGGTCCACATATGTCTGAATGGATCAAACCTAGTAACTCTAATGATCGAATTCCGGTTGAGAAGGGTCTTCTCGTCATTTTACCGGTTAGACAATGTTCGCAGTGCAATGTCCTTGCACCCTGATCTTAGGCAACAAATTTGCCTTAATCATTTGATCCATCTTAGAATTTCCTGGATGACCCAGTCGCATGTACCACAAGTCATAATCAGACAAATAACACAAGGAATAATCGGAAGCGACATTCATCGATTCATTAGAATTTATTACAAGAAGACAGAACAGGTCATGCTCAGGCACAAACTTTCCCATCGCATAGACCTTCTTATTCTTGCCTATAGATACACACTTATTATAAAATCTAACTTCGAAGTCTTTCTTGAGCAGCACTGGGACAGATATCAGGTTCCGACGTATCCCTGGAGCATATAGTACATCATTCAATACCATAATGCTATCTCCCAGGTCAAGTCTATATGTCCCAACACCTTCCACGTCCAGGTAGATGTTGTTCCCCGTGAAGATCCTCTATTCGCCTTTACTCAGCTCCTTGAAGTCTAACAGGCATTCCTTCGTCTTGGCGATGTGTCTGGTTGCTTCAGAGTCGATCCACCATCCATTACTGTCCGTGATGACGAAGTTGCATTCCACGACAGCCGCAAATTCTATTTTCTTTTTGCCTTTGTTTTCAGGCATTTTAGAGTTTCCCGGCTTCTTCTTGTTGGGGCAATTGACCTTGAAATGGCCCTATTTGCCACAACCGTAGCAAGAGCCGCGTGGGTATTTCCCACTCTTTCCCTTGAAATTCACCTTGGAGGGGCCTAGCCTTTTCTTTGCGTACACATCATTTGCTTCTTCTTCTTCCTCGACCTCAAAGATCTCAGCTTTCGATCTTTGTTTGGAGAGGTCCTGCTCAATTGCCAGATGTGCAGGTAGGTCCGTCACAGACCTAATGTTACCATTCATCCTCAGAGATGTGGCGACCATGTCGAATGACGGAGGAAGACTTCCCACTATGATTGCGATCTGCATCCTCTCCGGAATTGCGCAATCAGCAGCCGCAAGATCCTTGGCCATCACGATCATCTTGTTCACGTGCTCGAAGACGCTTTCAGATTCCTTCATTCTACACGAGTTGTACTTGTGTAGAAGAAGCTGGACACTCACTTCAGATTTGGAGTGATATTTCTCCTTAACTGCGGTCCAGAGCTCGTAAGCTGATTCGCAGGTCTCAAAGATCCGAATCAGGTTCAGATCCATGTGGGTCAGCATAAAGCTCCTAGTCCTATTATCTATTTTCTCGCACTGTTCGCGGGACCTAATTTCATCCACAATTGGATTCTCAGATAAGATTGGGCCATGTTTGTTTATAATGGTGTGTATGCTATCGTGCAACAGGCCATAGTAGATCTTTCTACTCCATAATTCGTAATTGGTACCGTTCAGGTACTCAATTTTCCCTACCTCAGTGGTAATCATCTTGCTTGTCATTTTTATTGATCTAATGAAATAAATATATGATTGTGTAAGATAATGTAGTTTTATAGAAATAAACAAAGAGTTTTTTTAAAAGATCAATTAAGCATATGGTGTAATTTATAAAAGTAAACAGCAACAATAAAAAAACAACTAATTTTAATCAATTAAGCAGATGGTTTTAAAAGGAACAAAAAAATTGATTCTTGATGAATTACTTACAAGCAACCGATTAAAGCAAAAAACGTATTATTTTTTTAAGTTATAAACCTGTGATTAAAAAAACACCTTTATTTTTTTTAAATTTAAACTTTGGTTTCTTAACTTCTTAATCAACATGCAAAAAAAAACTTTATAGATTAACAAAAACAAAAAAAAACGTGAAACAACTCTTCCCCTCCTTTTGTTGTTATTAATATTTTTAAACAATATTTATACATACAAAAGAAAAGGGCACGACTGCCAAAAAAACTTCAACCTGAATATATATTTTTAAACACATGTATCTTTCAATGCTTAAGTCAAAACATGCATTCAGATTAAAAAAATAGATAAAATAATATTTGCAAGTTTAAGGAATTTACCAATCAAGGCAATTAAAAGGAACACAAGATGGATTCAACCAATTGAACAAGGTAATCCTTTTGAAGTGATATACTTAGTTTTTTAAACGTCTAGGCCTAAAGTATATAAAAGGCAATTAAAAAAATATATTAACAACAGAATCAACCTTTAATTTTTTATTAAAAAAGGGATAAAACAGTAGATCACACAAAAAGAATTACATAGATAAAAAACAAAAAAAATTGAGAGAAAACAAAACACGCAATGTTTGGTGGAGCAAAAAAAACAAAAAAACGCTTTTATAAAAAAGGGCAGTATTCACGTTAAGAAGAAATGCAAGGTTTTTCTTGTAAAAAAATATTACAGGGACAATTCACGGTAAAACAAAACAGAGGCTGTGGGGTAAAAGAATAATAAAAAAATATAACTTTTCTAATATAGTGCACTCACGTGATTAAAGGTGTTAGAAAGGAAGATGCGTCTAATGTTAAAACAAAAAAAACGTGATTGAAGCCTTAGGGCCTGTTTGGTTGCAGGGTTGGGCAGGGTTGGCCCAACCCCGGTTACTATTCACAAGGGTACTTTCTCCTCACAGATTATTATTCACCCATCCCAACCCAGCCCAACCCAACCCTTCCCAACCCTGCAACCAAACAGGCCCAGTGGCAACAACGGGCAAAAATAAAAAAAGAGACCTGTGACTGTAGACGTTCACTTCCGCGTGCGTCTTAGGGTTTTTGAGCAGCGGCGACGGTCGAGAGCAAAGGGCGGACAGCAGCGCCGACGCCAAGGAACGAGGGCAAGCTGCAACAGTGGTGACGACGATCGGGGGTGGAGCTCTGATACCATTCAAAGGTCTCGACAAGGTATGCCGTTCTTCTTTGGTTGCGAGAGAGATATAGATGGAGAAATGGGGATGGGAGAGAGCTCCCTATGCGAGGTATGGAGCGCACTGCGTCCGTGTTTCATTCCCCTCCAGCAAGAGGTTTATTTATAGGGCGTGATGTGCCCCTCGCATAGTCCCCCCCTCTCCAACCACGCCCGACTTGCACGCGTTTCACACGTGTGACTCGGCCTTCGCGCAACTGCCGGCTTGCGTAACCGCCACCGACGAGTTGAGTGCGTGGTCATTTTGATATTTCTCACATAAGTAATGAAATTTAGATGAATACTGTAACACCCCAACCCTTAAATATATCCCCACATCTAAAATTCACAAAATGTGGATGCGAGTTATAAGTGATAGGGATCATTACTTGACAACTTGTGTTTAAGCATGTTTAGTGGTTGTCAACGGATCCATTCGGATCCGAACCCAACAAGTTGTCAGGATTAATTTCCTCAATAATGGATCGAGAACCTGAACCTGGGACACTACAAGTATTACAGAAGGTTTACATAACATCCTCTCATAAAATAATGTACAATAGTCGAAGTAGCTATTTCATCACATCTTCATCATTTTTTAATGATATGGGGCTTCTTAAAGTTCTTCCTGTAAGCTCCAATAACATGATCACAATATCTAATAGTTTTAGCCTGATCTTCATTGTTTAGTCTTTTTTGGATTTTTTTATCGTGTCTTGATGCTCGCATTTGAAATACAAGCTAATTTATAACCTATCTTCTTATCACCATCAAGCTATGCATGCAGGAATGCATGCTCCAACACCATCCTCAAAAGGATTCCACATTATCAACAAGAACAAGAAGATTAACAAATGGTCGCCGTCGTAATAAAAAGACAGATGGGAGTTACTGAATACTCTCAGGAGATATTATGAGAGACCGAGTTAGGATAACTTCCCAGGACGTATATATCAAGTTGGTAGAAGCCCACATATTGCACCGCACAAATAGTTCTAATATAATAGTCTCAATTAATTCGATTTGATTATATTTGTCGAGTACATAAAGATCAATTTTAGTTTTCCTGGACAGCAAAATTCTGATTTACGAGTATCTAGAATTGTTCCAAAAGCACAACTGGATCCATCTTGGGGCACGTGGCCAATGGGAGGTGACAGCAACTCCGCTAGAATCCAATGGATCCCTTGGGTGGATGCCAAGAAGCGATTCCCACATACATAATGGCTACTAAAGGCCATTGGGAGAGGGAAGCAGAGGAATCCAAGTTGGGTGTGTCAGTGTACGCTGTTGCCATATCATCTCCCACAAGAATCCAAAAAGAGTGCTTCCTGTTGTCTGCCTGATGGTACATCGCCTTTCTTCCCAGACTTTGATGTGCAGTGAAGTGCTTCTTCTCCTTCTCCTTTTTTTTACCATAGACGGTTCCAGTGATTGCAAAAGGAGGAATCACCCCATCTCTCTCTCTCTCTCTCTGTCTATCATGTGTTTTTTTGGGAGGAGGTTTTATCTCCACCAGAAATAACACTGCATCATTCCTGCTGGGAATATTAAAGTAGTATACTGAAGATAAAATCGAGAAAAATTGAAACTAAAAGATTGCGAGGTGTCATGTTCCCATTAGAGATGATCGTGTTGAACAAGTTGTTAACGACCTTATTAGAATCTGACGGTCTCTTTGAGGCGATTGACCTGGTGGTGGTACCTTCTCTGAACAGGTTGTTAACTAAGGATTGATTGCCTCCGGGTCAAATCTGACATCAAAATGATCAAATGGCTATTATCCTTAAGATTGATTTTAGAAAAAAAAACTTTTGATACATTAAAATGGAACCTCATAACTAGAGCTTTAAAGTTTACAAGATGCCTAGCTAAATTCATTAGGTGGTGATCTCAATTATAAAAACGACGATCATATCTTTAAAAATAAATGGGTATTCGACGGTTTTGAAGCCAAAAGAAGAGTTTGTCAAGGAAATCCAATCTCTCATTTTCTCTTTATAAGCTTAATGAATATATTAGATTGTATGCTTAAAAAACCAGCAAGTCAAGGAAAAGCCACTGGCTTCTCCATGGACTTGAGATAGATATTACAAACCTCCAATGTGCAAATGATTTAATCATCTTCTTACACCATGGGGAAGAGGCCATCACACACCTGACCATCCTTTTAGATATCTTCACTCATTTTTGATCTTAAAATAATTAAGGAAAAGTCATCAATCCACTACTTAAAATATTTCCAGATGGAAAAAACACTCCTTGCCCACTTAAACTAGTAACTTGGGAACTCCACTAAATTATATCTATATTTCCGCTACCCCAAAACAACTTAGAACCAACAAGTGACAACCATTGATAGATAAAGTTGCTACAAATTAAGTGGATGGAAAGCCCGTATACTTACCCTTCAAGCCTGGATCACACTTATAAATATCTAATCCGTCTCTACACATTTATCATCTCATATCAATACTGAAATTCACAAAGGATGCCCTAGGCAAAATATATAAGATAAGAAGAAGCTTCCTCTGGAACGAAAATACCGACTCAAAGCAACGAATGATTGTCGCATGGAAGAAGATTTGCATACCGAAAGAGACTGATGAATTGAGAATTGTAGACTTGAAAAGCTCCAACAACTCCCCTAGTTGTAAAGAATTTTTTTCAAGAAACCTTATTAAGGCATCCTAATTTTGAGTTAGGCCCGCTCCTTTAAAAGTTACAAATAACCAAAAGACTCAAATATTTGGCACTCCCTAAAGAAGAGCTTAAAAAAGTTAAAGGCTTCCTAAAGGTGTTAAAAATAGGAGAGAACTCTTCCTTATTGGGTAGATAGAATAAATGATGATCAATGTCTCAATGATGCTTATCAAAGATTTAGCCTTATGTTCAAAATAAAAGACTCAGCATTCCATAATTAATCTTTGTCCCTAAATAACCGGCTCTCATGTTTAAAAAAATAGAGTGGTGCTTGGGTTGTGGAATCATGTCGAGTAAATGGAAAAATCTCCTTATTGGCACAACACTTAATGGCGTGGAGAACCTTGCAAACTTTCCATAAAGGTTGAAAAAAATACATAAAAAAACCCAAACAAATAGTTATACAATTTCCTTCAACATGGAGAACAAATATCAAACTTTTACAAACATTTTGAAAACAACCTTTCCATCTCTAGAGCTCCGCAACAAATACAAAATGCAAGATCACCTCTACAAAAAATGATTAAATTAGGTAAACAAGTGCCATCTTAGTAAGATGTACAACAAATCATGAAATGCAAGATCAATTCCTACATAAAAAAGATTAATTTGGATAAAGAAGTGCCATCTTTGTAAATTGGTCTAAGAAAATTGGAACCATACATTATGTGGATGTTCTTTGCCACATTTTGAACATGATTGGCTTCGGATGGCGTTTATTCCCCTTCAAATTTTTTCTTCAATACTCATGACACGAAGATCCCTGATTTTCGATTATAAAAGCAAAGATTGCAATAGTTTGGTAGTTACTTAGGAAGGAATGTTACAGGAGAGCTTTCGAAGGTGAGGAAACTCTTCTGCCAAACTACTTTCGAAGCTAGAAACGTTTCTTATGGTTTCATATGAGTATAAACTAACTTTTAAATCCAAGCGGTGAAATCTTTTATGATTGGAAACTCTACCAAATTTTGACATGGTGGTTGCAAACTAAGAAGCGATCTTTTGTCCTACTCCCATCGCCTAAAAAGGAAAATGATGCATTGATGGACGCCTTAAACCCCTAAATATGGATTACATATATATTTTTGGTGATTGACTATGTTGAAACGTGAAACAATGAAAACTCTTTTGATTTTCTTTTTGTCGATCTCTTTCTTGTAATCGCGACAACTCTATTTTATGGTGGGCCATCGTCCTTGTAAAGTCGTTGTCTATATGAAACATTTGGCCTTTGCTTCCCTAATGGGAAGTAGTTATATTTTGATATTTTAGATGAATGAAATTTGACTTTTTTTTCAAAAAATATTAGAATAAGAATAATAATAGCACTAGGAATTTTAAATAAAGAGATGATTTACCTCCACACCATTAAAAGAGAGGGCAACACTGTGAGTAAAGAGAGAAGTAGAAAGTGAGTGAATAGAAAGAGGTGTATGGGTTATTCATCTTAGTTAAATTTTCTTCTTTGATGTTCATTAAAAGAGATTGATAGCTATTATATTTAATTATCTATTATATTTGTATGTATCCGTCTAGTTCATATCTTTATAGACCTAAACTTTGAGGTTAAAGCTTCACAATATTTCTAGTCAATTTACAATTGCAAAATAAATGAAAGAGGCCCTCTTCTTTAACTTTCAGAAACATTTATTTGGTATATGCTATCCTTTTTCAATGGTTAAAAGAATATTATTTGTTAAAGCCACTTATAGTAGCATATTCTAAGAGATGTTTAAGGGGACATTAAGGATAAGGAAAAGTTTATTTCTTATTTCTATTTGATTAGAGGATAGAGTTTTGAGAGATAATGTGAGACGCGTGCTTGCTATTTTTTATTATTTTTCATGTGTAAGAGAAAAAGACAAAAACTAAGTTATAGCTATATTTGTTATAAGTTAATGAAATTTTTTTTCCGCCATCAATTTATACGAAATAGATAATCTTAGTAGTTAAAAGTTAATACTTAAAAGTTAATACTTGGAGACCCAATTTGATTGGATTACTAAAGTTGAAATTAGAGAGTTCATATTAAGAACGAAAGTTTCAAGTAGGTTTCATGTCATTTAAAAGTTTCTTAAATCAATTTCTTTTTGCATTTAAAGAGAAAAGTACCACCATACAAAGTAGAAGTTTTACTTTTGTCAATATATATGAAAGAATTGCTCAAGATGAATGGAGGGGAAGATAATATTAAACTCCGATATGCCAAAGGATGTACCAAGAAATCACTGTTTTGGTAAAGAAAAGAGAAATCAAGCAAGTAAACCATGCTACGACTACAATAATACAAACACACATGTAAATTTCAAAATGAAAAAAAATCAAAATGATAGGGGTGAACAATTAAGGAGCCAACTCGGTCCAAAATCATTCCATTATAACGGTGATAGGATGATTTCTTAGGATGATTTCTTAGTGCTCCATAAAGCCAAACCCTTTTAGTTAATATATAAATCAAGTAATCATCATGAAACAAGGTTATAGATCGATAGATTTCACCATATAATGGACATTGTATGTAGCTCTCCTCCACGAGACATCACCACTACACTTTAGCATCTACTATGCATGAACACATGTTAGCTGAGTGCCATGGGATGGGAAGAGGGAGATGGCCACATATCTTCCTTTTTCACCCCAAACACAAAATGAGCAAAGTTAGGGTTGCAATTTGTACTTTGTTCACTTGTGTATTCTCTTCGCTAATTTGGTTCTCTTTGCCATTGGAAGAAATATATAGGATAAAATATTTATTTTCCTATGTGGGTGTTTTCTTTTGGTTGGAAACATATGGGCAACACCTGCCACCTACCACCAATGTCATCATGGGTTGATCAAAGAAATGGGAACACCTATTATCAGCCACTAAGTTAACCAACATGGGTTGTAAATGAAGAAGGTATGACACTGTCATATGCTAACAATCTCCCTCTCTAGCCCATGAGTTTAAGAGCCAACGAATCAGTAAGGTGAATTCTACTCCAATTTTGTAAGGAAGAAGTAGTCTTGAGACTTTTCAATTGAAAATACCTTGGTTATCATATAATACCATTTTCATTTGTGTGGATCTTGCGTAAACAAGTTATTTTTCCTTCCAAAGCATTTGTATCTAATGCTATCTCACTCCAATGTGCTTGGACAATGTATGGAAAATGGAATCCCTTGCCAAGTTAGATAACACTAAGATTGTCAATGCAAAAATAGATATTTATAGTGGTTGTAAAAGTTAGTCGGCTAGTCGAGTCGGGGGAGGGGAGGATAGCCAACTCGATTAGGACAAATCCGGCATATAGTCATGTCGACCTAATTAATCGAGCGACTAACCAACCTAGTCGGTAGACTAAGCAGCCGAGTTTTGCATGAAGATTTCGAAAAAAAGAAAGAAGAGGGGGACCTGAAACTTGAATACCCGGATTTGAAGGGATTTGGGGTTACCTCCTGTGCACGAAACATGAAGCTCTAAGCCCCTAACCCGCCACCAGGAGCAGAGCCGTGTATACTAGCTAGAAAGAAGAGGGGAACATCTATTATCAACCACTAAGTTAACCAACATGGGTTGTAAATGAAGAAGGTATGACACTGTCATATGCTAACAATCTCCCTCTCCAGCCCATGAGTTTATGAGCCAACGAATCAGTAAGGTGAATTCTACTCCAATTTTGTAAGAAAGAAGTAGTCTTGAGACTTTTCAATTGAAAATACCTTGGTTATCATATAATACCATTTTCATTTGTGTGGATCTTGCGTAAAACAAGTTATTTTTCTTCCAAACCATTTGTATCCAATGCTATCTCACTCCTGCACACTGTATGGAAAATGGAATCCCTTGCCAAGTTAGATAACACTAAGACTGTCAATGCAAAAATAGATATTTATAGTGTTGTAAAAGTTAGTCGACTAGTCGAGTCGGGGGAGGGGAGGATAGCCAACTCGATTAGGCCAAATCGACATATAGTCATGTCGACCTAATTAATCGGACGACTAACCAACCTAGACGGTAGACTAAGCAGCCGAGTTTTGCATGAAGATTTCGAAAAAAAGAAAGAAGAGGGGGACCTGAAACTTGAATACCCGAATTTGAAGGGATTTGGGGTTACCTCATGGGCACGAAACATGAAGCTCTAAGCCCCTAACCCGCCACCAGGAGCAGAGCCGTGTATACTCGACCTCCGCAATATCACCGCCCCCTCCTCTATGGTGTCGTTGATCGTAAGGTGACTTTTTTTGGAGCCGATCCTCCACCACCCCTTCTTCGTGGTGCAATTCACCTCTCTCAACCTACTTCCACCAACTACCGGTTAAGGTTTTTATTTTTTTTCGATTTATTTCCTTTTTTTATTTTTACTTAGTTTAATGCTTGATCTTAGATATTATTGCTTAGTTTTCTTGTTAATTTGCATGTTGGTTAGCTTGTTAGGTTAATTTTGGAGTTAAAACTTAGATTTTCTTGATGATTTGCATGTTACTTAGTTTATATATGGTTAACATTGTGTTCATTATTTTCTAAATCTTGGTTAACTTGGATATTTTTTGCTGATTTGCATGTTGATGTGCTTGTTAGGGTATTTTAGAAGAAAAAAATTAGATATTATTGATGATTTGCATGTTGATTAACTTATATAAGGTTAGAATTGTGTTTATTATATCCTGAATTTCGTTAACTTAGGTATTTATTGTTGATTTGCATGATGGTTAGTGTCACAGGGTCAAAATCCCGCTATCGATTTCGACCGATCCTGTGTGGCGTTAGCTAACCCGTAGCTAACCAGCCTTCCCGAGTAGAACGGTCACGGACACGCTCCAACTCTTCTCGATACTTCTGATTTCTAACGCACCGACGCTCATACACAAGCACAAGCTCAACTCTATGGATCGTTCAGGAACAATATCAAGAACTCGCTCAAGAACGCAACCACACGAATACAAAAGCACGGGCACAAAGCTCTTCTCTTATTAGAAGGGGAACTATCTATGGAGTGGGCGGACACTCTGTGTACTCTTTACACTGTGTGTTTACAAATAAGCCACCACCTCTCCTTATATACAAGACTCAAGGCAACCCAAGGGACACTCATTATTACATTAACAATAATGATACATAAAGACACAAGAGACCCTTCGAGTTCTTCGGTAACCCTTCGCGTTCCTCAGCAACTCTTCGTCTGCTTGTCTCTTTGACTCCCTTGTTGTCCTTTCGTCTTCCTGTACGGTTGATGCCCAGTCAACCGCTCAGTCATCAGCACACTCGCGCTCCAACGCTTGCTGATGCAGCTTTGCCATAATTCACCAAGTGCCACCGAACACTTGGTCTTGTGCCAAAGGGAACCCGTGGCCTCCAGACCCTCCTCATGCGGTAAACCCTTCCTTAGCGTTCTCCATGCTAAGGGGAAGTCCTCCAGAACTTCGCTGATCGTAGCCTCCAGAGTACTCTCGTATGTGTACTATCGAGCATGCTCGACAATGCTTGTACTCAGCACCTGCAACGCTCCTTGGACCGCCACGCATCAATACCGATAGCGCGCGCCTTCGTGCGTACGCCTCTGTGACCGTACCACATTGCTCCTCAATGCGTACTGCTTCACTACGTACCGCTCTTCTGCGCTCGCGTATGTAGGACTACGTGCATCCACTGACATGCCTTGCACTGCTGCTTGTACTCGTTGTGCTCGCACTGCTACAGCTTCACGACACTCTGCTACCGAACCAATGTCCTCTGTGACGCTTCTCCATCACGTATGGTGGAGCCTCTAGACTCCCGTGGATAACCTCCCTGATATCCACGTATTTTCGGACTCCTCCTGAAGTCCTTGCTCCATCGATCATTCTCGAGCATCCAGCTATCGTGTATGCACGCTCATTCTCGATCACGGAATTTGGGGGTGTGACAAGCCTCCCCCACCTGAAGAATCGGTTTTCCTCAACCGAGCTTTCCCTCATCTGCTGGCGTCTCATCACGATCCTCCATCCGCTACACACCTCCTGATGCGACTCAATTGGAAGGGTGGTGTCGCCTTACACCGCCTCCCTTCCTACACCTGCTCTTTTCCACGAACCACGTCCCTCCCATGACTTGGTCTTCAACGTGAAAGTGGAGCTTCCTCGTCAGCTCCCATTTTCAGTGTATCCCTCCTGGATACAATAGCTCCATCGCTGATAAGTGGCAGCTCCAGCTCCACATGTGGAGTACTCACCTCCACGCTCGCTCGTTGACGATCTCTATCGTTCCTTGTAGGCGTCCCTACATCCTAGGAAATGAGCACCTCCTGCGCTCCGAGCGTCTTTGGTATCTTGCCTCCTGCAAGATCATTGTTGGTGTGGTTCGTCACCACTCCACCCCCATGGACATTTAACTTCTTGCCCATGTTGCATCGCCCTTCAGAGCTCTGCCTCGCCTTCTCATGCACAGATGTTCTCCTATCCGCGGCTTTGGTTGTGTGCCTCCTGCACACACGTTGGTGCTCACATGCACCAGCGCACTCCTGTGCGTCCTCGATCGAGCGGGCACCTCTAACGCTCGTTGTTGTGGAGTTCCCTCCCTCCACCGAATTCGAAGCTCCAGCTCGAAGTGTTGTGAGGCGTACCTTGTGCATATCACCGATTTCTCCCAAGCGTACCTCACCTTCTACTTCCTCCTCCCGTCTCCACGAAGAGAGTTCAACTTCTCCTTCTTTGGGCACTCCCGCGCCCTATGCGGTCCATCGCATATGAAGCACCCCTTACTCTTGGGTTGCTCCCTTCTCTTGGAGTACTCCTGTTCCTCCATTGGTGGATCATGGGCAACGCCTTTGCCCTTGTCCTTTGACAGCGCCTTTAGCTTGCTGGTGAACTCCATCTCTTCAGCATTGTGACTTGGTTGGGCCGCCCCATAATCGACCAACGCATCTGCCACCACGATCGCTGAATTCAGGTCCTTCACTCCCTGCCTCCGCAGTTCAGCTTGCGCCCAGCTTTGCAACCCGACCGTGAAGTTGAACAACTTGTCCTCCTCAGACATCCCCTTGATGTCTAGTAACAAGGACGTGAACTGCTTCACGTACTCACGAACTGTGCCTGTCTGCTTCAGGCGTCGAAGAGTCTCCCGTGCAATTCACGCAGTGTTCTTGGGCAGGAACTGCTCCTTTAGTTCCATGACTAGATCATCCCATCTGGATATCTTCGGTCTCGCCACATCTGCTGCACGGCTCCTCTACCATAGCTTGACGTCGCTCGACATGTACATCGATGCCAAACCAACTTTCTCGGCTTCCGTCGTCTTGGTCGCCTTGAAGTACACTTTCATATCCCATAGGAAGTTCTCCAAATCCTTGGCACTTCGCGTAAGAATTTGGGCTCAGGTACCTTGCGCCGCTGCACATCGTGGAGCCTCCGTTGTTTGCCAACATCTTCTTGATGAGGGAGATCTCCCTGCGTAGATCCTCCATCATCGTGTTGAACGCCTTCAGTTGTCTTCCAAGGACTTGATCTGCTCCGCTGAGCGTTGTTGGGTCCCATCCCCAACATCCGATCCTTCTGAAGAACGATCCTCCAAGACGACGATGCGATGGGCATGAGTCCCAATAGTGGACTCCCACTTCTGCCATCGCCTGCTCCAGTGCTGCCATACGCTCGGTAACACCCACCTCTTCGCTCCGCTGATTGAAGATGTACTTGCACCGACAAGTATCCTCTGTTCCCGTGAACGACTGCTCCAACAATCGCTCGTAGCTTTGCCCGCTTCTTGGCACCGACCAAGCTCTGATACCAATTGTCACAGGGTCAAATCCCGCTATCGATTTCGACCGATCCTGTGTAGCGTTAGCTAACCCGTAGCTAACCAGCCTTCTTGAGTAGAACGGTCACAGACACGCTCCAACTCTTCTCGATACTTCTGATTGCTAACGCACCGACGCTCAGACACAAGCACAAGCTCGACTCTATGGATCGTTTAGGAACAATATCAAGAACTCGCTCAAGAACGCTCAAGAACGCAACCACACGATCACAAAAGTACGGGCACAAAGCTCTTATCTTATTAGAAGGGAAACTATCTCTGGAGTGGGTGGACACTCTGTGTACTCTTTACACTATGTGTTTACAAATGAGCAACCACCTCTCCTTATATACAAGACTCAAGGCAACCCAAGGGACACTCATTATTACATCTACAATAATGATAAATAAAGATACAAGAGACCCTTCGAGTTCTTCAGCAACCCTTCATGTTCCTCAACAACTCTTTGTCTGCTTGTCTCTTCGAGTCCCTTGTTGTCCTTTCGTCTTCCTGCACAGTTGACGCCCAGTCAACCGCTCAGTCATCAGCACACTCGCGCTCCAATGCTTGCTGATGCAGCTTTGCCATAAATCACCAAGTGCCACCGAACATTTGGTCTTGTGCCAAAGGAAACCCGCGGCCTCCAGACCCTCATGCGGTAATCCCTTCCTTAGCGTTCTCCATGCTAAGGGAAAGTCCTCCAGAACTTCACTGATCGTGGCCTCCAGACCACTCTCGTATGTGTACTACCGAGCATGCTCGACAATGCTCGTACTCAGCACCTGCAACGCTCCATGCCTTGTTGGACCGCCACACATCAATACCGATACCGCGCGCCTTCGTGCGTACGCCTCTGTGACCGTACCACATTGCTCCTCAAGCGTACTGCTTCACTACGTACTGCTCTTCTGCGCTCGCGTATGTACGACTACGTGCATCCACTGACATGCCTTGCACTGCTGCCTGTACTCGCTGTGCTCGCACTGCTACAGCTTTACGACACTCTGCTACCGAGCCAGTGTCCTCTGTGATGCTTCTCCATCACGTACAGTGGAGCCTCCAGACTCCCGTGGATAACCTCCATGATATCCATACATTTTCGGACTTCTCCTGAAGTCCTTGCTCCATCGATCATTCTCGAGCATCCAACCACCGTGTTTGCACAATCGTTCTCGATCACGGAATTTGGGGGTGTGACAGTTTGGTTATTTACCTTTTGAGGTTGTTGAATGTTGATTAGGTTTTTTCCCTTCTTTTGCTATAATTTTTTAAGCTCTTAAAAATATTACAACTATTATATATGAATATAAATGAGAGTATATGTATTAAAATTTGATTTATATATTTAAATAATTAAAATTCAAAAATGACTAATGCCCGACTAAGTCCAATTACTTTCTCGAATGCCGATTAATCTTTAGTCAGTGACACTGCCAGTCGAGTACCGACTGTCGACTTCTGCAATCTTGGATACTTGTATTGATTAAATCTAAGTTCTTGCTTGAATTTCTTCATCCACTATAATTCCTTGCAAGCCTATGTATTTGCAATAAACTCTAATACTACAGTAGACAAAGCTTCATACTTCTGAAGTTGTGACTGCTAGGAAATTACACCACATGCAAGTGACATCAGGTAACTTGATACATATCTTCTCCAACGAAATCTCCTACCATGTATGAATTTGTGGAGCAAAGAACTTTTTTACTCCAAAACAAAGACATAAGTTGCAACTACTTTGAAGATATCTTAAAATCCTTGTGATTGGTCAAGGGTCTTTCCTCATATTCGAGAAAAATAGTAATAACTCTAACTCCATGAGCAATGCCAAGCCTTATACAATCCATATTATAAATCAAGTTATCCTATAGCTGATGCATAAAGAATTCTCTCCATATATTTCTTCTCTTCACATGCCTTTAGTCTGTATCGAGAGATCAACGTGGCATTTCTCAAGAGGGAGTGCTAATGAACTTTACCTTTCCTATATAAAATCAATGAAGTACCTTCCTCAATATACTTTTTTTTGTGATAACCATAACTTCCTTGACTTTCTATCACGAGTGATTTTCATGCCTAAGATCTAACTAGTAGGTCCCAAATCCACCATAGAAAAGGACTTTGCTCAATTCCTTTTTAAGCCTTATTTTTTCAAGCCTTGTTGTCAATAATTAGCATATCTTCAACATAATCCAACAAAATGATGAAGTAATCACCTAAGAATTTTCTCATTTAAACTATAATTATTTGAAGTTATCTTGGTGTAGGCAAATTCCTCTTCTTCTACCAGTACCTTAATGTTCGCTTTAAATTATATATGCTATTATTCAATTGACAAACTTGATTTTTCTTGCCTTGCTGTTAATCCTATAGGATGCTTCATGTAAATTTCTCCCGCAAAATCACCATGAAAGAAAATTGTTTTATGTCCATTTATTCAACCTCCAAATCGGAGCTAGTTGCCAACCTGGAAACAACTCTAATAGAAGACATATTTACTAAAGAAGAACACACCATTTCCAAGTCTGCTCCCTTTCTTTGAGTGAATCATTTTACGACCAACTCTCTTTGTATTAGGTTTCGAAGAGTTTCATCATATTCATTTTAAAACCCCACTTGTGTGTCAATTCCCTCGTGCCTTTGAGTAATTTTCATAAGCTTAAAGATTGTAATAAATGAACTGCATCTCGTCTTTCATGGCATCTATCCAATTTTCTTTGCCCATATTATGCAAAGTCTCCTCATAGCATTTAAGCTCACTATAATCTACCAATGAGATTTATTCATGTGCAAGATATCCGGTGAAGACATGCCTTCCCATATAGGTCTCTCTTGTGAGATTGCATCTAAAGAATAACTTTTTAGATCTTGGTCATCATTATCATCTACATTACACATTCCACCTCTTTTGCATGTGGTATCTACTTATTAACATCATATAACATTGCATCTAGAGTATTATTCAATGGAGTCCATACCACATAAGTTGGTTGATAGTTACTCAAGGAAGAATCCTTTGCCATTTTTTGGATGTTCTCAGTAGTTTGGTCTTTAGAGAAGACTACGTCCCTACTTCTCACCATCTCTTCTTAGTTGGATAATACAACTGTAAAGCCTTGAACTTGGCATATCTCGGATCCTATATAATAAGATCCGGCTCGTAAAGAGGAAACCGGCAGAATTTGTTTCGTGTGAATCGGACTTCGTTTCGATTTGTTATGAATTTCGGAAGAAAGAGAAGTAAGGAAGGCTAAGATGTCATTAATCCATAATGACTGTCATTAAGACTAATTAAACATGATTAAAGAAATTAATGACGATTGAAAGCCGCTAATGATCATTAGTAAACACTAATCAATAGTTAACAAAAGATATGCGTAAGCCGCGAAAGTTAAATCGCGATTAGTGAAAGTTAATCACGATTAGTGTTAATCAAGCGTCTTTAGCGAATCTAGAATCCTCTAGAATGTTTCTAACTTAAGCTCCAAGTTTGGGATAAGTTTTGGCTAAAACCATGGGCCGCTAAACCATGGTTAAGGTCTAAACCATGGTTTTCCACCATGGTTAGTGGTTTTCTGGGGCCTATAAATAGACCCCCCTACCCATTCATTCTCTACAACTTACACTACCACCACCCCAAGGGCTAGGGTCGAGAGGTTGGGAGGAGGAGTGGGAGGCGAGGGAGGAGCGCTAGCGAAGCGCTGCCGGGAGAACGAGGAGAAGAAAGGTATGATCCTCTCTTAGTTGCTTCGTAAGCTAGGCTTTCAATTCATACTCTTGTTCTTCCAAGTTTTGTTTTTGATTCATATTTCTTTCCGATTCGTTTTCCTGTTGTGGTTCGAGGAGAAATCTGTGTAACACCCTACTTAGGTGCGGGCGGCTATGCACGTCAGTGACCCTGTGATTCGTCACACGTTCACTCATCTAAGACGCGTGGTGTCTACCGATTCTCCATCGTTTATGTTTCTATTCTTCGTATTATGCTTTTATATTTATTTTGATGGAGAAATCTGTGTAATACCCTACTTAGGTGCGGGCGGCTGTGCACGTCAGTGACCCTGTGATTCGTCACACGTTCACTCACCTAAGATGTGTGGTGTCTACCGGTTCTTCATCTCTTGTTGTTGAGTATATTCTTTCAGTTTCATTGTTATTTTCCTCTCAATTGATTTTATAGAGGAAACTCTTTCGTTTTTATTTTGAAATATGTCCCGATATAAGGGGAAACTCTGCCGAAATTTTCCGAGAAATATGTCCTGATATAAGGGGAAACTCTGCTGAAATTTTCCGAGAAATATATCCCGATATAAGGGGAAACTCTGCCGAAATTTTCCGAGAAATATATCCCGATATAAGGGGAAACTCTACTGAATTTCTAAGAGAAAATATGTTCTTGACGTTCTTCGTGTTCTTCGCGTTCTTCGCGTTCTTCGTTCGTTCTTCGCGTTCTTAACATGTTCTTAGCGTTTTGATACGAAAAATGAAATTCGATCTTTTCAGGAGCCTTAAATTAGCCTTTCTAAAAACGAAACTCGATAAATCCTTGCATACACGAGAGAGAGCTCGATTAGGTAACGAAATCCTTCTTTTTGGTGTTGGGTTATCATACGAAATTATTGAAATTCTTGATTTAGTGTTCTTTGCTACGAAGAACCCTAATTTTGGCTATTTTTGAAAAGGTCTGAAGAATTGCTTTGTAATTCCACTAAAATAAGATTTACACATCAAATTGATGCGTTGGCTCTGAAAGTTAGGGTTTGGAGTTAAAATAGGCATAAATAGGAGTATACATATGGTTATGAATAATATATATGTGAGTCGATACCAAGTATTGCGGTTTATGCAAATCAAAGACTTAACGAAAGAATTACATCATGTGAATTGGTGTGATTTGAGTTGGATCCTGAAAAGGATCATGTGTCACGATAAGGATGACTGGGAGTAGTACTACAGGTCGGGCATGCAACCTGTAGGTTGTCGGAAGGAACCCGTATTGGCATTTCCCTACCTAGGTGGTACACGGTTGCCCTGTTATGATAAGTGCGCACAAATTGAATGTTTTGCAACGCGTGGTACCGGGAGCCAATATATTCGGGTTGGAACGACGGAAGATGTGGTCGTGTCATGTGGAGGCACGAGTGGTTCAATAGAGGCTGGGTCACAATAACATGTATTTAAAGCCGCTAGGTTATATGATTAAATGTTAGCCTGAGGTTTTAAGCAACCGAGTCCTCGAGGACGGTGTGCTCATTTGATTTTCCAGGCTGAGGGTTGAGACCCTATTTAATAAAAGAAAAGGAAATTGTCAGGATAGTATTGGAGGATTGGTTGAAGCGACGTGCGGCGGCATAAGCTTACCAAGATCAACACAATCTCCAATCCTGAAGCATCCACAGCTTCGGAGTCCAAGAATGGTGGGGTTCCCCTGGACTAATCCCTGATGTGGAATAGAAAAGAATAGGACTTAAATTAATGAAAAGGAATAAAATTTTGTGATATCAAGTTTTGAAAAAAATTACACAATTTATTTGCTTTTCTCTTCTTCGTTACTTAGCATTCGCTAATTTTTATCCTATGATTTATGGAAAACCCAACAGGTATCGGTGAGCCATAGCAAGGACTTTAAAAAAATTCATCCGGCTTACATACTAGACATCCAGCCAGCCACATTAGCTTTACTCTTTAAGGTAGTTAGTAATCTTTTGCATATTTTCCTTTCAAGCTGATGTAAATGTAATGGTTATAGTGGGACAATGTATCCTCTAAACTTTATTTTGTGAATGGAAAAGTGTTGAAATACTTTCTTCCGAGTATTTTTATTTGCAGTATATTTCTGAATGTTAGTTGTGATTGCTGAATAAATTATTGCTGAGTAACCAGATTCGGATATGGGAGGATCCGACGGCCCAGGAAACGGGGTCGTGACAGATTGGTATCAGAGCTCGGTTACTCCAGTAATTTATTTAGTAATTAATAACTATGAGCGGTATTCAGAAACTAAGGTTGTATTAAGATCCTTTGATCTTAATAAATGACTGCAGTACCATTCACAAGTCATTGTCCTTGATGTACATCATGCTAAGACATATAGGATCTGACTTTTAACCTTAACTCACCCCAGGATCATGGCAGAGCAAGACATGTCTAGACAATTAGCGGCTATGATGGCAATGCTCCAAGACATGGGGTAAAGGCAACAAGCATTGGAGGAGAGGCTCAATGCACAGGCTGAGAGACCCGAGGCATCTAAGCCTGCGGATGTTAGGATTGAAGGTTCTGTTCATCTTTCTGAGGAAGAATCTAGTTACCATCCTTCAACTGAGTCAGCTTCTACCCCGGTTGAAGGAGCAATGGAGAAGGCCCTTCTTAGACACCAAACATTACTAGATAATTACCGAAAAGGAAAAATTCCTCGATTCAAAGGTGTAGAGACACCTGCCGAGGCTGAATTATGGCTTGATGACGTCAGTAGGATGCTGAGAATAATACACGCACCAGCAGATACTTGGGTGCACTTTGCTGATTACTCCTTAGCAGACTATGCAAGACGATGGTGGAGAGCCATTTCCAAGAAATTAGCAGATCCTGTTCCATGGGATATCTTCGAAGAGAGGTTCCGAGCTCACTTTTGTCCCTCTCATTGGGAAGAATTAAAGAGGAGAGAGTTGTCTTCTCTGAATCAGGGTTCTAAGACTGTACGAGATTATCATATCCACTTTACTGAGCTACTACGGTACTTACCAGCTCTAGAAGCTTCACCACAAGAGTGTCTTACCAAATTTGTTAGCGGTCTTCAGGGAGATCTACGAGAAAAGCTTGCTGGTTTTAGAGCCACAACCGTAGATGAAGCAATGGACATCGCCTCTCGTATTGAGATGGAGAGGGATGAAAATCGCCAAAGAAGAAGTTTCCACTTTAATGGTGGACCGTCCAAAGGCAAGGCACATTATAATCGTAGAGATCGTCGCTATCATCCAGCCGGTTCCAATATAAGCTCACCACAGACCTTGGGTCAGGAATTATCAGGAAGAAGGGGTTTCTCTAGACCTCCACTATATCCTCGCGACTCAGCAGCAGGATCTAGCACCTCTGTGGCTGGATCTTCAGCTCAAACAGGAGCACGTGTGTGTTTTTACTGTCGTCAGGAAGGCCACATCAAGAAAGATTGTCCAAAGTTGAGAGGTTCAGGGTTTAAATCAACCCCAATTAATAGTATAGCATCCACCTCAAGCAATGGAGCAACATATGGAGGAAGACATGGTAGAGGTCGAGGCTCACAAGGAGCGTCTCCTACACAACAACCACCACAAAAGTGTTGCGGGTTCTAGCTTGCCTATTCCTAATGGCCAGCTCAATGCAATTACTGAGGAACAAGCCTACCACTCAGGCACAGTCGTATGAGGTACCGTTACTATTCATGGCTTTTCAGTACATGCCTTATTTGATTCTGGTGCTTCACATTCATTTATTGCTCGACGGTTAGTACCCACTTTGGATAAAATACCAGTAGAAGTACAACAGTCCTATCTGATCAAGGGACCAGGAGGACAAGTATTTATAATCTGAGAAATCCTGGATAATTGTATAATACTGATAGCGGGACATCTGTTACATGTTTCACTACTACTAATCGAAATGGAGGACTTTGATCTTATACTAGGAATGGATTGGTTAGAAAGGCATCATGCATGTCTTGACTGTTTCCAGAAGACAGTAACATTCCACCTTCCTAACTCGATAGAGTTCCAGTTCATTGGAAAGACATCCAATGATAATATCAAATATATCTCTACATTGAAGGCACAACAGTTGTTAGAGCAAGGGTGCCAAGGTTATTTAGCTTATGTATCCACTACATCAGGGTCAGAAAGAATGATAGAAGATGTGCCTATAGTGTGCGAGTTTACTGATGTATTTCCAGAGGAACTACCTGGATTACCACCTGAGCGAGAGATTGAATTTGAAATCTCTCTCATACCTGATACTCAGCCTATCTCTATCCCTCCGTATAGGATGGCACCAGCTGAGTTACGAGAGTTAAAGGTACAATTGCAAGAACTGTTAGATAAAGGATTCATTCGTCCTAGTACTTCACCATGGGGTGCACCTGTCTTATTTGTTAGGAAAAAAGATGGCTCGATGCGGTTGTGCATTGACTATAGACAACTAAACAAGAGGACAATAAAGAACAAGTATCCTTTGCCAAGAATAGATGATCTCTTTGATCAGTTACAAGGTTCAACTGTGTATTCCAAGATTGATTTAAGATCTGGATACTATCAGTTGAAAATTAAAGATACAGATATTCCCAAGACAGCTTTTCGGACTAGATACAGGCATTATAAATTCTTAGTTATGCCTTTTGGACTAACAAATGCCCCAGCAGCCTTCATGGATCTCATGAATAGAGTATTCAAGGAGTTCATAGATCACTTTGTAGTAGTCTTTATTGATGATGTGCTTATTTACTCAAAGGATAAGTATCTGCATGAACATCATCTCAGGAAGGCACTTGAAACTCTAAGGAAGAACAAACTGTATGCTAAATATAGCAAATGTGACTTCTGACTATCTGAAGTATCTTTCTTAGGCCATGTTATTTCTGGGGAAGGTATATCAGTTGATCCTACAAAGGTTAGTGCGGTGATGAGTTGGGAACGCCCGAAGACTGTCACAGAAATACGATCTTTTCTGGGTTTAGCTGGATATTATAGAAGATTCGTGAAGGACTTTTCACGGATAGCATTGCCAATGACTAGACTAACTCAAAAGGAGGTCCCATTCTTATGGTCTGATACATGTGAAGCTAGTTTTCAGACACTGAAAGAATGCCTAACATCTGCACCAATCCTTACTCTACCCTCCGGGAGTGAAGGGTTTACAGTGTACACTGACGCGTCAAAAGAAGGACTTGGGGCGGTTCTTATGCAATATGGTAAGGTAGTTGCGTATGCATCACGACAGATCAGGACACATGAGAAGAACTACCCAACACATGACCTTGAATTAGCTGCCGTAGTGTTCGCTTTAAAGATTTGGAGACACTACCTGTATGGTATTACTTTTGAAATCTTCACCGATCATAAAAGCTTGAAATATCTATTAGATCAGAAGGAACTCAATATGAGACAGAGACGGTGGCTAGAGTTGCTGAAAGACTATGATTGCACTATCTCCTACCACCCTGGTAAGGGGAACGTCGTAGCAGATGCCCTTAGCAGAAGAACTTATTCACTCGGGTTAGTGAGTGCTATCCACTTCTGGGGTTTACTATCAACGTTAAGTGAATGAAAACCATTTGATAGTAGTGCTGATACTATAACTATTCCTCATCGATACAAACCAGAAATATGGGATAAAATAAAGAAAGGACAGGAGGATGATCCAGTCCTCAAAGACTTAAAACAACAACTTGAGAAGAATGAGATAGAGGGATTCCAGATACAAGATGGTTTACTGTATAATCATCACAGAGTTTGTGTACCAAACATACTTGAACTAAGGAAAGACATCTTACGAGAAGCTCATTGTTCTAGATTATCTATTCATCCAGGAATTACGAAGATGTATAAGGATCTTCATTCATACTTTTGGTGGCCAGGAATGAAGAAAGATGTTGCTGAGTTTGTGAATTCATGTTTCACTTGCCAGCAGGTAAAGGCTTCACACCAAAAGCCACCGGGATTATTGCAACCCCTCCCTATACCTAAATGGAAATGGGAAAGCATTTCCATGGATTTCGTTACTGGCTTACCTCAGACGACTGGTAGTAAAGATAGTATCTGGGTTATAATAGATCGTCTGACAAAGGTAGCACACTTCATTCCGATAAGCTTATCTTTCACTCCAGACCAGCTGGCTGAGTTATATATTACACATGTGATTCGCCTCCATGGTATCCCGAAGGAAGTAGTTTCTGATCGAGATTCACGATTCACCTCACACTATTGGGAGAGCTTCATGAAAGCTTTAGGTACACAACTATGCTTGAGTACAGCATATCATTCACAAACAGATGGGCAGTCAGAACGTACGATTCAAACACTAGAGGATATGCTACGAGCATGTGCCTTAGAATGGAAGGGATCGTGGATTAAACATTTGCCTCTTGTAGAATTCACCTACAATAATAGTTACCATACAAGTATTGGCATGGCACCATTTGAAGCACTATATGGACGAAAGTGTACAACTCCTTTGTGTTGGTAAGAGGTCGGAATAAAGAACCTTTATGATTCAGATAGACTTCAGGAGACACGGGAAGCTGTAGAACTTGCTAGAAAAAGACTATTAACTGCTCAGAGTCGCCAGAAAAGTTATAGTGATAACAGGAGAAGAGACCTTGAATTTGAGGAAGGCAACTTTGTATTTCTCAAAATATCACCTATGAAGGGTGTTCAGAGGTTTGGCTTGCATGGGAAGTTAGCACCCAGGTTCGTGGGTCCCTTTGAAATTATTCAACGGATTGGAAAAGTTGCCTATAGACTTGCACTTCCTCCATATCTTTCGGCAATACATGATGTATTTCATGTATCAAATCTGAGAAAGTACATTAGGGATCCAGAGCATAAGATAAGTTATGATGATTTACATGTGGAGCCAGATTTGACATACCAAGAGATACCTGTGCAAATACTTGAAAGGGATATCAAGAAGTTGAGAAACAAAGAGGTGCCTCTAGTTAAAATATTATGGCGGAACCAAGAGTTTGAAGAAGCCACATGGGAACCTGAGGCAGAAATGAGAGAGAAATACCCGTACTTGTTTGAATGATAAAATTATGTATTATGTATATGTTCATTTTAAATGACATGACGTTCATTCTCTTTAAGGTTGTTATGGTTTCAATCCTCTTTAAGGATGTTATGCCTGCATTTCTAGTCTCGAGGACGAGACTTCCTTTAAAGTTGTTATAATTGTAAAGTCTTGAACTTGGCATATCTCGGATCCTATATAATAAGATCCGGCTCGTAAAGAGGAAACCGGCAGAATTTGTTTCGTGTGAATCGAACTTCGTTTCGATTTGTTATGAATTTCGGAAGAAAGAGAAGTAAGGAAGGCTAAGATGTCATTAATCCATAATGACTGTCATTAAGACTAATTAAACATGATTACAGAAATTAATGACGATTGAAAGCCGCTAATGATCATTCGTAAACACTAATCAATAGTTAACAAAAGATATGCGTAAGCCGCAAAAGTTAAATCGCGATTAGTGAAAGTTAATCACGATTAGTGTTAATTAAGCGTCATTAGCGAATCTAGAATCCTCTAGAATGTTCTAACTTAAGCTCCAAGTTTGGGATAAGTTTTGGCTAAAACCATGGGCCGCTAAAACCATGGTTAAGGTCTAAACCATGGTTTTCCACCATGGTTAGTGGTTTTCTGGGGCCTATAAATAGACCCCCCCTACCCATTCATTCTCTATAACTTACACTACCACCACCCCAAGGGTTAGGGTCGAGAGGTTGGGAGGAGGAGTGGGAGGCGAGGGAGGAGCGCTAGCGAAGCGCTGCCGGGAGAACGAGGAGAAGAAAGGTATGATCCTCTCTTAGTTGCTTCGTAAGCTAGGCTTTCAATTCATACTCTTGTTCTTCCAAGTTTTGTTTTTGATTCATATTTCTTTCCGATTCGTTTTCCTGTTGTGGTTCGAGGAGAAATCTGTGTAACACCCTACTTAGGTGCGGGCGGCTATGCACGTCAGTGACCCTGTGATTCGTCACACGTTCACTCATCTAAGACACGTGGTGTCTACCGATTCTCCATCGTTTATGTTTCTATTCTTCGTATTATGCTTTTATATTTATTTTGATGGAGAAATCTGTGTAATACCCTACTTAGGTGCGGGCGGCTGTGCACGTCAGTGACCCTGTGATTCGTCACACGTTCACTCACCTAAGATGTGTGGTGTCTACCGGTTCTTCATCTCTTGTTGTTGAGTATATTCTTTCAGTTTCATTGTTATTTTCCTCTCGATTGATTTTATAGAGGAAACTCTTTTCGTTTTTATTTTGAAATATGTCCCGATATAAGGGGAAACTCTGCCGAAATTTTCCGAGAAATATGTCCTGATATAAGGGGAAACTCTGCTGAAATTTTCCGAGAAATATATCCCGATATAAGGGGAAACTCTGCCGAAATTTTCCGAGAAATATATCCCGATATAAGGGGAAACTCTGCCGAGTTTCTAAGAGAAAATATGTTCTTGACGTTCTTCGTGTTCTTCGCGTTCTTCGCGTTCTTCGTTCGTTCTTCGCGTTCTTAACATGTTCTTAGCGTTTTGATACGAAAAATGAAATTCGATCTTTTCAGGAGCCTTAAATTAGCCTTTCTAAAAACGAAACTCGATAAATCCTTGCATACACGAGAGAGAGCTCGATTAGGTAACGAAATCCTTCTTTTTGCTGTTGGGTTTTCATACAAAATTATTGAAATTCTTGATTTAGTGTTCTTTGCTACGAAGAACCCTAATTTTGGCTATTTTTGAAAAGGTCTGAAGAATTGCTTTGTAATTCCCACTAAATAAGATTTACACATCAAATTGATGCGTTGGCTCTGAAAGTTAGGGTTTGGGAGTTAAAATAGGCATAAATAGGAGTATACATATGGTTATGAATAATATATATGTGAGTCGATACCAAGTATTGCGGTTTATGCAAATCAAAGACTTAACGAAAGAATTACATCATGTGAATTGGTGTGATTTGAGTTGGATCCTGAAAAGGATCATGTGTCACGATAAGGATGACTGGGAGTAGTACTACAGGTCGGGCATGCAACCTGTAGGTTGTCGGAAGGAACCCGTATTGGCATTTCCCTACCTAGGTGGTACACGGTTGCCCTGTTATGATAAGTGCGCACAAATTGAATGTTTTGCAACGCGTGGTACCGGGAGCCAATATATTCGGGTTGGAACGACGGAAGATGTGGTCGTGTCATGTGGAGGCACGAGTGGTTCAATAGCGGCTGGGTCACAATAACATGTATTTAAAGCCGCTAGGTTATATGATTAAATGTTAGCCTGAGGTTTTAAGCAACCGAGTCCTCGAGGACGGTGTGCTCATTTGATTTTCCAGGCTGAGGGTTGAGACCCTGTTTAATAAAAGAAAAGGAAATTGTCAGGGTAGTATTGGAGGATTGGTTGAAGCGACGTGCAGCGGCATAAGCTTACCAAGATCAACACAATCTCTAATCCTGAAGCATCCACAGCTTTGGAGTCCAAGAATGGTGGGGTTCCCCTGGACTAATCCCTGATGTGGAATAGAAAAGAATAGGACTTAAATTAATGAAAAGGAATGAAATTTTGTGATATCAAGTTTTGAAAAAAATTACACAATTTATTTGCTTTTCTCTTCTTCGTTACTTAGCATTCGCTAATTTTTATCCTATGATTTATGGAAAACCCAACAGGTATCGGTGAGCCATAGCAAGGACTTTAAAAAAATTCATCCGGCTTACATACTAGACATCCAGCCAGCCACAGTAGCTTTACTCTTTAAGGTAGTTAGTAATCTTTTGCATATTTTCCTTTCAAGCTGATGTACAGGTAATGGTTATAGTGGGACAATGTATCCTCTAAACTTTATTTTGTGAATGGAAAAGTGTTGAAATACTTTCTTCCGAGTATTTTTATTTGCAGTATATTTCTGAATGTTAGTTGTGATTGCTGAATAAATTATTGCTGAGTAACCAGATCCGGATATGGGAGGATCCGACGGCCCAGGAAACGGGGTCGTGACAACAACCTATAACCAAATTCATCTTGGTTGTATCCTAAGAATGCATTGTCTGGACTTTGCATCTAACCTAAACATTTCATGTTTTCAAACATTCTTAATCTCTTTACATCGAAATATATATAAATGGTTGTATGGAACATCCTTGTCATGTTGGATCATATCATGAACATCACCATCCAAAGTTACTTTTTGAAAAGAGATTAATCATGTGTGATAATATAAAAAGCATCATACAAAAAAGAATTAGGCAACTTAACATCAAACAAGAGACATATGATTCTTTCCAGAAGGGTTTTTTTATTCTCTCTACCACGTCATTTAGCTAAGGCATCTTTGGTGGAGTCCTTTGGTGCTAAATGCCATGAGATATGTAATACTCACCAAATAAACCAATGTATACACCATCATCGTCACTATAGATGAACTTCAAATTTCTTTTATTGTGTCTCTAGGAAGTCCTCGAACACTCCAAGGACTTGATACTTTCTGTTGAAGTAATAAATCAAAATCTTTAGGAAAAAATCGTTAACAATGTAACATAGTAAAGTGCACCACTAAGAGAATTTACTTTCAGTATCCTACAAACATTAATATGTACCAACTCTAAAGCTTGCATCTTTCTTGAGGGTGGATGGATTTTGAAGGAAACTCTAATTTGATTCACAACTAAACAACAATTACATCTTTCTAATTTTTTCTTGTCAATGAGAAGATTCTTTTTTACCAACTATTGCAACCAATTTTCACTCATATTACCCAATCTATGCGAAGGCTCAAAAGTTCGACCATCGAGCCTCTCTCTCTCTCTCTCTCTCTATATATATATATATATAATTAGTCGTAAGTAGAGTAGCGGCTTCCTTCAATACACTATATTAATAGGAGACACAATGATAGAGATGGAGTTCTTGGGATCGACAAAATTCTCAAACTACATAAACCAATTTCTTACAGATTAGGGGAACAAGATCTAGAGCAATGACCTTCCCCAAAAAAAGAGGAATTGGAAGAGGTGTCAATCAAAGGTTTTACCACCATATTGGCGTCATGAAGCACATGCCACATCTTCAGAAATTGATTCATGAGTGATATAGAAGTTGTTACCACAGTTTTTGCCCTGACCAACAAACATAAGATTTAAATGCGTGCTTGGTGCATGTCACACATCTGCAAGGGTTAGTAACACTGCATTGACATTTTTCAACACAATGTTACTGTTGCCTATAACGCAAGGCAAAGAATCATTCCAATTTCAGGTATCAAAATCACCACATATATATGAAGAAAATAATCATCATGAGAAGTAACTTGGAAAGCAGTCATTATCAAGAAGTCAAGAACTGCCATCACTTGCGATGTTCACCATCTGATCATCGCAGACAATGAGAAGATCATGTTGAACAACTGCAACATTATTTTCTTCTTTGTTATTTTCTTCTCTCTCATGTTACCTTCATTTTCATTTTTTCAACTTATTTCTTTATGTTCCTTTTCTTCTTGAAATAGTCGTATTCTAAGTTCTTATATTTGAATTTGAACTTGATTCTGCTACTATCTTTGTCTTTCTCATTTTGAATATGCCCCTTTCCATTTTCTCTATAAAAAGAACATATTAATGTGAAGATCTACCTTAGATTCCCTCCTCAACTACTCATTGATGTTACCTAACTTGATAATATCCAAAGAGACAATCTCATTTGCAGCAGAGTTGTTGAATTGGGATTGTAGAAGTTCCCTATGAATCGAGCACACTTATAAGCAATAACAAGACCAAAAATCTTATTTTCAATTTTATTCCCATGCTCGAAAAATTATAGTAATGCTTTAGAAATTCTAAAATCGAATTGCCCTCCTTAAATCTTTGATTCACAAATTTTTTTAGAACAAACAATTTGATATGTTTGGACTCGAAGATATATACGATTTTCAATTTTATCCACCAACATCGAGCACGATTTTCATCTTGAATGTGGTTGAAAATGTTCTCATCAACAAACTTTATGATGAAACCACGTACTTGTTCGTGTTCCAAAACTCTCATTCTTTATCGTAATTAGCATTAGGCTTTCAACAGAAAAAGATGCAGGCTCATGGCCTCCACGTACAAACGATCTTTCATCTTGTTTTTCCACAGTTCATTATCAGTCCCATTCAGATCAATCATCCAACCGAAACGAAAATCCATCTAGAAATCTGCCATCAAAGATATGATACCACTGTATTAGGAAAAAAAGAAAACCCACCAATATGAAAGCATGACAAGAGCTAGATAGATAACAAAGATCAATAATGGCAAGAGCAATCAAGCAAACACATCAAGTGACAATCACAACCGTACAAATTCACACAATGATTTTAACATGGAAACGCTCAAAACGACATGGTGAGAAACCATCGAGCCAACTCAATCCAACAGTGACAAAATATTTCCCACTAGGTCTACACAAAGCCAAGCCCTTCTAGTTGTTATATTAACTAGATAATCACTACCAAGCAAAATAAGGGATGGAGATAGAGAGATCTCATCAAATAATGGAGAGTCTGTGCCCGATGAAATGGATGCTGCTCAAGAGTACAATTCCAATCTATGTTTATTCTCGATGTGAAAAGATTATGGATGTAACAAAGGATGCTAGCAATAACAATTTGATTCGGTTGGGATTACATGGAACCATTAATATCACTTCACTTCACTCTCATCTTAAAGATTCAACTCACATTTTAAATTCATCAAGTAGAGCAAAGAATAACATCGAATCTAAATGGTCTCTGTCGACTTAATTGGATTGTACTTTTGGTTGGCCCTTTTGCTTTTCCTAACGAATTCCAATCTGGACTCCATGTTACTTGCATTATTTTTTGTATAATTGCTTGCCAACTTTATAGAAAAAAAAAACTCCTATAGATCTCCACACACCAATAATTGCAACCCTATCCAACCGAAGGCTTAAAAATCTAAGATCATGGCCCAATATCAAAGTGATGTAACCTAATCCCTTGTTCGATCTCTTGTTTTGCCCCACCCTTTCCACAATGTCATGTGGGCATTTAAAAAGGGTTCAACGGGGTTGTCCCCTTCGGGCAGTCAGCATGGGTGCTCCTGCTCCATTACCCGTTTTTTTATTTTTTTTCCAAAAATAAAATTATGTATTTTCATCACTATATACCTTTAAGACGTCATTTCAATTTCGTCAGAAATAGAGACTTATATTCCCTTCATCTAGAACAAGTCAATTACAACAATTCAAAGACCATTAAAATTAAATGTTCTAGATGGAAGACATAGAAGTCTCTGTTTCTGACAAAATTGGAATGTCATATTATAAGAATATAGTGATAAAATTTTATGACTTTATTTTTGAAAAAAATATTGGAAAATGAGACAGAAGCAACCCATTTTTTTATTTAAAAATTAATCACATCTGCCTCTGTTTGGTTGCATTAGAAATGGATCACATAATGACAAGGAGTGGACTCGATACTCACTCGAGGAAATCCATTCCAGTATGTATTTTCATAGCACATAGTATATATAACTTTCTTTCTATAGCGATTAGTATATTATCTTAGATGAAAGTATTGTGTACTATGTGTTTTAAGCTAATGCCATCTAATTTGATTTTTTTTATTTTCTAAAAGGAAGTTTTTGCCGTAATGTTTGTCCAACATGTGGCAACGGAAAGTCCGTTGTCGAAAGCTACATATTCTATAGCCACAAGATGTTTATTTTGTCGCGTCCATTGCCTTTGTTATCAGAATTTGTATTAATTCGTGCAAAAATTGTGATGATCATTACACTTTTGTTAGGAAAAGTCATCTAGAGTGACGAAAATAGAAGATGCTGTTCATTGCAAATTTCAAACATAAAAAGTGATTTCTCAACGTGTAAATCCTTTGTCATATATTTAGCAGTTGATTGTATAATGTGATCGAGTCAAAAATACATTTCACAGTAGATATATTTTTGATGTTATGCATATAGTTAAAAGAAATCAATGATTCTTAATATTTATAAATCATTATCTAATCGAGTAATCGAGCCAAATCAACTACATGAACACGGCTTGGCTCGACCATGCTATCGAGCTTGACTCACAAACTCATGAAACTAAGCTCATTGGCGGGTTAACAAACTAAACCTATCAATATATATAGTTCTCTACAATTATGTAAATTATACAAGGGATTACCGGCTAAGTAAACACAGTCGGCATTTCATGATATCAGTAGAAGGAGTAAAGAAGAAAATTGCTTGAATCTATTACGCTATCCTAGGGCTCCTATATAAGGCATCGACCCTAATAGTGAAAAGACTAATATACCCTCGAGTGAGTGCAACATAACAAGACATTCAACAATATTGAATCTTGTGCTGCAACATAACAAGACATAACAAAATGCCTCTTTGCAGAAGTACCCCCCTAGGATGCGTCCCCCTCCACCCCCTTCCCGACCCTATACCAAACCCAACCCCAACCTCAAACCCTACCCAAAAACCACCGCCGCCACCTTCGGCCCCTCTCCCACCATCCGATTTTGGCCTTCACATCTCCACATCCACCACCTACACCAACGGCGATGGTAACAACCCACCCATCGCTTCCCGCAACCTCGACCCCTCTGCCCGACCCCCATCCCGCCCCTGGAACGAGGTGTGTGGCTCCACCCCCTCCCTCTCTTCCGCCAGGAAGATGGCTTTCGAGCTTCCCTCCGTCATGGACGATGAGGAGGTTGCCTTTATCTCTGAAACGGACGCCACCTCGCTGGAGAAGACCTGGGCCAACACCTTGGTGTTCTAGTTCCTCGACAAGAAGCCCTTTAGGAAGCTCCTCTACAGTTTCGTGGAGCGGGTCTGGAAGCCTTTGAATGGGTTCAGGCTCTTCCCTCATGCAAACGGATTCTACTACCTCCAACTCAATTTCGAAGAGGAATGCATGCGTATCCTTGGAGAAGGGCCCTTGCTTTTCCAGGGTCGATTTATGGTCGTTCGCCGCTGAGAGGCCAGCATTTGCATGGAGCGTGACCTGCTCTCCGAGATTCCCCTTTGGGTCCGATTCCACAGACTGAGTCTCAGCCACTGCTTGCCCATGGTTCTCAACAAACTGGCTAGTCTCCTTGGCACTCCCCTCTTCATGGATGCGGACACAACTGTCGGGAAACGGGATGGATATGCCCTGTTGCATCTCAATTCATGCTTCCAAACAGATATCGGTTGTGATCCCTTTGCTTTTCTTTTCAAGAGCTCATCAGATGGTTGGGGTGGAGCTTGAATGGCGGCCACCCAAATGTGAGTCGTGTGTTTCATTCGACCATTCATCTTCTACCTGTCCTTTCGCCATCCCGCTTGAGAGCGGGAACTCCACAAGTTGCATGGATATCCCCTAGGAACCTCTGAGCGTGCATGAGATGGCCACGGAATTGACACCCCCTTCAGAGCCGATCCAGGTAGACCAGGCCTCAACGACGATACCAGTACAACATCCCAGTCCCGATGGCTCGGCGCCCCCCGTCTCCGCCTCTGGGGTTCACTGCGCAAAGGGCCACAAACACTCCTCGGGAAGACACTTCTCCGCTTTCCTGTATGGGACAAAATCCTTGCTCCACCGCCCAGCTTCCATCCCCAAGAAACCACCCCTCTCTGGTCGCCATGAACCGTCTGCACAACCGGTAGCCACTCGATTTGATCATAACTCCCCCTCAACTGACCCTATGGCAGATAACAGAGGGCCCTCCTCCATTAGCTCCCACGCGTATTTGACAACCCAAGCGGTGGTCTTCGTGGAGCCCAATCCGACCTGGCACACGGTAACCCACAGGAAGAAGAAATTCTTGCTCGGTGGTAAATGCACTGACCAAGCATCATCAGGCCCTCAAGGTCACTCTCCACCATACTCTTAATGTCGGCTGGAGTCTGCAATGTGAGGGGCCTCAATCGGCCTCGGAAAATTAAGTCTCTCTTCTGACACCTCACCAGTCTTGGTACAGAGCTAATAGGCCTTGTCGAAACCAAGATCAGGCCGGAGAACCAGAGGGATTTTGCCTCCAAATTCCCACAGGGATGGGGCATTATGCATAATGACATTGGCCTAGGCTATATATACATTCTCTAGAACGAGAACTCTTGGACTTGTTCCCCAATCTCTTCCTCCCCACAGGCTATCACCCTCTCCTGCTCGAACCTAGGTGGCCTCTCGGTTGCTATCATGATTGTATACGGGGCGAACTTGCCGTCGCACTGCAGGGATTTGTGGGAGGAGCTCGCCTCCATTAGTTCCTCTCGAGATACCCCTTGGATGGTTTTTGGGGATTTTAACGCTGATAGATTTGACAGCGAGAAGCTTGGTGGTCGGCCTTCGATCGCGGTGGCCAAAGATGCCTTTAACAACTGCATCGACACATGTGGACTAATGGAGCTTCATTCTTGTGGCAACCCATGGACTTGGACCAACAGTTCGGTCAGACCCTCTCGGGTCGCTGCTCGCCTGGACCGTGCCCTGGTCAACTCCACCTAGTTGCGCACATTTCCATCTTCTAAATTGCGGTACTCGCCCCTCCCTTCTAGTGGCCACCTGCTAATGATCGTTTCCTTGGGAAAGATTATATCAAAGCCAAGGCCTTTCCGCTATTTTGATTACTGGGTCGCTCGCCTGGGCTACATGGACATCGTCTCCATCTCCGATTCGTGGATACCCCATCTTCCGCCTCTCTCGGAAGCCCAGAAATGTAAAGTTGGCCCTAAAATCCTGGGCCAAGGCAGAGGCGAACATCCTGGATGAAGTTAAGGCCATGGAGGCTGCCTTGGTAGGGGTCAATGGCGCACTTGATGTCAATCTCGTGGACCCCATCTTAGCCCAGATGGAGACTGATATCAAGTTTCACTATGTGGGCCTGGAAAGCGACCTTGAATCGGCATGGAAGCAAAAAAACCGTGTGGATTGGCTTACTCTAGGCGACCGGAATACAAGCTTTTTCCACCTTTCCTCCAAGGCCCGCATCGCTAGAAACTCCATTTCCTACCTCCTTATAGTGATTGCCAATGCCTCGACAAGCCATCTATGGTGGCTGACGCTGCAATGAAGTTTTTCGGTGACCTCCTTGGCCCAACCTCTCCTTGTGCCTCCCTTCTACCTCCCCGTGTGCCAAAAATGATTCTCTCTTTGGCTGGTTGTGCGTGGTTGGAACGACCATTCGAGGAGGCTGAGATCCTTGAGGCCGTGAGATCCATTCCCTCTTCCAAAGCCCCTGATCCTGACGGGGTCAATGGGAGTTTCTACGAGCGGCATTGGGCCCTCATCAAGCACGATCTCTGCGAAGCAATTGACTTCCTTTACTAGGGAGGAGGGCATATCAAACACCTGAACCAAACCTTCCTAACTCTCGTGCCCAAGGTATCCTCCCCTAATGTGCTCTTGGACTTTCGCCCAATCTCCTACTGCAATGTCATCTATAAGATCTTTGCCAAGCTGCTTGCTTCTCGCTTGGCGGCCGTCCTTCCTCAAATTATCTCCCCCAACCAATCTACCTTCATTAAAGGACGTACTATGGGCGACAACCTGCGACTTGCACAAGAAATAATGGTGGGTTTTGTCAAGAAGACGACCACTAATCGGGCCTGCCTCAAGATCGACCTATCTAAAGCATTTGACTCTATTGAACATGCCTTTATTATACAATGCTTGGAGGGCATGGGATTTGGGGATCGATGGATATCCTGGATCAACAACTGCATCTCCACCGCCTCCTTCTCTGTCATGGTCAATGGTTCTCCACATGGTTTTTTCCGTGGTACGAGAGGGATGCGCCAGGGGTGACCCTTTAAGCCCCCTCCTTTTCGTGGTGGGAATGAGTCTCTTTCCGCCCTGGTGGAGACTTATGTCACCAGTGTTTCTCTCAAGACACTTAGTTGTGGGCGACGCCCCATCCCAACGCACCTCATCTATGCCGATGATCTACTCTTTTTCTGCAAGGCTACATCACGCTCACTCATGGCAGTCAAAGAATTGTTGAATGATTTTCTATGTATGTCGGGGCTAGCTATGAATGCCTGGAAGAGCAATATATTTCACCCAAAAAATGTCCCCTATCGATTTTGGGATGTGTCTTTGGCTGGGGCTGCTCCGTCACTCCCTTCCTACTAACTACTTGGGCTGCCCCTTGCTTCCTCTTACGGCCGGGGCTCTTCTGCGCAACTCCTTGAGGACAGGGTCAGGGCCTTGCTGTGCGGCTAGAAATCAAAGGCCCTTTCTATGGCCGGCCGCCTCCAACTGTTGAGGATCGTCGTTGCTGGGGTGGTTCTCTTCTGGGCCGATGGCACGATTATCCCATCTCGTACTACGCGCACAATCGATATGCTTTGTGCTGATTTCCTTTGGAACGATAACCTCCACTCCGTTGGTTGGAACACCTTATGCCTCTCGAAGAGGGAGGGGGGATGGGTGTGCGTTCTGTGCCCACCATCAAATCTGCTATGGCTATCTCATGGTCATGGAAGATCATGAATGAAGGCTCCTCTCTATGCGCCGATTTCATGAATGCCAAGTACCTACATTCATGCTCCTTCTTTGATGCGGTCCCGGCAGCCTCGGCCTCTCCCTTGTGGAAGCTTATCCTCTCCTCTCGCCCTCTTCTCCAGGCTGCGATCGCCGGCTCTTTCCCACCATTTGTGTGGCTTCTTGTCGGCTCCCGCTATTCCTTTTCAGCTGCCATTGACATTGTTCGTCCGAGGCAGGACCCCGTGCCTTGGGCTCACGAGGCTTGGGTTAAGGGGGGTGTCCCCATTCATTGCTGCACTCTCTACAGGGCCGTCCTCGGCTGCTTGCCCACAACTGATAAACTTGCGAGATAAGGGATTTCAGCCCACACATTTTGCTATCTTTGCAGCAGTACTTTGGAGTTTCAGAGACACATCTTCTTTGACTGCCAATTCTCTTATGAGGCTTGATCCAAGATATGCCTCGCATCTAGCGTGATTACAAATACACCTCGAAGCCTTGCGGGGACCTTGGAGTGGATTAAGGCCATCAACTCCGCAATACGCGACAACGTCTTGGAATTACTCTCGTTGTGACGATCTGGGAAATCTGGAGAGAAAGGGATGATCGGTGGGTATCTGGTAGGTTCTCTGCCACTACCGCTATTGTAAACTCTGTGTTCACAAATACCACTATACTCAAATGTTAACAGTGATCCCGAGATTTTGTGCTCCCTGGGCTCCACAATTTCTTCCCACTTTTTTTGTATCTAAGGCCTGGGCCTCCCATCTGTATTTTTATTTTTTTGGCATAGATATATACAGAAAACTTTCCAAAAAAAATCTTGTGATGCACACACTTAGTGTTTGTATTAGATTCGGTTAGGTCATTTTTATATTACTTTGATTCCACTATAATCACTTTCAAGTGCAGGGAACCTTTTCCTCAATCGTATTAAATTAAAGAAGGACCATTCATGATAGATAGGTTGCTCCACCACTAGTGATAAAAGATATCATTAGTCCATGTCGTTAAAGTCTAACAACAGGTTTCATGCACGAAAGCAAATAGTTAATTTCACTTAAACTCCAAAATGAAGTAAAATAAGAGCACGGATTTTGCTTATTGTTTACAAAATGGTATCTCTTACAAATTGTGGAAGTTTTGTTGTTACCATGATCCTGAAGGCATACATTAAATATTAATTTTCTGGATCCACAGGAATCATTATAAATGCATTACATGATAACAAGAGAACAATCATGCATTTTTGATTCGTAATCCGATTACAAAATGCATAAAGGAACCAATTTATTATGTAGAACAAAACATTAAGGTGAGATCCAGGAGAGGTAAATGAATAAACAAATTGTAGCAAACAAAATAATAAATATATTAGGTTAGAGATCACTGAAGTGTTCATGTGATGAACTTTCCTTAGAGAGGATATCGCCCACACAATACTGGTGCGAAGGGTACTAGCGATTTGTTTCCAAGATAAGATGACACACGATCGTCGTCCACACACACCGACTAGATCGTACTCGCAAATACCCCAGAGAACCGCATCCGAATGAGGAAGAGACGAGTCGTAGCCGTGGTGAAAGAACATAGAGCGAGATGGAGAAAGTTTTCTTGCGTGTGAAGTAAACGAGCGTTCGGCGATATGTATAAGAAGATCTAACGTGCAGATTTTCATCTTCTGAAAATACCCCTCAACGTGCGCCTCTTCGGATTTTGAAATAGTGGCTAAGGCAGAGTCATTGGATCAAATCGAATTTTTGTAGCGATCGAATCTCAATTAACCCATAGGATTAATTCATTCGACTCGTAAAATGAAACCCGTATTGGACATGCGAGCCCACAACGAGCCATTATGCAATAAATGTTATTGCAAATATCATTCCCTGATCTGAAATGAAGAATAATTAATTTGCATAATAGGTCCCTTAGTACAATTAGAGTTATGTACCATGGTCATCTTAATGATCATACAACTGTTGATTCGATTATTGAATCATAGAGGCTGGTGCTTGGATGAATATCTAAAGAGTTAGATTGAGGACTCATCAAACACCATCAAATGATTATTAAGAGATGATCTCCATCCTGAGCAGGAGATGACAATCCTTTCTCATTTGGTTGATATCTAACCGATCTCTTGATGCAGGTCCTCTACACAGAAAAAGAGATTTGGAGGTGTTAGAAAAGTTAGGTCAAAAAGTTGACTTAACAAGATCGAGATAACCAAAGTCCTATGTCGTATGCTGTCACGATATAGGCACACATCCTCTGATCGGAGACAGATAAGTTACTATATGTCTGAGTATGTACATTTGGCAGATCAATAGGTTGATGACTTAACCAAGGTCTATACACCGGTGCGCTGATGTGCATGCAAGGACATATGAGTAATACGATCTCTCAAAGGGATCATACATGTTCATTTACTGAACCGGAAGACATGAGCTCACTTATGATATTTTGGGAAGAATCAAATTCCGTGTACGGTCGTCTAGCTTTGGAAGCTTGACTAAATTTATAGATTTGATATATACTTTTGGAAAGTATATGATCAAGACCTAGATATGATATATGCTTTTGGAAAGTATATGATCGACACCGACTCCCAATGATCGAATGAGAAACTTAATAATAAAATCATGAAGTAGACAATATAAAATTGGTGTAATACTTTGAGATTATTCTTGGTCATCCAATATGCAGGATGTATAGGTATGGGGAATACCTGAGGGTGATGTAGTTATAAATGATTGTATAACCATGATGCTTCCATTCCTAGGGAGTGATGAAAATAGTCTGGAATTTTAGTGACTCCTCTCTGTAGAGAAGTGATCTGATCTTAGTCCAGATGTTGGACATTGATATGAATGTGTTTCAGATGCAATGAGAAGATTAGATCTGCGGCCTTTATTTAATCAAGCATCATGAGAGGTCTGCAAGATATGAATTTGAGATTTGATCTCAACATCCAAGTCAGTACACGTGGAACAATACAATCACCTTGTCCTTATCTCCAAGTATCCGCGAAGAAAACGTATTATCCTCGAAAAAGCTCAGGATAATTTCATTGTTGATATTATATATACGAGCATTGAGAAAATTGATAATTAAATGTGATTTAATTATCATGAATAATATGAATTTGATTTATATTATAAGGAGAGATATTTAAGATAATTAAATGTGATTTAATTGTCAAAGATGTGAATAATGGGAATGAGATTCATATTATTTGGGCACAACAGAATAGAGATCCAAGATGATTAAATGTGATTTAATTATCATAGATATGATGAATGTGGATAATACTATCCATATTAATCATATATATTATAAATATGATCTATAATATGTAAGAGAGAGCTATTTGTAATTTATATTTTTTAATTAAATGTTGATGTGAATTGGTTTCACATTGGACAATTAATTGAAAATGTAATTCACATTTTATTTTGAGTTGTGAATGTGATTCACAAATTTCCACAGGCAAGATTGCAATATTCTCAAAATAATTATGAATTAATTTTGTAGAATAATTTACAACAATTGTTGTTGTAGATATTGGAGATACATGGAATCGTGCAATCTTGGAGATTGCATTGGAAATCTCATACTCCTAATAGGAGTAGAGACGGCCACAAATCCTTACAAGGAAAGGGTGGTCGTCAGCCACTCCTATATGGATAGGGAGATTCTCCTTTCCATTATCTCCAAGATTAGTTAATTTAATTTGAGGATTAAATTATGTTGATTTATCAATATATATTTAATCTAATTAAATTAATTATTTTTGTGTTTTTCCAACAACGTTTTGGCCATTGAAAGAAGCAAAAATCAATCTCATCCATTGATTTTGTGTAGTCTATGGAATGTGATCTATGGACTCCCAAAACCCTATATAAGAAGAGGCATCCCTTGCTCTTTTAGGTTAACTATAAGTTTACAACATATGCTCTCTCTCTCTCTCTCATACTCTCTATACACCAACTTCATCTCTCTCCCTCTCTCTTATGGCCGTTCACCATGGATACCTAAAGAGAGTTGCCTTCGACATAGATTCGCTGTTATGCTGCCGGATTGTTTGCTCGTGGATCTCCGTCTCCTTCAGTGCGCCTCGCTCATGAAGAAGACGTCAGATCTTGTGTGACGATATTAAGAGATTCACCGCTTGGATCATCAACATGGATTGCGAGAAGCACGTATTTCATCAAGTGTCTCCTCTGTCAGATCGGACTTGAGACAGGAGATCTCTTCATTTAGAGTCTTGATGGCAACCACACTTCAAGATGGAACCTTGATACTTGTTTGTGGTTTAGACGAAATGATCCGATAAGTCTTCTTGGATCATGTGGTCTCGTTACATGAAAATTTTTAACTTCTGTTGCCTCGAGCAACTAATGCGACTAATCGCTCCCGATCACATACGATGTGATCCCCACGCTTCCATGATGCGCTTAAGGATCTAACCATATCCTTCAACCCGTAGCAAAATACTTAGATCTTAGATCTTAATAGACTCTCCCGAGCCGGAGCTGAAGACGGAGCGGAGGGCGCATGCACGCGTCTGGTCCTTCATTTCTCCTCTCTATTATTGCTACAAGTGTTTAGGGTGTAAACTTATATATAAGTCCACTCAAAATTTTAGAACTACAAGATGTGATACTAAAATTCCACCCAATTCCCCTCCCCCTATTTTAAATTTGAGAATTATGAAATTCCCTCCACTATCATTTGGTTTTTCAATTGAATCCAAAATGATAATCCAATATAATTGCATAAGTCTACCAAGTTAAAATCTAATTACATTAAGTTTAAATACAACAATCTTCCACGAATTCATCAATTTGAAAAAAGATTCAAAGATATTTTAAAGACATCTTTCGGCTCTCACACTTTGCATTAAGTAAAGGTACCTTCCGATTTGAACATAATCACTTGTGAATAGCTTAGCTGAGATACAAGCATTCCACTATTGTTCTTAAAAAGCATTTTGGATGAATCGAAAGGAGTGCTTTAACTTTGAAATCCTGATATCCTAATTTCTCAATTACCTTATCAACATATTAAGATTGAGAAACTACAATCCCATCAACTGACCTTGTTAGTTTTATACCTAAGATCACATCAACAACACCCATGTCGTTCATCTCAAACTTGCTACTTAAGAATGATCTATTCTCATTAATAATCCTCAAATGTGATCCAAACAACATTATGTCATCAACAAACAACAATATGTTATCAACATACATGCATAAGACAATACACTCATCACCTTTCACCTTGGAATGGCACACTTATCGGATTCACGAACCTTAAAGCCACATGATGAAATAATTTTGTCAAAATTTCCATGCCATTGCTTTGTTGCTTGTTTCAATATGTAAAGGGATTTTACAAGCTTGCAAGCCTTTTCCTCATTCTCAGGAGTCACAAGCCCATCAGGTTGATCCATATAGTTCTCATTCTCAAGATCACCATGCAAGAAGGCGGTCTTCACATCCATTTGGTGGATAGAGAGATCAAATATAGAAGCCAATGGTATAAGCATTTGGATTATGGTCATCCGAATTACAGTGGAATATGTATCAAAATAATCGATATATTCCTTTGCCTAAAGTCCTTAGCAACCAATCTAACTTTATACTTTTCAATAGATCCGTCAAGTCTAAGCTTTCTCTTAAACACATACTTGTACCTAATGGTAGAGCATCCTTTGGATAAATCAACTAGTTCCTAAGTTCCATTAGCCATAATAGAATCCATCTCAGATTTGACGGCTTCCTTCTATTAGTTTACTTTAGATGAAGCCATGACTTCCTTGTAACTTGGTGGATCACCATCGATATGGTAGACAAGAAAATCACTACCCAGGTCCTTGGCTATCCATGGTCGTTTATTCCTCCTTGTCTCAATTTCTTCAGAAAGGCCATTAGACTCATGTTGAGTCTCAACACCCACTTTCGTTATCCTTTCCATTTGATCTGGAATAGATCTTGATGTGGAGGCAACATCATTGGTCAGATTATGAGGAATCACAATCTTCATAGGAAAGACATACTCAAAGAAGGTAGCATCACATAGTTCAACATTAGGGTTGACATTTATGCCCAGTATCTAGGATCGAGAACCTATACATATCTATTTTTCAAGTACCATAAGAAGGCTACATCAACACTTTTAGGATCTAGTTTCTTTCTCTTGTATTCTGGGACTAAAATCTTAGCGAGTCGGCCCCACAATTTGAGATACCTTAAGCTTAATTTTTCTATCTCTTCAAAATTCAAAAGGACACTTTTCCATATGTCTTGGAGGGGTCCTATTTAGAATATGACAAGCCGTATTTAAGGCCTCTCCCCACATGTTGATTGGAAGTTCAGAACTCTGTAAGAGAGAAATGATCTTGTCACTTAAGGTCATATTTTTCCGTCCTGTTATGCCATTTGATTGTAGTGAATATGGAGCAATAACTTCATGAATTATGCTAAACAGTTTGCATTGTTCTTCAAACAAGTTAGAAGTGTGTTCACCTCCTCTATCCGATCTAATGCATTTAATCATTTTTCATGTTTGTGTCTTAGTCTCATTCTTGAAAATAAGACATTTGACTAAGGCTTCATCCTTGGTTTTCATTAGATATACATAACAATATCTACTACCATCATCTATAAAGATGATAAAGTATTTCTTATTGTCTCTGGTCAGTACACCGTTAAACTCACAAATATCTGTTGCACTATATCCAAGATCTCACTATCTTTAGTAATAGACTAAAAGACTTCCTAAGTATCTTATCTTACATAAAAACTTCATATTTTTGAATTTTATTAACATCGTATTTAGGGATTAACTCTAAATTCACCATTCTTCTAATTGAATTTAAATTCACATGTCCCAAAATATTATGTCATAGATCACACGATTCTAAATTATTAACAACATGAGACACAAACTTAGAACATTCAGAATTTAGAACATTCACTGAATTAGTGTTTACTGAATCACACTTCTAATTCTAAACAAGAAATCAAAATATGCCAAATAATCTTTTCCATAAAAAATAACATATCTCAGAATGACAACTTTATTACATTAAAGTTTAACTCAAAATCGTTTTCAACTAAAATAGAGCTAGATAAGACATTCTTCTTCACGTCAGGGACATGCAACACCTTGTGCAAAGTTCAGACACGTCCAGAGGAGAACCTCGAGTTGACTTGTCTTGATCCTTGCACTCTGACCGCATAATCATTCCACATCTTCATAGTCCCACCACTGCAGGTTTGATAAGAAGAAAATAAGTTTTCGTCAGAACAAATATGAACACTAGCTCCCGTACCCACAAGCCACTCATTTGATCATAGATATGTTATAGTTCAGATTTTACATAGACATACCCCTCATCAGTCTAAAGTCTAGCCATAATCATATTCACTTGTGGACTCACATCTATACTCTTCGGTTGAGCCTTTAAGGATGGACAATCCTTCTTCCAATGTCTAACTTGATTATAGCACCAACAACATTTATTCTTTATCTTTTTCTGGATCTTACCGTTTGGTTTTATTTTATTATTGTTACTACCCTTTCTCTTTTTCTCTTTGCCCTTCAAGGTTATGAAATTAACCTTAGCCTGAATATCAACATGAACCACATTCTTTTAATTGTGTTCCCTCTTTATGGTAATTGCCATCATGAAGTCATCCATAGAAACTTCAGGATCATACCGAAGAGGATTTTTTCTATGATGCACATATCTTGAAACTTCTCTGTAAGTTTCCTTAATGTGTTCTAAACTATGGAGCAAGAGTAAAAACTCGTGTGCATGTTCAGAAGACGACTTCCCTTAGATCATGGAAAATTTTAAGAACTTAATGACGGATTATTTCTCTATATTGAGATCCTTGGTGTTACACTTCAAGTCAAAGTTATTTCCATAATCCCTTCACAGTCTGTGTGGACGTACAATATACGTCAAACAACGTGTTGGACAGAGCAAACAAGATGCAACCATGACATATACGGTCACATTCGTTCCGCACAGATTGCACCTTTTGGCTATCAGGTGAGGGGTTTTCCTTTTCCGTCATAGGGTACTCAATTTCAAGCATCAAGAATAACCTTATGATGGCTACCCATATTTTCACGTGTTCTTGCCAATGTTTAAAATTCTGACCACTGAATTTTTCAGGCATCTCGGTCATATCCGCTCTCGATTTAAACATGGTGTCCGATATAATTATAAACTCGATTCCGGATATCATCTATAAGATTATTATTACCAGGATCATTACAACATACATTAAACAATAGTTTTTCAGATCCATACAAATTAAAATAAATGCATTACAGGTTAACATGAGAAAAAATCATACACTTTTAATTCATAATCCAATAATAAAATGCATAAATGAATCGATTTATTATGTAGAACAAAACATTAAGGCGAGATCCAAGAAAAAAGCAATAAAGAAATTGTGGCAAACAAAACAATAAATGGATTGGACTAGAGATCATCGAAGCATCCATATAGTGGATTGTTCTTAGAGAGGATATCACCTCCACAATACCACAACAAAAGGAACTGATGATCCGCTTCCAGGATACGATAACACACGATCATAGTTTGTGCAAACCGATGAGACCGTTCTCGAAAACACCTCAGAGAATCATAGTCGAAAGAGGAAGAAACATGTCACAATCGTGATGGAAGAACATAGAGTGAGGGAGATAAAATTTTCTTGTGTATAAAGAAAATGAGCATCCAAGGATAGGTATAAGAAAACCTAATGTGCGGCTTTCTATCTTCCGAAAATGCCCCCAATAGATGCCTCTTCAGATTCTAAAATGACGGTTAAGTCAGAGTCATTGGGTTAAATTGAATTCACATAGCGGTTGAATCTCAATCAATCTGTACGATCAATTTATTCGACTCGTAAAATGAAACCAACAACAAAAGTATCGAGATCCAAGATCTGAATTGACTATCCCTACACTGAGCCCGACTGAAATGGAGCGAAGTGCACGCGTGTGGTACTCCATTCCTCCTTTCTACTATAGCTACAAAAGCTTGTGTTGTGAACTCATATATAAGTCCACAAAAATTTTAGAACTACAAGATGTTGTACTAAAATTCCATCTATGACTCCCCTTGTTTCAAATTTAGGAGTTCCCAACTTACGTCCTACATCATTTGGTTTCCCAACTGAAACCAAATACATAGTCCAATGTAATTGCATAGGTTTACCAAGTTAAAATCTAATTACATTAAGCCTAGTACAATAACGTTTCCTAACTTAGAAACACAAATTAAGGTATCATTACCATTTATATATGTAACGCCTCGCCTCGGCAATCTCAACACCCATTCATAAATATCCCAACAACAATCACGAACAATCTGCATGATAAACCTTCCACATAAAAAACGACAAATTTAAAAATTTTCATTCAAATAGAAATTGTCCAGAAAATGATGCCAGAAGAACAACAACATACCATATATTAAGCACCATGGACTAGGCACTGTAGCAGTTACTGTAGCTACAGTGCCAAAAATAATGTTTTGATTTATTACTTAATTGGAAAGAAGATTAAGATGTCACGTCAGTTCTGCAATGTAATACCTTCGTACTTAGGTTGTAAGTCGAGATTAATTTGAGTAAATTTAAATTTTATATTAAAAATACATAAAGGAGGTTTGCCAACTATTTGAATACACTACAAGGAAAAAGGCATGTGGTGACAGTTTTATGGGGACATAAACTAGTTCTCATTATTACATCATAAGGGACGGAAGGAGAAATCAATGGCATTAAACCACTTAACTAGGCAATAACCTCAAAAGTGGTTCTAGTATCTCTCTCCTGCTGACTCCCTATTGGATCCAAAATAAGTAACTTGTGAGTCAAATGATCAATTGTAGACATAATAATAATTTATACATAAAAGATTATAGGTAGGAAAGGTAAAATGCAGTAGCTAAAAAAGTAAACAAAAAAAATTTAAAGAACTCAAGTAGGTTACTTCTAATTATATTCTACGTAAGTAGATTTTATAACACTTTACATAATTAATCTACTTGTTTCGATTTCTTTATCCATAGATTTCTTTATCCTTTATTGATTCTGGACTCACCCATCAAAAGAGAAAGTCTACACTATGAATGAAACATGCATCGCTTCATTCAGAGTGCAGCCTAAAATCTGTGTGCAAGCGCGATCCTTCAGCTAGTTTGACAAATAGTACTCTAATTTTCAGCTAAAAGGGGCTTATAATCCAAGGAACCACATCTTCATCAATCGAGTCAATTGGGGGAGTCTCATTAGCTCCAAACAAATGACCACAACTACAGATCCTAACGATACGATGCACGCATGCATCCACCCAAACCCTCAAGAGTACCTACAACACCCCACTCTGTGATGCTCTTCGAGTGGGGATAATCACTGTCGGCTCAACCCGACCACAAAGATGTGCACTCACTTAGTATTTATCTTTCCACACATGTACATTAACAAACGTTACCCAACATATTGACCTTAATAATTCAATCATAGACTTGGATAATTTAAAGGACCAACCATTTGAGTATTAGGACCCTCGGGTCACATAGGGGTGGACACTGTATGGGTCCACCCATATAACCCAACCTAATCGTTGAAGATGGGTCAAAACGATTTGGGTCATTCGGGTTTTGGGTTGGGTTGGACCCAAACCATATTCCTTCAATGGGTATTGGGTCGGTTGGTGGGTCTAATGTCTTCCACCCAACCCACCCAAATAACCCAAACTATTTCTTTGAATGATAAAATGTTTAACCCACTCAACCCAACCGATATGTACTTAATATATAATATAAATAATTCTAAACTCATATATATATATATATATATCTAATGTAGAACTCGAATTCTCCAATCCAAGTTATCAACTTGTTAACAACATTGTCTCACTAAACATTATTTCACTTGTTATTATGTGTTGTACTCAATATATTATTTCTCTATCACCCGTTATATTATCATTACATGCTATAAACCAGGGTCAACGAAAAAGACATACTCTTCATTCTTATCTATCGAATCGATCATAACCACTGCCTATATTCCACGAAATTGTGCACCACAAATAGGAACTAAGAGCATTCCTTATAACCACACAACTATGTTCTAATCCTTATCGACCTTAGGTGACATAAATTATTCTTGAAAATCCCCTAATCTTAACCAAATAACCCCATGTCAACTTGAACATATCCCAACTTTCTTCATCCATGTTGAACATATTCTTCCAACCTTCTTCTTATCTATTGACCTTACTACATGCTTATTTTAACATATTTTTCATAGATCAATGGCCCCATCATTACTTGACCTTCAATTAACAAGATTTCTTATATGGGTAATTTGATTTTCACCCAACCCAATCTGTCCAAACCGATCACCCAAACTTCTCAACCCAATCTAATTTGGTTAGGTGATGGATTCCATTTTTGTAAAGCAAATCGATTTCAACCTAAATCGAATAATCCAGACCCACCCAAACCAGTCAAATACCCACCCCTAGAGTCACATGACATTCCATGATATTTGTCATCGATACTCAAATGTTTGTCATTGAAGCTAGCTCCGACCACATGGCATACAAGTTATCAATAGAGCAGCGTTGCATGAAGATCATTACATGATATATTAGCATATTAATTATATTGTCTATGTCACCATTCAGGGTTTACATGATTGAACAATGGAACTTACATATAAAGTAAATGAAAAAGGCATTACCGACTATAGTAGTAATAATAATTGTATAAACCACGGATTTCCTTAATATGTGCATAAAAAATCAGCAAAATCAATTATAGCTTTCCATTTGATACATGTGAGAGGAGACCAATCGTCTGTTGTAAAGGGCAATTGTAGCAGGTGCTGTAAAGAGCTCAGAGCGTCGGATGAGAATCGAACGACCCTTCTAAAGGGATGGGGATAGTGAGCGTGCATCTCGAGGCTGAGAATAGGTGATCGGACGGTTGTAGGGTCTACAACAGCGTCTGCTGCAGCAGACCTTGCAGCAGACGATGCTCTCTACGTGCGAGAACGATAAAATGTATAATATAATATAAAATTTCATATCTGTTATAATGATATTACTTATACGTTACAGGAACCATATTGCAAGATGTTATCACATAACAATTGAATACCAATAAATTAACTTTTTATTCAAGAAAACCTCATTGTTATGAACTTTTTAGCCTCCCAACTTAATGAAAAACATTAATCACACCAAAAGTTTTATTCTTTTCATCTCAACACCAATGCACGCTTACCAAAGATTCGAACCATCCTCTTGAGATATTCACCCAAGGAATACTAAAGGGTGTTGTTGTAATGGAAGATTAGTACGTGGATTTAAGTGCCTCAAAAATAGTATCAACTTATGCCTTATAAACACACTTGACCAAAATGCAAGCCCGGTCGAATGGGCAGATGTTCAAAAATCTCTGTCCAAAGTCCCGTCATGGACCGATCCATGACACATTTTGTTCTTTTTCTATTGATTTTTTAATGGTATTTAGTGAGTATAATGATTTTATTAATATCACTTATACCTTATATAACTAATATAAACTAATATAAGTAGTTTACATGTTACTTGACATGTAAACTATTACATTTTATCTAAAACTAACGTCACATATGAAAAAATTTGAAGTGTATCATATTAATACATGTATTCTTCAGCTTATATTTATTTTTTTTATTTTTAGTGGGTCAGGTCGGGTCGGCCCATACCTCAATCTCCTAGCCCAAGTCCAACCCATTTATGGGCTAGGCAGGCTGACATGTGGCCTCCCAACCCATTGGCCATGTTTACTTATAAACCATGCACGTGAAATCAAGAGAAGAAGTTTGAATTTGATGAAAGATCATAGCACTGAAGCAATTAATTTGTAGTGTTGATCATCATGAAACGAGAATCACCGTAACAAGCATTGGTTTGTATAAACAATAAGGGGATGATTTAGCAGGAAAAATCCTGATTACCAACAACAAGGAGACGATCCAGAGAAAGATCGAAATCAATAATTTACCTCTCAAACAATATTATCCAAAATCGCAATATATGTGAAATACAAAGAGAGAAGAATCGAGAATCAATTATCTATGTGTTAGACTTTGATCCACGCATGCAATCACGATACATGTGCCACAACACCTTTCTTTTGTGACAACGTTCTTTCTCCTCTCCTCATAGCGAAGATCCAGAGCTTCGTGGCTCGCGAAAGGGACAACTCTTCCTCTTGTCTCTCTATGGAGAAGAAAATGGAGAAATCAGCTTTGGTGGAAGAGCAAGAAGGAAAAAGATTAATAGGAACTTAAAGACCATTCAAGGGATTTCAAGAAATAAAGTTGTCAATTTTGAGGTCAAAGTATACCCCAAAATGTATTTCAATGTAAACACTAAAGATCAAAATCCGTGAGTCTAATTTTCACAACTTCCTCATACAAACTCATATTTGTGCATTCTTGGTCTCGTTGGATAGCTTGTGACGAGAAATTTCATTTGAGTATGATAATAAGTTTTGAAATTTTGAAAAAAGGTGAAATTTCATGGCATTACAATATAAATAAATGAGTTTATGCCTCCAATTTGAGTAAGAAAGTGAGTGAAGTTTTTATTTTCTTTTTTAATTTTAGAAAAAAAATTAAATCATTCATCAAAAGTGTGTCAGGATCTAAAATAGAAAGATAAGAAAGGGGGTGCACAAAAAAAGGAGATCCAATCAAGCAAAATCTAAAACTAGAAGCAGGATACTAGGATAAAGTTTATGTTGCCACTCGCAATTGAGATAACATCTATTGCATAAACTATTAGTGAGTTTTTCCACATCTTGATGACACGTGGATGCCTTCCCACTCTCTCCCTCTTTCTCTCTCTCTCCACTCGCTCTCTCACGGTCACACATCTCTCCATCTATTATCCGCCCCCTCTCTCTCTTTCTCCAGTCTCCATGGTCTCAACTCTCTCCATCCGATCTCTCTCTCACTCTCTCTCCATTTAATGCTCACCCACTCTCCCTCTTTCTCTCTCAACTCTCCACCACAATATCTCTCTCCCTGTTTCCTCTTCATTTCTTCTCTCTCTCTCTCTCAAAGGCCTCATACATATTACGTACTCATGCCTCTCCCTCTCTTTTTTTTCTCCCTCCTCTAATATATTTGTTAAATTAAAAATTATAAGTATCATATTTTCCCTTTATATTTATAATAATAATAATATATATAGATATCTATTATATTTGTTAAATTAAAAATTATATGTATCATATTTTCCCCTTATATATTAACATAAATAAATATTAAACAATACTTTTTTTATAAAGAACTAATACAAACAAATATCAGCATACTAAGAAAATATTAATATATGATATATATACATATTGTAATATATACATTGAAGTCATGTTTGATATATATCATAATATTGAAAGATAAAAATTTACACAAGTTACTCATTAGCGTTTTCAAATTATGTGGTCATTTTCCATTGTCATAAGTTACTCATTAGAATATTTAAATTATGTAGTCATTTTACAGTATGCTCTTAGAGCAAATGTTCAGGTATGATCTTGTCATTTCTCAATTGTAAGTACTTTATTTTTTAATATAGTTTGATATACAACCCTACAAAATTAATTTTATTGGTGTAGATAATAGCTTACATACATTTGGATTCCGAAAAAATGCCAAATAAGTATAGAATATAATTGCGTAGAATTTTTCTCCCGATCATCAATCAATATTATCTAATTCATATTTGAATTATATATATAGAAACAATAACATGGATAAAAGATTGATATGAAACAAAAATATATGAAAGTTCATATTCGTATATTTTGCAAATATGATCTACTCACATATTTATTGTATGAAAATATGTAGTTTTAATGTCTTTGTTGTTTTAGTATTTTTCCAATATTATAATTAATTCATACAGTCCTCACATACTATTTTGACCCGTTTCTTTAACTTATAGAGTTTTTATTTAGCTGGTGCATTTTCTTTTTCCATTTTTCTCTCACAAATTTACTATTTTATTATAATATCCTTTGTAATTTATGAAAAAAATTTAAAGTTTATACCTACTAATAATTATGTATATGGCTAAGACATTTCATTATATCATATGTAAACTTTATATTTCACATGTCTTAGAGGTTTCTTTAAGCTAAATTGTAATAATGATCACAATATACTTACACGAACTAATAAATTAACAATATAATTAAATAATAATAATTTTATCGATTAATCCAATACATCTATAACCTATACTAATAGAAGGTTTTTCCTTTTCCCCTTCCTCTTACTGCCATCTTTTTTTCTTCCATTCTCTCCCTCTCCCACTCCCTCCCCCCATCTCTCTCTCTCTCTCTCTCTCTCTCTCTCTCTCTCCATTTCCTCCCTTAAGCCATGTACTCACGGCTCTTTTCTCTCTCTTTCCACTCACTCTCTCCCCTCTCTTCCCCAAGATCTCTCTCCTTGCAATTTCTCCTCTCTCTCTAACGCCGAAAGGCATCCATCTCTCTCTCCCTCCCTCTTTCTCCTCTTTTCTCTCTCTTCTCTAATATATTTATTAAATTAAAATTAAAAATCTCATATTTTCCCTTCATATTTATTATATTAATATTTATATATACATATTTGTTATATTTATTAAATTAAAAATTATAAATAACATATTTTTATTTATATTTATTATAATAATATATATGTTTGTGTCATTTGCACATATATAACTTATTTTTCCTCATCTTTTTGAAATTAGGGTGACATAAATATTAGATTTCATTTTAATTATATCCATCAATCGAGTGGATTTGAAATCTTTTCATATTATTTCTTATATATTTTATATGTCTATGTATTACTAAAGTATATTTTGACAATTATAGATCGATTAATTATTATACAAATAATAACTTAATTAAAAATAATATCGAATATATAAAATATATCAAGAAAAAATGAATGAACATTTTTATCATAATAATGTCAATAAAAGTATAAATACAAATAATAATTTAATCCATTTATTTTTTAGTAAAATATATTTATAATTCATACTCAAACATATAAAAACTTTAACATAATAGTTTATAGATAGACAAGTTACATGATTTTTTCTTTAAAAAATATTTTTTTAGTTACTTTCTTTCTGTTGTTTTATTATTTCCCTCTCACACAATTCCCATATAAATTGTTAGCTTCACTTTTGATTTTATGCATATTCACACTTTCTTGCACATATTATTTGCTTCCCAAAAATTCTACTTAAACTATACATATGAGTTTCAATACAGTTGTATTTTAAAAATCTATATCTATAACTTGCATTCTTACTAATAGCATTAATAAATTTATTTATCATTAAACTTTGTGTTATTTATTAAATTTTTTTGTTGCCGTATGATCTCACCACGAAGCGCGGGTATGCTCCCTAGTACTACTCTAAAAGTGAGGCTATGATCGCTCCTCGCCAAGAAAGTTTTCACTGCAATAAATGGATCACTTGTACATAGTTCTAATCTGCCGAGACTTTCCATTTTGATATAGAGACTGCAATTCATGTAATAAATGACAAAAAGGAGGGGGATGACAATTACTTAGTAACCAAGATCAAAGGGAATACTGACATTTGTTGAGCAATATTATGAACTTTTATGATGATGCCCTCAAGAACTCATTTACATCTTGCTTTCTAAATCAAGCACCATGTTGATGCAATTTTTTACTTCCAATTATAGAATGCAATGGGTTGGGCTGGGTCAGGGTATCCTTCTGTGAATAGTAGCTGTTTAGAGGGTTGAGAGGGTTGGAATGCTAATTGTGATGTGATGTGACATTGATTATGTGTTATATTAACTTTTTTTAATGATTATAATATATTTTTTATGTTAATAAGTGTATTTGAACGTGATTAAAAATCATTATACTAAAGAAATTGTAAGGTCAATACAAGTAATCCCAACCTAGGAATGCAGGGTTAAAGCTAAGGGTATGCCAGAGTACCTTGGTGTACCCTGGCAACCAAACAGCCCTAGTGTTGTGTTTGAGGCATGAGAAAGATGACCGAAGTCAAATTTTGCACTCTAGTATGTTCGGTATTTGTAGGATTTTGAGCCATGTTGTTGTTCAGTAGTCTACCCAACAATAACTAAGATTGATCTTCAGATACCATTTCTTACCACTATAAATTCTATCAAAGTCCTATTTAATGGAATTCCACAATTAGAGACTGTGATTGAGGCCTTGGGATTAAGCAATTTGTTTGCTTTCTAGTAGGATGCTCTAAAGATTAATGAAACATATAAGATGGCATACTTTCTAATTAGAGGTCTTCCAGATGAACCTTATGATTTCTAAAGGATCCTAAGGGAACATGGAAATTTTAGCAAGAAGTGATAATATTTTGATATTTAACTCTAATGTTTACATATAAACTTATCAACAATCTAACCCCCATTTATCCATTTTTTGGGTGTTAGTGGATAAGGGTAATCCCATGTATGGGTAGAGGGAATTTCCTCAAATACCATCTCATAATGCTAGGTTCGTTTCGTTTCCCTAGTTAAAAGATGTAGGCAATATACCACATATTTCAAGGTAATGATCCTTAGGTCCAAAATCAAGAAGATTATTTTTAAAATCTCTATATGATCTCTAAAAAGTCGGTGAGAACTCCATATAAAGTCTTATGCTGGTAAAATATTTAACATCCCATCAAGAATATTAAGATTATTAATAAAGAGAAGAGATGCGATAGAATCGTTCTACTACAAATCTCTCACTACAAGAAGCAGAGCTAAATGCGAGCACAAATGTAGTCGTAATATGCTTGTATTGTAGTCCCATTGTGGTCAAAATACAACCTTACGACTACAAGTAGTTGATGTCGATGTACTCATATGGATGGGGCCACAAATAAGTGTTGGACATGCGAGCCCATGGCGTGCCATTATGCAATAATTGTTATTGCAAATATTATTCCCTGATCTGAAATGAAGAATAATAAATTTGCATAATAGGTCCCTTAGTACAATTAGGGTAATATACCATGGCCATCTTAATGATCATACAACTATTGATTCAATTATTGAATCATAGAGGCTAATGCTTGGATGGATATCTAAATAGTTAGATTGAGGACTCATCAAGCACCGTCAAATATTTGTTAAGAGATGATCTCCAGCCTGAGTAGGAGATGGCAATCCTTTCTCATTTGGATGATATCTAACTGACCTCTTGATGCATGTCCTCTGCATAGGAATAGAGATTTGGAAGTGTTAGATAAGTTAGGTCAAAGAGTTGACTTAACGAGATCGAGATAACCAAAGTCCTATGTCTTATGCTGTAACGATATAGGCATGCATCCTTTGACCGGAGACAAATGTGTTACTATATGTCTGAGTATGTACATTTGGCAGACCAATAGGTTGATGACCTAATCAATGTCTATACACTGATGCGCTGGTGTGCATGCGAGGGCATATGAGTAATACGATCTCTCAAAGGGATCATACCAGTTCATTATTGAACTGGAAGACATGAGCTCACTCATGAGATATTGGGAAGAATCGAATTCTGTGCACGATCATCTTGCTTTGGAAGCTTGACTGAATTTGTAGGTTTGTGATGAATCTGTGATCCATCACTCCAAAAGTCAAAAATAGATCCTTGTTCCCGAGAAAATAGAGGCATATTTCCTCTTATACTGCATAAATAGCATTCATGCATATATTCATAACTCATGCAGTTTAGCAACTCATTTTCATTTAAATAAGAAGCCAAAAATCCCCTGTAAAATACCCATGCACCAAAATAACCTCTTCTCTATAATATGTACTCCTTAGTTAATAATATAGGGAAAAAGGCCAAAACTCCCCTTTGTAAAATAGCCAATAAAGCCTGAGAACCCCTGTACATTAGAATGCAAAATAAAGCCCTCATACAAACTCCGATTTAGGTCTACTTACTCTTAGAATACTACACATTAAAAGACCTTTAAAATGAGACTAATTTCATTGAATTTGGAGCTTGTATGAGAAAGATGGGTTTGTGGGCCACTTTGTATACTATCTATGTATATCTATGTATCCTTGTATTTATGTATCATATTTGACCTCATCTCCGTCTTTGGTCAACATGAAACTTGTAGAGCTCATCGAGATCTACAACTTTCATGTTTTGAGTTTTTCCAAATTCGGTCCCCTCTTCTCTCTACAAGTGTATTTTTCTCCAACCACTCATAGCAGGCCACGTGGCGCCCTCTGGTTGCGCCACGCGGCCCGGTTCCCCTCGCCTCACCCGCATGCGTCCTCAACCGTTGGATCTTGCTTCAGATCCAACGGCCCAGCCTTTTCCACGCACGCCCCTTGCCTGGGCCATCCGATCCTCTCCTGCATTAATCTACGTCGCTCGTTCGCGCCTTCACTAGAGCCCTCCACGTGGCAGCATCTACGCCGCTTGATCAGACCCCTGATCTCTCAATCGCAGCCGCCCTTCTTCCAGCAAATCGCGGCCCTCTGATCAACATCCTCTCCTCATCCAGGCCGTTCGCTCGCGCTTCGCCCACAACACGCCACGTGGCTACACCACAGCCCTTCATCTCCGCGCCCCAGATCTAATCCTACCCGACCAGCTCCCCTCGATCGCCACCGTTGGATCACAAGATCCAACGGTGGAGACCTCGTCTCCTACCTCCGGGCGCCCCTCTCTCCCACGTCCCTTGCCTTGCGGGAGGGGCGCCTCCTTTCTATTTCCGGCTACACGTCAGCCTCCCTCTTCCACCGCTGACACCCCCACGACGTCACCCACTCGTCCCTCTCCCTCGCCGTATACCTCACGCTCCACCACTCCCACCAGAGTCGCCGCACGTCGACCACCAACCTCGCCTCTTCACCAGCCAACCCATCACCTTCACCTTATAAATACGTCTCCACCGGCAACGTTCACCCCTATCCGCCACTCCAGTGAGGTTCCTCGAGCTCCAAGCGATCCATTGGTGACAGCAATTGGGTGTGTTGTCGAGCGAAGACAAGGATTCGACTCCGGCAAGATCCACGGCAAGTTCCGCCGTGTCGCAGCCTCCACCGCGAAGCTGCACGAGCTCGGGACCCTACCGATCCCTCGAGCGAAGACCTGGAGCTCAAATCTGAGCTCTATTCCCCAGGTAACCCCCTCCATTCGTCCTCCGATCTTCCTCTTGATTTTCTTGCTTTTCTCCGATTTTATTCGACTCCACCGGCCACCTTCTCCCCTCCAATCCACCTCGACGAGCTTCGCGTCGAAGCTCCCGTCCTCGCTGTCCCATCTGCACACTCCGACGACGCTTTACGCACTACTCCGACCAACAGCTCCGCCATTTGGCTGGAGCCCATCTCCAGCGCACCTCCTTCACACCGTAGGCCTCGCCGACCATCTATATCTCTCCACGAGCACTTGCACGCCTCGGCTATCTATTCTAATCCCTTGCAGGTCCACATTTCTTCATTGGCCGGAGCCTCACCGGAGCTCCCTTCGAGCTTCGTCGCCATCGAGCGTCAGCACATCTCCAAAGATCCTGAGGCCACCGGAGGCTTCGCCGTACGCTCCCGCATCTTCCGAGCTACTCGAGAACCTACAAAGAACTTCATCGACGCCTAGCGACCGAGGCGGAGCAGAGTCAGCCACACCGGAGCCCCGCCTTCTCCTCCGCAGGAGGCGGAGGGCCGTCGAGGAAGAAGCAGCAGCTGCCGTTCGATCAACCGATCGAACGGCCCTCACTTCGCCACGTGTTCCCTCACCGCGCCCGTCCTCAACCGTTGATCGCGCCTCAGATATGACGGGCCCTCCAGTTGCCACGCGCCTTCATCGCCAACCCTTGGATCGACCTTGATCCAAGGGCCCGCAGCACGCCACGTCGACGAGTCCGAGCCTCGGCCCCCAAGCCTAGGCTCGGGCGACCCGAGGCTACACCGAGCCGCAGTCCGAACCTCCTGGGAGCCCGAGTCTCGCTCCGAGCCTAGGCCGCCCACGTGAGGAGCACGTGCGGCCTGGGTAAATTGCACAGAAGCCCCTGAAGCTTTCCAAAATTACAAAGAGGTCCTGAGAAGCAGACCCCACGTAAGGAGCACGTGCCCTGTGGAGAATTTGCATAAGAGTCCACCATATTGTCGGTAATTGCATTTTAGTCCCTGTCAGCATATTTGTTTATTGAAATTTTAATTTCAAGTATTGCATTTACACCCCTGTGTTTGCACGCATCCCTAGAGTGCATTTGTCATCATTTTGAAATTCTAAAAATTGCATTTTGTTGGAAATTTTGTCCTCTGTCTATTGGTACACGTGTCTTATTTTTGTAAGTTCATTTGAATTATTAATGAATTAATTGGTGAATTGTTGACATATTTTGCCCGTGACACCTTTTGATTTATAGTTAATTCTTTGTGCTTCCAAAATTCATCAAAAATTCACAGTAGCTTAAGGACATCATTTTTAACATACCATAAAAATTCCATAGCATTTTCACGCATATCGAGGCCTAAATAAATTGTTAAGTGATTTTCTTATATTAATTTTAATTAATTCATTTCAAGTGAAATTAAGTTCTGGTAATTTTCCTAGGTCCCTTCTCATTAGAGCCACCTAGGATAATTTTAGTTCTTGGAAAAATTGTGGTTTGATATTTATTAAAAATTAAATACTGAAAATCACCCTGTCTGTTCATTTAATTCACAGTAAATATATTTAGTGTCGAAAAATTCCAAAAAAATTAGTGTAGGTCATTTTCATCATCATTAATCATCTGGCCAATTTTCATAATTTTTGGACTTCATTTGATACCATAATTAAATTGAACATTAAATTGGCCTGCATTATCTACTTAAGTCTGCATAAAAAAATTAAAAAAAAAATTATTACTCCTCGAAAATCACACACTTGGATCCTTGCTTAAATTCACCTAAGGAGATAGAGGCCTCCCTGAGATCGACCTTGGACTTCCACCAAGTAAAAAAAATATTGCCGCTTAAAATTAACTTCATATTAATCCATAAGTGGTTTTTGATTAACCCCTCGTATCCGACTACAACGAGTTACTTTAATTAATTTGGACATTAAATTGACCGAGTTAACTAAGGGTGTGGGGCGGACATCAAAATGGCGCCGTTGCCGGGGAGGCACGGCTTAGGTTAATTTTTAGCAAATTTTTGAGTGTTTGATTTTCCTTCCCCAGGTAGTCTGACCCCCGGTTTTCTTGTAATTATTTTCTCCCATTTATTTTTGCATTATTTTATCTTTGTGTAACTCTCTGACCTCCAATTATTTTTTGTGCGAGGACCGCGAGGAGTCGGCGACGCTTCGAGGACTTAGCGTTTAAATTTTTGAGCGAAAGAGAGGCTTTGTAATTACATTTTATTTCTTTTTCTTTCGCATCATTTCCAGCGGTTCCCGTTTGGGATCTCGCGTGTGTAAAGATAGTGAAACTGTGTCCCGTGTGCTGTGTGGGTGAATTGTAACTTAGCTTGCACTAGCGGCTCCTCGAGCTACTCTAAGACTTGTTTGTGCTCGTAATCAATAGGACCACACAATACACTTAAAAGACGCACCTAGACCGCAGTACTTAGTCAAAATTAAATTGTTCTTCACGCTAATAGAACTGCCTGTCTAGGAGCGACTTTCCATCGCTTGCATTTGCATGTAGAGTAAAGTTTTCAATTCTGTATTGCATCCTGCATAAAAAGTGAAGGGATCACTGTAAGTATTCTCTACTCAGCATAGCATCATCGATTTTTCGTGCATCGGCTTTTCTCGATTTCCCCCTCTGGTTTTCTCACTTAAATTAAACAGGAAATTGGGACTGTCCGATAGGCGTGCTTTGTGGTGGACTAATTAAAGTGATAACTTAACTTTAAAATCGGGACTGCTAACAGTATTGACCAAAAAAAGAGAATAAAATCTGAAAATTGTTTGCGGGAGATTAATCCCCGACCTTGTTTTCAGGCTGAGTGAGGGTACTTGAGTGTGTGTGAACACTTTAAGGCAGAGCCCAAATCCCCGCCTTCCATATCACGAGCCAACTGATCTTAGCAAATATCACGAGTGGGATACTTTTAAACTCATTGACAAGTACCAAGTAGCCTCCGCCTTCGCGGGTAGATAGGGGCGAACCAGCGGTACTCTGCGACAAGGCCTAGCTTTGTCAGCCTCCGCCTGCTTGCAGGTAGATAGGGGCACGTCATTGAGCCCCCACTCCGGATAGGAGCGCAGAAAGGGAGGATCGGCGGTATCTTAGGCGACAGGATAAACAGGGAAGACGCATCCGGCTCTAAGCCGACTTCCCTCTAGGCCGCGTAATCCTTGCTACTTTTGCTTGAATATCACACTTAAAAACTACAAGATAAATTGGACCCAACTTTGAGTCCTTCACTGTGTTGAGTGTGAACCCAGGGTCTTGGATTGTTCTTGTTGCTTACTTCAGGTAGGAGTAAAATTCTATCTTCTTCCCTTTTCATCAAGATGAGTGATTGGGGAGATCTCGACGCACTATTCACTGATCTCTCTATGAGTACCCCGAGTAACTCGTCCTTCTCGGCCCGAGCGCACCTTGGACCACCCAGGACTCATGACCCTCTTGAGTCCCGGTTCCCTCATGCTCAGGGTGGTTACTCTCAAACCAACCCTTTTATCTCCTCCGAGATTACCGAGGAAGACCATTGCCTCGGTAATCCCTTCCTTGATTTGCCCTCTAACACCGATCTTATTTTCCAATCCCCAGAACTAGAGGACGAGATGCCGCCAAAAGTTCCACCTGATGAGGAACAAATCAAACAGATTCTTGCTCGCCTCGCTGAAGCTGAACAGAAGAATGCAGATCTCACGGCGCGGATGGGACGGATCATAGTAGCAGAAGGAATCGACCGACCAATGGTTGATACCTATAACCCGGCGGAGAACGAGATTCAGAACTGGTTGGCACCTGCAGTTCCTGCCCAGGCATTTGAGCTGAAGCCCCACTTCCTTAGTCTGCTTCCAAAGTTCAACGGAAACCTTAATGAAGAACCATACACTTTCCTCCGTGACTTCGAGTTGGTGTGCAACAATCTTAGCCATCCCAATGTTGGCCAAGATTATATTCGGCTAAAAGCCACCCCTTTTACCTTAGGTGATAAGGCTGCTCATTGGCTGAAAAACTTAGGGGTGGTATGTACAACCTGGATGCAGTTCAAGGACCTTTTCTTGAAGAAGTTCTACCCTCTCAGTAGAACTAATCAGATGAGAACAAAGATCGCCAGCTTCGCTCAAGGACTCAGCGAACCGTTCCATGAGGCTTGGGACAGATTCAATGACTTAGTACAGAAATGCCCCTGTCATGACATTTCAAAGGCGATCTTAGTCCAGACCTTGATCTGTGGTTTAACCCCAGAGATGCAGGGGTTAGTCAGTGCCGCCTGTGGAGGAAGCTATCTGAACAAAAACGAGCATGCTGTATGGAAGATCCTAGAGCAGATGGCGGAAACCGGCAGGTTACAGGCCACAAGGGCCTATCAGTTGTCTCCCTCAATCTTATCCAATGAGACAACTAGAAGGACTGTTGCAGATCTGACTGAGGACCTCATCCCCAGCATGGGGATGATAGCCGACAAGCTTACCATGGTCGAGCAGATCCACAAGAGAGTCGCTGAGATGGAGTCTCTTTCGAGCCTTCCCAAGAAAGTGGAGGAACTCTCTGAAAAGGTAGCTAAGATCAAGCTACCCGTCCCTTCTGCACCACCTGTACCTGTACATCGAGTCCATCTTGTACAGGAACAGGCGCCGGGGTCTCAGAGCAGCTGGGATCAGACTTATACCCAGCCGAACCATCATGCACCCCCACCAGTGGAAACAGACTACGAGGAGCCTCCGCCTGTATACGAGATTAACGGGCTTTGGTATAGCCGTGACCCGCTAGTCCGGCAAATCGAGATGGGGAAGGATCAGGCACACCGCCCAATCCCAGTCTACCAAGAGACCAGGCCCGTCACAGTCCCGCGATACCAGTCCAGACCAGAACAGGGGTATCGGCCGCAGCAGCGCACCTACCAGCAGGGGCCAGCACCGTCCCATCAGCAGCAGTATCGGCATGGCCAGCAGGGCCAATACAGGACGGCATCAACACAGCAGCAAGCCCAGCCCACCGAATTGGAGTCACTCACCTTGGCGATCCAGACCATGTCTGATAGGGTCCAACAGATGCAGAATGACTACCTGGACATGAGGACCGACATCAATCGGGTCTCTCGTAACCAGGACCAACAAATGGCACCAAGGACCCCAATTCCCGCACAGGTTCAGGCCAACCCAAACAGCATCCACCAGGGCCAGAACCGACCTAGAGATCAGGTATATTATTCAGATAATTACTTATCTGAACATGAGATCCTTTCGTACGATAATGTCAATCATATGTCCCTCAGGAGCGGAAGGACCGTGACCATACCTGATCGAGCAAGGGTGCAGAAGGAAGGAGCCTCCGAGAATCTACCTGAGGAGAATTCGGAGGAAGAAGAGGAGGAGCATCACCACCACCACCGCCAGCGGAAGAAGAGGACATCTGAGTCCTCGAAGCAGCATTCTCGCATCCAACTAGAGTCAGCCGACACCGATGAGCCCGCACCTCCATCTGAGGAGGATCGTCCAGAAGAAGCGGAAGAAGCGCCACCGGTCCCGCCTCAGCATTATCTTTTTGGTCAGAGTCCAAGTCAGAGTCTGTATCAGAGTCAGAGTCAGAGTCGTGTCCAGAACTCAGTTCCAGCAGTTAATGAGAATATTTCAGTTCCCGAACCTGAGTTGGAGTCAATAATCCCTTTCCCCCGAGCTCTCAAGGGTGGAAAGAAGAAAATCAAAAAAATCCAAAAAGATGACCCTGAGATGGCTGAATTTTGCAATAAACACATCAAGGTCACAATCCCTTTTGACAAGTTCGTGGAAATGACCCCTGCATTCCAAAAATACCTTAAGGTGAGATGCACACCTACTAGGGTTAGCAGGAAGGCCAAAAGCCGTGTTGAGAAACACGTTTTATCAGTAGCCACGACTTGTGCAATAAAGAACTCGTTTCCCCGGAAACGAAGAGACATGGGTGCACACTATGTAGTGAGTCATGTTGATGACATCGCGTTTGCACGCACTCTCCTGGACAATGGTTCCTCGATCAACTTAATGCCCACAGCCCTCTATGAGCGGCTTAATCTCGGACCTCTTAGGAAATCTAGAGCTATTCTACAGTTCGCTGACAAATCCACTAAGAGGTCCCAAGGAGAGTTAAGGAACATTGTGATCAAAGTCGAGGGACAAGAATACACGGTGGACTTCACTGTTCTGGATATGAAAACCCCTCGTAATTGGAGAGATTCCCAGATCATTTTAGGTAGGCCCTTCCTCAGAACAGCGGGGGCCTTATTTGATTATAAGAATGGGAAGATTCAGTTCCAAAATCCCGGCGGAGATGAGGAACTTGAGATGAAGCAGACGAGATGGCAGAGACCGGACTCCGAATCCATCACCGAGTACTCTTCTACCGGAACAGACTGTGAGCATGTAGACGTAGTTGGGCCATGGAGACAGAACCCAGCCAGCATCGATGTGTCCATCTCCTTTGAAGATGATCCAGTGCATGAGTCAGTCTGCGAGATCCTCAGGAACGAGTACAACTCTGAACCTGCATCGCCCTACATCTTCGATGACGTAGAGGCCCAGTTGGGCCTGTCAGTCCTTACATCCTTAGGACAATCGGAAGATGAGGATGACGAGTCGGACGAGGCGTTTGCCGATTGTATGGAAAATTTTGACGATCCGACTCCAGAGCCGCGCTTGGTGGCAGCTATTACAGAACATGATCCAACCACTTCCAACACCGAACCAGATCAGATTGAGCCAGACTTCTTAGACGATCACACTATTCCTGAGCTCAAACCTCTTCCCACAACCCTGAAATATGCCTTCCTTGCGGGCTAAGACAAGAAATTTCCAGTCATTATCAGTTCGCAATTGACCGAGGAGCAGGAATCTCGCTTGCTAGAGATCCTGGAGAAGAACCGCAAGGCAATAGGCTGGAGCAATTCTGATCTCCACGGGATAAATCCCGCTCTGTGTTCGCACCATATTTACTTGGAGAACGAAGCCAAACCCTCTCGTGAATTCCAACGCCGGTTGAATCCAAATTTGCGAGAGGTTGTGAAAAAAGAGATAGAAAAATGGTGCGACGCGGGTTTCATTTACCCAATCTCCGACTCTAAGTGGGTGGCCCCAATCCATGTTGTCCCGAAAAAGTCGGGGAATTCAGACGACCACCAACGAGGACGGAGAGGAGATCGTGACGAGAGTACCCACGTCGTGGCGCGTCTGTGTGGATTACAGACGCTTGAATGCCGCGACGAAGAAGGATCATTTCCCCCTACCGTTCATTGATCAGATCCTAGAAAAATTAGCGGGGAAAGAATTCTTCTGCTTCCTTGATGGGTTCTCGGGTTACAATCAAGTAGCCATCGCTCCGGAGGACCAGGAAAAGACCACGTTTACATACCCCTTTGGTACCTATGCTTTCAGGCGCATGCCTTTTGGGCTATGCAATGCTCCTGGTACTTTTCAAAGGTGCATGATTGCTGTATTCGCCGAAATGGTCGGCGAATTCCTGGAAGTCTTCATGGATGACTTCTCGGTCCACGGCGATTCTTTTGATTCCTGTCTTAGGAATCTGGACCGAGTCCTCAAAAGATGTTGTGAGGTCAATCTGGTGCTCTCTTGGGAGAAAAGTCACTTCATGGTGACGGAGGGCATAGTGTTGGGGCATGTCATCTCCAAGAGAGGAATGGAGGTTAACCCTACCAAGGTGGACGTGATCAGACGACTCCAGCCACCAACCAACGTAAGGCAGTTGCGGTCGTTCCTCGGGCATGTCGGATTTTATCGAAGATTTATCAAGGATTTTTCTAAGATTGCCCGACCGCTAACTGAGCTTTTAGGCAAAGACACGAAGTTTATTGTAGATAACAAATGTCTTGACGCCTTTAAGCTGTTACAAGGAATGATCATGGACGCACCCATCTTACAAGCCCCAGATTGGTCTCTACCTTTTGAGATCATGACGGACGCCTCAGATTATGCTGTTGGGGCTGTATTGGGACAAAGAAGAGATGGCGTCCCGTTCGCAATTCACTACGCAAGCAAAGTGTTTGATTCTGCTCAGCGTAACTATACAGTTACAGAAAAGGAAATGCTTGCGGTAGTGTTTGCCTTGGACAAGTTCAGATCTCACTTAATCGGATCCAAGGTAACCGTGTTCACAGACCACACGACACTACGATATTTGATGGAGAAGAAGGACGCGAAGGCACGTCTTCTTCGTTGGATTTTACTTATCCAGGAATTTGATTTGGACATCCGTGATAAACCTGGAAAGAAGAACGTAGTGGCCGATCATCTTTCTCGTCTCGAAGATCTTAATACTTCCGAGGTTTCCCCGATTCGAGACTCCTTCCCTGATGAGTCGATTTTTGTTATCGACTCACTTCCATGGTACGCCAATATCGTGAACTATCTTGTCTCCAAGAAAGTTCCCGAGGATTGGCCCAAGAGCCAAATCGACCGATTAAAGTCGGATGCTAGACACTACCATTGGGAGGATCCGATCCTTTTCTTTGAAGGACCGGATTGTATATGGAGACGTTGTATTCCTCAGGAGGAATACCAGAGTGTCCTTTCTTTATGCCATAGATTAGAGGCAGGAGGACACCACTCCGGGAAGAGGACCGCATGGAAGGTACTTCAGTGTGGCTTTTACTGGCCGACTCTGTTTCGCGATGCCACTACCTTCGCGAAGTCGTGCCCAGTTTGCCAGAGAATGGGAGGAACCGTTGGTTCCAAGGATGAGATGCCAATGCAACCGGTCATCATTTGTGATGTCTTTGACGCCTGGGGCATCGATTTCATGGGCCCGTTCCCTGTCAGCCACGGGTTCGAATATATCCTCCTTGCGGTAGATTATCTATCCAGATGGGTGGAGGCTATCCCGACCCGAGCCGCAGACAGTGGGACTGTCTGTAAATTCATCAGAGAGAACATAATCTCTAGGTTCGGGATCCCCAAAATGATGATATCAGATGGGGGTAGCCATTTTGTGAATCGGGAGGTGAAGAAACTCTTGAAGGACTACGGCATCGAACACCGTGTCGCGAGTCCTTACCACCCACAAACCAATGGTATGGCTGAGGTGTCAAATAGGGAGGTGAAAACCATATTGCAAAAGCTTGTCCGCCCGGACAGGAAGGACTGGTCTCAGATCTTAGATCAAGTCCTCTGGACGTATAGGACGGCTTACAAGACACCGTTAGGCACCTCCCCATTCCGAATGGTATTCGGAAAGCCGTGTCATTTGCCCGCAGAGTTAGTGCACAAATCAGAATGGGCAATAAAGAAGGTCAACTGAAACACACACCTGGGTCAAAAACAGAGAGACATGGATCTGAATGAGCTTGTGGAAGTCAGAAACCGAGCATACGACAACAGTTTGGTGTACAAGGACAAGGTGAAGCGTTGGCATGATAGATATATCAGACGAAAGACCTTTGTTCCTGGACAGAAGGTATGGTTGTTCAATGCTAGGCTGAAGATTTTCCAAGGCAAGTTAAAGTCTAAGTGGACGGGACCGTTTGTCATCCGTACGGTGCATGATAGCGGATGTGTCGAGATCTCGGATCTCGCAGATGACGCACCGACATTCCTAGTAAATGGGCAGCTGTTGAAGCACTTCGTTGAATCCAATGAACAGTTAGTCCATGTGGAGAAGATTGTATTCATGCGCGAGACAGATACAACAGATACACCTCAAGCCGCGTATGAAGCCTTGCAGCAATAAACTCCAGCCATCAGCAGCATCTTCGAAAGATTCAGACCGACTCATATGTATCATTCTTCCTGTATATCCTATCCTTTACCCCCACGATTCTAGTAACACATCCCATCCCCACATCATCGAGCCATTATCTTGGACTATACTTAGGATGACCAGATCCTAAGTATAGGGGGGAGGGGTCACCCGAGTCGATTCACTGTACATCCTCCAGATCACATTGGTCCTCATACTCATTTCCTACCGATACTTAGGCTGACCTGAGCCTAAGTATAGGGGGGACCGATGCCCGCACTGATACTCTTCCATTTCCCATCTTTTCCTCGTCCGCCCCATTTCTGATCTTCTTCTACACTTAGGCTGCCAGAGCCTAAGTATAGGGGGGCGAGATGACTTCTATACTTTTTGTTAATTTTGGGTCTCCAACGCTTAGCACGAGCTATGTCTTTTTCCTCGCTCTTCGTGCTCTGAGGACATAGCACACGTTAAGTATAGGGGGGCGTATATATATTACATATATACTTTACCCATAGCTCGTACTTTCGCGTATTTTTGTATATATTTTACAATAATTACGGGTGGGTAAAAATCGAAAAAAATAAAAAAAATAATAATAATAAATAATATATATATATGATAATGAAAAGAGGCTTCTTATTTACTCATGCATATTATATCTGCATCCAAGAAAAAGAAAAAGAGTCTTGCATTTTCATAGCATGACATCTCATCTCATCTGCATACTTTGCATATACAAAGTGAAAAGCTAGTGGGTTCCGGACCAAGTTATGAGCAGATATTGAGGATGGAAATGATTTGACCTTAATCCACCTAATTTCAGAGGAACCTTATAGGAACTGGAGTTAAGATTTTTCAGGTCAGGTGACTTAATTCTTTAAGTATGCAAGTCTATGTTCATATGTCATCTTGACAAGCCTGAGTAGAGCACTTAACAACACACACATGACTCTTAGAGACAATGGCTTGACGTGCACCAGCACTTTACACATGGCTCTCTACGGATGAGGTGATAAGGAGGCAGTTTCCTTTAGCTTGGGGTAGCATATGAGGGTAGTACTTCTAGGCGGAACCTCTCTTCTTCTTCTAGTGAAGGAAGTGCATCTCAACTTGGCCTAGTGGTGATGAAGGCTAAGGACAGAAGCAGTGGGTTGCAATAAAGCTTCAAAAGAGGGATAGTCTACTGGCTCAAGAGGAAATTTCTTGTATATATGCTGCACCATGTAGATATGTTGTACAGAGGCATGTTGTTGAAAAAAAAATGCCAAAAAGAACTCCAAAAAAGTGGTGGGTCGGATTGAAAATTTAAAAACCCCACCGGAGTGTATGTAGTCAAGAAAAGCAAAAGCTTATGGTCACCATGTTACATCTCATGAAGCTTGCAGCGGGAGACTTAGCTACACTGGCTGAGCTCCCAAAAGTCTATACTTCTTCCCCCTCTTCTTGAGCCGGTTGAACTTGAACTTAGAAGGGAATACCCCGCTTCTCGAGGAAAGAGTTGCTAGACCAAGGCATTAGAGTTACCAGGTTGGGGGAGGTTGTTTCTTTGTTACTTCTGAGGTGGGGAGTCATATATCACTTACACGGCATGAAAAGATTCATGTTCATTGAAGTTTGTGTATGTAGACTTGTTCTGATTAGGTGAGTTGAGGAGTCTTGAATAGAAGACTTTTGGAACTTGAAGTCTGTTAAGTCTCAAACTCAGATCCCAATAAGGTTCCGACACATGATTAATCCAAAGGTCAAGTCAAGCTCTATTTTTAACTTTTGTTCATGACATTGGCATGGAACCCAATCTCATTTCACTCTTGCATTTCATTTAGTTTCTCAGGGACGAGCAAGGTTTAAGTATAGGGGGTTGATGAATCTGTGATCCATCACTCCAAAAGTCAAAAATAGATCCTTGTTCCCGAGAAAATAGAGGCATATTTCCTCTTATACTACATAAATAGCATTCATGCATATATTCATAACTCATGCAGTTTAGCAACTCATTTGCATTTAAATAAGAAGATAAAAATCCCCTGTAAAATACCAATGCACCAAAATAACATCTTCTCTATAATATGTACTCCTTAGTTAATAATATAGGGAAAAAGGCCAAAACTCCCCTTTGTAAAATAGCCAATAAAGCCTGAGAACCCCTGTACATTAGAATGCAAAATAAAGCCCTCATACAAACTCCGATTTAGGTCTACTTACTCTTAGAATACTACACATTAAAAGACCTTTAAAATGAGACTAATTTCATTGAATTTGGAGCTTGTATGAGAAAGATGGGTTTGTGGGCCACTTTGTATACTATCTATGTATATCTATGTATCCTTGTATTTATGTATCATATTTGACCTCATCTCCTCTTTGATCAACATGAAACTTGTAGAGCTCATCGAGATCTACAACTTTCATGTTTTGAGTTTTTCCAAATTCGGTCCCCTCTTCTCTCTACAAGTGTATTTTTCTCCAACCACTCATAGCAGGCCACGTGGCGCCCTCTGGTTGCGCCACGCGGCCCGGTTCCCCTCGCCTCACCCGCCTGCGTCCTCAACCGTTGGATCTCGCTTCAGATCCAACGGCCCAGCCTTTTCCACGCACGCCCCTTGCCTGGGCCATCCGATCCTCTCCTGCATTAATCTACGCCGCTCGTTCGCGCCTTCACCAGAGCCCTCCACGTGGCAGCATCTACGCCGCTTGATCAGACCCCTGATCTCTCAATCGCAGTCGCCCTTCTTCCAGCGAATCGCGGCCCTCTGATCAACATCCTCTCCTCATCCAGGCTGTTCACTCGCGCTTCGCCCACAACACGCCACGTGGCTACACCACATCCCTTCATCTCCGCGCCCCAGATCTAATCCTACCCGACCAGCTCCCCTCGATCGCCACCGTTGGATCACAAGATCCAACGGTGGAGACCTCGTCTCCTACCTCCGGGCGCCCCTCTCTCCCACGTCCCTTGCCTTGCGGGAGGGGCGCCCCCTTTCTATTTCCGGCTACACGTCAGCCTCCCTCTTCCACCGCTGACACCCCCACGACGTCACCCACTCGTCCCTCTCCCTCGCCGTATACCTCACGCTCCACCACTCCCACCAGAGTCGCCCCACGTCGACCACCAACCTCGCCTCTTCACCAGCCAACCCATCACCTTCACCTTATAAATACGTCGCCACCGGCAACGTTCACCCCTATCCGCCACTCCAGTGAGGTTCCTCGAGCTCCAAGCGATCCGTTGGTGACAGCAATTGGGTGTGTTGTCGAGCGAAGACAAGGATTCGACTCCGGCGAGATCCACGGCAAGTTCCGCCGTGTCGCAGCCTCCACCGCGAAGCTGCACGAGCTCGGGACCCTACCGATCCCTCGAGCGAAGACCTGGAGCTCAAATCTGAGCTCCATTCCCCAGGTAACCCCCTTCATTCGTCCTCCGATCTTCCTCTTGATTTTCTTGCTTTTCTTCGATTTTATTCGACTCCACCGGCCACCTTCTCCCCTCCAATCCACCTCGACGAGCTTCGCGTCGAAGCTCCCGTCCTCGCTGTCCCATCTGCACACTCCGACGACGCTTTACGCACTACTCCGACCAACAGCTCCGCCATTTGGCCGGAGCCCATCTCCAGCGCACCTCCTTCACACCGTAGGCCTCGCCGACCATCTATATCTCTCCACGAGCACTTGCATGCCTCGGCTATCTATTCTAACCCCTTGCAGGTCCACATTTCTTCATTGGCCGGAGCCTCACCGGAGCTCCCTTCGAGCTTCGTCGCCATCGAGCGTCAGCACATCTCCAAAGATCCTGAAGCCACCGGAGGCTTCGCCGTACGCTCCCGCATCTTCCGAGCTACTCGAGAACCTACGAAGAACTTCATCGACGCCTAGCGACCGAGGCGGAGCAGAGTCAGCCACGCTGGAGCCCCGCCTTCTCCTCCGCAGGAGGCGGAGGGCCGTCGAGGAAGAAGCAGCAGCTGCCGTTCGATCAACCGATCGAACGGCCCTCACTTCGCCACGTGTTCCCTCACCGCGCCCGTCCTCAACCGTTGATCGCACCTCAGATCTGACGGGCCCTCCAGTTGCCATGTGTCTTCATCGCCAACCCTTGGATCGACCTTGATCCAAGGGCTCGCAGCACGCCACGTCGACGAGTCCGAGCCTCGGCCCCCAAGCCTAGGCTCGGGCGACCCGAGGCTACACTGAGCCGCAGTCCGAACCTCCTGGGAGCCCGAGTCTCGCTCCGAGCCTAGGCCGCCCACGTGAGGAGCACGTGCGACCTGGGTAAATTGCACAGAAGCCCCTGAAGCTTTCTAAAATTACAAAGAGGTCCCTGTGAAGCAGACCCCACGTGAGGAGCACGTGCCCTGTGGAGAATTTACATAAGAGTCCACCATATTATCGGTAATTGCATTTTAGTCCCTGTCAGCATATTTGTTTATTGAAATTTTAATTTCCAGTATTGCATTTACACCCCTGTGTTTGCACGCATCCCTAGAGTGCATTTGTCATCATTTTGAAATTCTAAAAATTGCATTTTGTTGGAAATTTTGTCCTCTGTCTATTGGTACACGTGTCTTATTTTTGTAAGTTCATTTGAATTATTAATGAATTAATTGGTGAATTGTTGACATATTTTGCCCGTGACACCTTTTGATTTATAGTTAATTCTTTGTGCTTCCAAAATTCATCAAAAATTCATAGTAGCTTAAGGACATCATTTTTAACATACCATAAAAATTCCATAGCATTTTCACGCATATCGAGGCCTAAATAAATTGTTAAGTGATTTTCTTAGATTAATTTTAATTAATTCATTTCAAAGTGAAATTAAGTTCTGGTAATTTTCCTAGGTCCCTTTTCATTAGAGCCACCTAGGATAATTTTAGTTCTTGGAAAAATTGTGGTTTGATATTTATTAAAAATAAAATACTGAAAATCACCCTGTCTGTTCATTTAATTCACAGTAAATATATTTAGTGTCGAAAAATTCCAAAAAAATTAATGTAGGTCATTTTCATCATCATTAATCATCTGGCCAATTTTCATAATTTTTGGACTTCATTTGATACCATAATTAAATTGAACATCAAATTGGCCTGCATTATCTACTTAAGTCTGCATAAAAAAATTAAAAAAAATATTATTACTCCTTGAAAATCACACACTTGGATCCTTACTTAAATTCACCTAAGGAGATAGAGGCCTCCCTGAGATCGACCTTGGACTTCCACCAAGTAGAAAAAATATTGCCGCTTAAAATTAACTTCATATTAATCCATACGTGGTTTTTGATTAACCCCTCGTATCCGACTACAACGAATCACTTTAATTAATTTGGACATTAAATAGACCGAGTTAACTAAGGGTGCGGGGCGGACATCAGTTTGATATATACTTTTAGAAAGTATATGATTAAGACCTAGGTATGATATATGCTTTTGAAAAGTATATGATCGATACCAGCTCCCAATGATGGAATGAGAAACTTGATGATAAAACCATGAAGTAAACAGTGTAAAATTGATCTAATACTTTGTGTTTATTTTGGGTCTTCCAGTGTGCAGGATGTACATATGTTGGGAATACCTAAGGGTGATGTGATTATAAACAATTGTATAACCATGACGCTTCGATTCTTAGGGAGTGATGAAACAAGTCTGGATTTTAGTGACTTCTCTCAGTAGAGAGGTAATCTGATCTTGGTCCAAATGTTGGACATTGATCTGAATGTGATTCATATGTAATGAGAAGATTAGATTTGCGGTCTTGATTTAATCAAGCATCTATGGGAGGCACGAGATCTGGATTGTGATCTCAATATCCAAGTCACTATACATGAAACAATATAATCGCCATGTCTTTATCTTCAAGTATTCACGGAGAAAACACATTATCCTTGAAAGATTCATGGATAATTTCATTGTTGATATTAGATAATTAATGTGACTTAATTATCATGAATAATATGAATTTAATTCATATTATAGAGAGAGTTATCTTAGATATTTAAATGTGATTTTATTATCAAAAATGTGAATAATGTGAATGTGATTCATATTATTTGGGCACATGGGAATTGAGATCCAAGATGATTAAATGTGATTTAATTATCACAGATATGAATAATGTGGATAGCACTATCCATATTAGTCATATATATATTATAAATGTGATTTATAATATATAAAATAGAGCAATTTGTAATTTACATTTGTTAATTAAATGTTGATGTGAATTGGATTCACATTGGACAGTTAATTGAAAATGTAATTCAAATTTTATTTTGGGTTGTGAATGTGATTCATATTTTTCCAACGACAAAATTGTAATATTTACAAAATAATTATGAGTTATTTTTGTTTAATAATTTACAACAACTTTTGTTGTAAATCTTGGAGATTTCTATGGAATATTGTAATCTCGTGAGATCTCATGAGATTACATGAGATTGCCACCAACTCCCATATATTGGAAGGAGGCAATCTTCATTCCAAAATCTCCATGCTTAATTGATTTAATTTTGGGATTAAATCATATTTATTTATCGATATATTTAATCTAAATTAAATTAATTGTTGTAGGTTTTTACCAATAAATCTTAACCATTAAAAGAAACACAAATCAATGAGAGCCATTGGATTTGTGTTGTCCATGGATTGAGATCTATGGATCCCAAAATATTATAAAGGGAGAGGCAACCCTTGCTCTTCTTAGGTTACAAGTTTACAACAACTCTCTCTCTCTCTCTATCTTTCTCTCTACACGCCCTCTCTCTCTCTCATATGGCCATCAACCATAGAAGCCCTAGAGAGATTCTCCATCCCCTCAGCGTCGTCATTATGATGCCCGATCGTTTGATCGTGAATCTCCGTCTACTTCGGCGTGCCTTGCTCGTGTAGAATACATCGTATATCATGTGACGATATTAGGAGATTCTTCACTTGGATCATCAACATGGATTGCGAGGAACACATGTTTCATCAACGCGCTCGCAAGCGTCTCCTCCGTCGGATCGAACTTGAGACAGGAGGTCTCTTCGTTTAGAGTCTTGATCGCAACCACGCTTCAAGAGATAACCTTAATACTTGTTTGTGGTTTAGATGAAATGATCCGAGAAGTGCTCTTGGATCATGTGGTTTCATCACATAAAAAATTTTAAATTTCTGCTGCCTCGAGCAACTAGTGCGACTAGTCGCTCCTGATCGCATTCGATGCGATCCTCACGCTTTCGTGTTGCACCTAAGGATATAAACATATCCTTCAATTGGTATCAGAGCCTTAGGTTGGAGGTTTTGGATGCGATCCATAAATCTAGGAAGACTTGGGTTCGTTAGTGTTTGCAGATTTTTTTATCGCATTTCATTTTCGCATCTCTGTTTAGTGATTATTTTCATCCCTGTTTAAATTGTTTAAACGTAAAAATAATACTTCGATTATGTTACCCATTAAATAAGTAAACAATATGATCCGAGTTTGCGCGATTTTGAATCCGGTTGCTCAAGTTATGATCATTTTAGTGAACATGTATCCACTATTTCGAGGACTACGAATCTTAGTGTAATCAAGGAGTTAACTGCGGTTTTAAAACGCCTTGAAATACATGGAAACCACATAGGTTTTGTTGTAAATAAAATTAGCAAATTTTGAGAACTTATTTTTCTTAATTTGGATTTAAATTGATTGAGATATGCTAATTTTAGTAAGTGAGGGTCACTGCTGAAAATTACTTTCCTAATCAAGAACCTTGTGATTGTCATTTAATAAATTAGTGAAATTAAATGGTTTAATTTCCTGAAATAATTATGGATAAATATTGTGAAATATTTGATGATAAATATTTCCTTAAATGACATTGCTTTAACCAATAATTGATTAGATGTGATCTAGATCACAATATTAGTTACATGATCTACATTCCAACAAACAATGTTGCTTGAATAGGATTGGAGATTTGTTTAGCAAATCTCCTTATAATGTTAATAAAAAATATTTTGATTATTATTAGATGGTATAACTTCGGTTTAAAAATCGATTATAATATCAAGTACACAATGATCAATTTGGCATTATCTTTTCCCGAGGTGGATATGGTGTCTAGTCGGGGAGCGTTGCGGTAGCAGGTTGCACTGTGTGCTGTCTGTCTCACTCCTACCGGTACAGACCATGACGACGAGTAGCTCAATAATGCAAGAGAGATCATGATGTATTTTTCTAATTATTAAAATTCGAATAATACGTATTTGAGATAATACCATAATTCAAGTAACAATAAAGATTGTTTGTTGGATATTAATTGAATCATTAATTTAATATGATTAGATTAATTGAAATCCAATTAAAACCAAAACACTCTATTCTGAATAAAGATGTTATTTCCCTTGGAAGAATTAATCGTAATGAATACGATTCATAATGATTAATTAGAATTTGAATATGATACGGAGATCACATAAGTGACATTCGTGGTCTTTCGTCAAGGCGAAGGGTTCCATCGTCAGAGATTGTATGTAGGAGATGACTGTCCGAAGTGACAGCTCCCGTATACAAGCACATCTGGATCGGGCTCTTCGCTTCTCGAAAGAGTAAGGACGTATACATATTGACCCAATATCGGATCCTCATATTATTGAGGTGATATTGGATTGTGCATAGTGAGTTGTATTCCTGTTGATGATTGATTCAATTAATGACGGGTCAACATCACCTTAGGGGCGGTGGGCCCGGATGTTAAAGACCGAATTGGGAGTGCAAGTTGAACTTGCAAGGCGGAATATGTTCCCGCCTCTTTTTATCTGAGTTGCAGGTTCTCATATTATTGATATGTAACAAAGATAAGGAAGGAGATCCCAGATCTTGCTTGAGATATGATGGTAAGGATATCTCTTACATTGAAAGTGACTAAGGGAATAAAATTTCAATGTAGACAAGGCAAGACAACTTTGATATAAAATCCTAAATCAAAGTAAAATATATATTTATATTTCTTTATGCAAATTTCTTATTTCAGAGAATTCTTCATTAAACCCACTCAATATTATACTCTATAATAACCAGTAAAATATCATGGATTGGATCCATGATCAAGATATTATACTTGCAGTTGGACACATAATATATGTGGTTGCAATGTGCAAGTCTTCCTCATAATAATGAGGAATGACAATTAAATAGATAATACGAATACAACCCCAGGGTTTGTATGTCTCTACAGTCTTGATCTTTCATTGAAGATACTTTGGAAGTGACATGTTGATGATGATCGTAGTTGTCGAATAATCCTTATAAAATCTAAGAAGATGTTCTGGCATACATATATGCTCTCGACATTTGATCATGAATGACATGGTTCACTTCATTATGCATATGCAGAATGATGGATCTATAAGAGATGATGTCTTCAAAATGTTTGAGTACATACCTGAATCAATGTTTTAAGAGTTAAGATGTATGTAGATATGATGACTGTCAGCATTCTACTATCTATACTCAAATCATTCATGAAGCTTCATAATATTCGCATTATATGAATTGAATGAAGCATGTATAAATGTTGAAATACTCTTATATTGGAACCTTTTGAGTTCAACATAAGAGATCCGTTATCTTAAACAATGGTTGTTTATAGATGAAGAGAGCGCAATGGAAGCGTGGGTCGGACCCAAGATGAGAAGGATAGTCAAAGAGTTGACCGTACTTATATGACTTCCATATGACATCCAAAGAGTTGGATGAATGCCAATAATACTGCAACAAGATGATGTGTTGATAGTATGACTATCAAATCTATCTAAAATCCTTAGAGAAGGACTCGGATAGTGCATCGGAATAATCTACATATAATCATTGAAATTGACTTTCTTATTAGATAAAATAAAGTCTAATAATTGTATCTCATTCTTCTAATAACACTTGCAAATGGTTGCATATGTATTAGAGGACTAGAACCTTGATCTTAAGGTTTAATAGTCACCTACATGGATATTGATGCAAATGTTGCAATAATCTCTTTTTGATAGATAGACTTCATATTTTCAGTGGAAGAGTCCTTAATCTTAGAGAATGTCTCTATGACCTAGATATTAGAATACACTCATTGTTTGTTTCTAAATGTTGTAAATAAACATGAATTGAGATAGAACTATCATAAAGAGTTATGACAGACATATTTCAGATAGTAATCTAACATCTAGTGAACTCCACAAAATTAGAAAATCAATAAATGGTTCATTAAGATTTCTAATACTGAAAAGTAAACCTTTAAAGATTAATAGGAGGATGAAGACCATTTGACAATGATTTGGCATCAAGTCTTGGAGATATGTCTGTTGATTTGATTAATAGACTAGTAAGAGATGAAACTTTAGAATGTCTGAAAATTTCAAATCTTACATACTTATGAATATTGTATTCAAAGTAAAAATGTCCAATTTCTTTGGGAATAGTGTTAGATGTAGAGGTATTCAAGATCTCATACATATTAATGTATGTGGATCATCTATATCGTAATAAACATTATGGATATGTGATATCTATTGATGATTATGTATGATATGAGATTTCTTCTCCTCACCTCAGAAACCTTTGAAATGTTCAAAGATTTCATAATTTGGTTTAAAACTAAAGTTTAAAGGAAAATGAAATAAATTTGATCTAACGTAGGTAGTCAATACATATTAGATGAATTCATGGAATACCTTATGGAGATATGAATATCATTCCTAGCTCACTCCTCCTGTTACATCTTAACACAATAGAGTTATAGGGAGATACAATTGCATCATGTGTGACATGATCTTATCAATGATGAATCTTAACATAATTATCTCTTAGTTTCCATGTATATATTTGTAGTAGAGACTACAATATATATCCTTAATAAGGTTCCATGCAAGTAAGCTGGAATCTGGCACTGGAGAGTGCTACTTCATTAGGAAAATAAAGGACGGTATTGGATGCCTACTTTAAGACCTTGAGATTCTTAAAAGATATCATCTTTGAGAATGTGATTCTTAAAGGATGACTCTCTTGAGAATCAAGATAAAAATGAAGTGAAGGAACTCATTTAATCTTGACATGATAATGAGGCTCCTGAAATCAGAAACTAAAAGAATAATTAAAGATGAAACACTCATACCTCCTCAAATGAGTTTGAGGATGAATTCCATGTGCCAGTTAAGTCTGAAAATGATCTTACTTCATGTGATGAAGCTTCTGAAGATCATGACATGGAAAGATGGATGTTAGCAATAAAAGTCTAAAGTAGACTTCATATACAAATGTTGTATATGGACCCTCGAGGATCCAACTATAAGGGTTAGACCCATTAAGGTGTAAATGGATCTTCAAGAGGAAGAGGGAACCTGATGAGAAGATAGAGACCTTCCAAGCGCGGATCGTAGCCATGAGCTACACACCGAAGAGAAGATATTGCTTGCAATGAGACTTGCTCTTCAGTAACCATGCTTAAACCCATCAGAGTATTGCTAACTATAGCTACACAACTTGACTTTGACATCTATAAAGATGAAAGCCAATATTGCATTCCTCTATGAATACCTCTCCGAGGATATTCACATGAATTAATCCCAGGGCTTCATAGTTGAGGAAAGCAAGGTGTGCAAGTTGAAGAATTCCATCTATGACTCAAATAAGCTTCTTGTACATAAGATTTGATGAAATTATAAATGTTATGATTTCAGGTAGAATCTTGATGAACCATGTGAAGCTTAGTGGGAATGCCATTGTGTCCATCATGCTAAATGTAGATGATATCCTAATCATTTTAAAATGATATAAGGACAATAATAAGTGTTTTATAGACTAGCTATTCCATACCTTGGGATATGATCTCAAGGATACCTCTTAGATCTTAGTTCTGAAGTTATTCAGAAGCAAAGAAAAGAGGATATTGGGACTGTCAATTTATAGTACATTGGACATGTTCCATTCTTGGAAAACCCAAGGAAGGCTTCCTTCCCTTAAGATATGTGATGAATCCACATTTCATCATCTTTATTCTATCATTTTGGCATCAAAAACCCTAGAAAATGCATGTAAATACCCTTAATTTATGCATCTTAGCATCCATGCATGCGTATGTAAATAGTGTAGAAAATACTGTAATTAAAGTCAAAATTATAGAATAAATAAAAGAAAAGAAAAAGAATAAAATATTATACATATTTTATGACCCAAAACCTCGAGACCTAGGCATCTCGATGAATAGGTCGACAAGGAATAAAGTAGGGGGAGATAAGGGCCAGAATACAATAAAATCCTATTTATTTCATTCACTCTTTATTTATTTTGAGACCTACTTTTGGTTCCACCTTTTATACCTCAAATAAAGAAACTTTGTACTAGAAAGTGTAGATAATTTAATAAATAAAAATACAAAATTGATTTCACTCAAAAATAATATACAGATAAAAAGATATGATCTGCATAAGAATTCATAACTCCAACTTCTCAGACCCATATCTTGCAAATAAAAACTCTAAACATACTAAACTCACCTTTAATTATATATAATTTAAAATAATCTATTTAATGGAGTGGTTTCATATTTTTCGGAGTTACGGTTTGAAAGTTGAGTTTTAGACCCTACTTGTATACTTATACCGATTAAAATATTCATTTTATTCATTATTTATATAATTTCATATTTTATAATTTTGTAAATATTACTTATAATAAGTAGGTGTATTAAAATCAGAATAAAAACTTAAAGAAAATACAAAATAAAATACCTGTATATAACACACCTAGGTACAAGACCTATACATATACCTATATAAGTCATACTTATATTTCATTAAGTGTACAAAATACATCAGAAAAAATAAAATAAAAAATATTTAAGTGTATAAAAGTATCCTATAAACTTACAAAATAATAAATAAAAATAATAAAATTAAATAAACAAAATAAAAATAAAATATTAAAAATATATAGTTGTATATACCTATATAGCCTATAAAAGGGCAACTCTTATTTTACACCCCCTCAAAATAATTAAAAATCATAATAAAATACCTCATAAAATAATAAACATTTTTCATTTAATAATCAAAAATTAATTAATTCATTTCCTATTTTTAATCGAATTTATAAACCATTTTCCAGGGTTTTTTCCTGGTTGGTCCACGTGGACCAACCAGGCGTAAACCTTAGTTGACCCCCGATCAACTAGGCGTCCTTCCCCCATGTGCGTCTGTCAGAGCCTTGTTTGACCCCAATTTCGCGATTTTTTTCGAGGAGTCCTATTGCACCAAATCACCCCCACTTCCTTCATGACTTTTGTTCCTTGGGCAATGGTGATTCGCGCCCTTAGCTTTTCTTGGGCGTTGAATCACTGATCTACTCGCCTTGGTAGTCAACCCCATATATGCCTCACCCGATTTTCCTTTGAATTTTGAACCCTCATTCCATAGGTTTGCTCCCGTTCTTGCGCCCACCGCTCGAGGAAGGGTGACTGCTTCCTCTCGAGCATGTCAGGCTGGTCGAGCGACACCTGAGGCGGCTCCGTCACCTCCGCCTTTCGCCGGCGTCGAGGTACTCCTTCCCTCCGGTTCCACCGTCGAGGCAGCCCCTTCTCCCCTCTATTTTTCGCGCATTTTCTTTGCCTTAGTCCTAGGAATATTTCGCCCCACGAATCTTCCATTTCCATCGATTGAATCACCTTCCACATACATCTCGCCGGAGCGCACCTCCGGCCGACCACCGTACACCGCCACTCACGCCGCCACCTCCACTCCGTGGGGTCCAGGCAATTTGCCCTGGACCCTCTCACATTCTCTTGCAGGTCAAAGCTCGTAGACTCGAGCCTAGGGCACTTTTGCGCCTCGCCGGAGCTTCGTGGAGCTCTCCAGCTTCGCCAACCTCCCTCGCGAGCCTCGGCCATCGCCGAGGTCTTTTGAAGCTCCCAGGAGAAAGCCCCAACCGTCAGGAGTTTCCAGCCTCCTTTTTGAAGCCCAGAAGTTCGCCGGAGAAGGAGCTAGAGCTCAGAGGAAGTCACCTCGGTGGTGCTCCTCCGATGTTCTTGCTCCGATCTTCGGAGCCGTTGGATCAAGGCAGAGCTCCAGAACACCCAGTAGCCGTTGGATTGCGCCAAGCCCCCAACCGTCAGATCTTCAGCTGAAGATCTAATCTTCGCCGTCCAACGCGAAGCGTCATGTTGGCCGTCAGATCATCGACACGTGGCCAGTGGACGCACATCAGCCGTCGGATCGCGCACGAGCCCTTTAGGCGTGGGTATTTTGCACATTTTCGCCCGTCATTTTTGTAATTGTTATTTAGTCCTTAAACTTTTATCTGCAGTTCAAATATTTTTGTAGTAATTGCATCTAGGCCCCTGAACTTTTGATAATTACATTTCAGTCTAGTCTACGTCACCTCACGTGATCTGTGCACGTGGGGTGGTGGTGATTTTGCACTGGACCCCCTGCGGGTTTAGATATTTAGATTTAGTCCAAGAACTTTTCATATCATGTGTAATATTTTTGGACAAATTGCATGTATACCCCTTGAGTTTTGTGATATTGCTCTTATACCCCTACCATGTCACGTGTTTATACGCGTGGGCTTGGTGATTTTGCAGAGAAACCCCTCCGGGTTTGGGTATTTGTAATCAGTCCAGGAACTTCTTTTATTAGTTGTAAACTTTTGTGAAAATTGCAATTTGGCCCTTGGATGTTTGTCTATTTACATTTATACCCCTGTCAGGCCTTGTATGTTTATATGCTTTCCTATTTATTCCACACATCATTTTAACTTGAAAAATTCCCAAAAAATACCATGCATAGTAGTTTCACGGCATATTTTTGTATTGCATTTTTATTGCATTTTCATATTTATTAAAAATCAAATACTTGCATTTTCAACACTGTTTGCATTAGAAAATCCATAAAAATTATAAAAACATTTTGAAAAATTCCAAAAAATTTTTTGTGTGTTTTATCATCTATTAGTGTCAATCCAAAAATCATTAAAAATTTCAAAACAAAAACCTTAAAAATTAGAAAACTCTTAAAAACTTCATAAAAAGCTAAAAAAATCTAGAAAAATCTAAAAATGAAAACTAGGTTTCTGTAGTTTTTATCTTATTCCCTGTGATTTAAAATTATTTGAGGAATTTTGGATGTTGTTTGCTAATTTTTATGCTCATTTTAATTTCGGCTAGTAGGTTAGTTCACTATTTACTTGTGTTTTCACTTTAAAAATACCAAAATATTCTGAAAAATCCCCAAAAATAAAAAAAACAGTAGAAAAATATAAAAAGACCAAAAATATTTTATTCCCTGATTTTTGAGCATTTTCCCTTTTTTTATAAATACTCTATTCCTCTCTCTCTTATATTGTATATATATTCTATTATTGAAAAAGAAAATATAAAAATATAAAATATAAAAAGAAAATATAAAATCAGTAAATTAAAGATCAAAACACAAAAATATACAATCCAGAATATAAAAAAATATAAAAATTAAAAACCCACAAAAAATTGCATTTTTGTAGACACTTAATCACATTCACATTTTTGCACTTGCTTGATATATCCTGCCTTGCTCCCTGAGTTCGGCCTCTACATACTTACACCTATACATCTTTTATTTAGAGTTAAAATAAATTTGACTCCACATTTATTCTTCATTGCTTGATTTATATATTGTGGGTTCATTGTTGATTAATTAGGGATTTTTGATCGGTCAACACACCGACTGCGGTTTCACCTTGTGAAACCGTACGACCCTCGATTTCCCTAGTTATCAATATGGTACTGACCTATCTGAAGGGATAGCACCTCAAAGAGTTGAGGAAGTGAATGTTAAACTGCATGCCCTTGTGCATCAGTTACGAAAAGCTGAGTGTATACTAGATGTGTACAAAGGCCATATGTCTGCAACACAGTGGGAGTAGTAAATTGTTACTAATCCTACTATGGAGATAAACCACTTAGTTACAATAAAAACAAAAATCTTCAACGATGACAAGACTTTAGAGATAGTGATCTTTAAGTTTTATCTTTAAGAGATTAAGACTTTTATAGATAGTGATCTAAAAGGATCTTAAATGCAGATACCTTAGGAGATTGAGATCTCCAAGAATAAGGGTATTCTGATAAGGATCATGGAAATACCTGTTATAATAATTATTAAGCTGTAGTATCAAAGACACTATAACTGATAAAATTGTGTATTGGTTGCATAAGATGTAACATTCGCATTGAATGTGAGCACCGTTAGTAGAGATATGCAAAAGTGTCATGAAAGGACTTGACATAGTCTCTTGGGAACATAGTGACTGATCAACTTACCTAGCTATTTTTTCTAAATAGCCTATGATTGTCACATGAGTGCGGGATTAAAGATTATCCCATTAATGGCTCTTTGGGCTAGTGGGAGATTGTTGGACATGCGAGCCCATGGCGAGCCATTATGCAATAATTGTTATTGCAGACATCATTCCCGGATCTGGAATGAAGAATAATTAATTTGCACAATACGTCCCTTAGTACAATTAGAGTTATGTACCGTGGCCATCTTAATGATCATACAACTGTTGATTCAATTATTGAATAATAGAGGTTGGTGCTTGGATAAATATCTAAAGATTTAGATTGAGGACTCATCAAGCACCTTCAAATGATTGTCAAGAGATGATCTCCAACCTGAGTAGGAGATGACAATCCTTTCTCATTTGGCTGATATCTTATTGACCTCTTGATGTAGGTGCTCTGCATAGGAATATGGATTAGGAGGTGTTAGATAAGTTAGGTTAAAGAGTTGACTTAACGAGATCGAGATAACCAAAGTCCTATATCATATGCTATCACGATATAAGCACACATCCTCTGACCAGAGACATATTTGTTAGTATATGTCTGAGTATGTACATTTGGCAGACCAATAAGTTTATAACCTAATAAAGGTCTATATACCGCGCGCTGGTGTGCATGCGAGGGCATATGAGTAATACGATCTCTCAAAGGGATCATACAGGTTCATTATTGAACTTGAAGACATGGGCTCACTCATGAGATATTGGGAAGAATCAAATTCCGTGCATGTTCATCTCGCTTTGGAAGCCTGACTGAATTTGTAGGTTTGATATATACTTTTGGAAAGTATATGATCAAGACCTAGGTATGATATATGCTTTTTTTAAGTATATGATCGATATCGACTCCCAATGATTGAATGAGAAACTTGATGATAAAACCATGACGTAGACAATGTAAAATTGATCTAATACTTTGGGTTTATTCTGGGTCTTCTAGTATGCAAGATGTACAGGTGTTGGGAATACCTGAGGGTGATGTGATCATAAACGATTGTATAACCATGACGCTTCCATTCCTAGGGAGTGATGAAACAGTTCTAAATTTTAGTGACTCCTCTCAGTAAAGAAGTAATCTGATCTTGGTCCAAATGTTGGACATTGATCTGATTGTGATTTAAATGTAATGAGAAGATTAGATTTGTGGTCTTGATTTAATCAAGCATCTATGGGAGGCCCGAGATCTGGATTTGAGATGTGATCTCAATATCCAAGTCACTATATGTGGAATAATACAATTGCCCTGTCCTTATCTCCAAGTATTCACGAAGAAAGGGCATTATCCTTGAAAGAGTTCATGGATAATTTCATTGTTGATATATGTATCCGAGCATTGAGAAAGTGGATAATTAAATGTGATTTAATTATCATGAATAATATGAATTTAATTCATATTATAGATAGAGTTATCTTAGATAATTAAATGTGATTTGATTATCAAAGATTTGAATAATGTGAATGTGATTCATATTATTTGGGCACATGAGAATAGAGATCTAAGATGATTAAATGTTATTTAATTATCATGGATATGAATAATGTGGATGTCACTATCCATATTAATCATATTTATTATAAATGTGATTTATAATATATAAAAGAGAACAATTTGTAAACATTTGTTAATTAAATGTTGATGTGAATTGGATTCACATTGAACAATTAATTGAAAATGTAATCCAGATGTTATTTCGGGTTGTGAATTGATTCACATTTTTCCAATGGTAAGATTGCAATAATCACAAAATAATTTTGAATTATTTTTGTTGAATAATTTACAACAAATGTTGTTGTAAATCTTGGAGATTTCCATGGAATAATGTAATCTCATGAGATCTCATGAGATGACATGAGATTGCCACCCACTCCCATATTATGGAAGGAGACAATCTTCATTCCATAATCTCCATGCTTAATTGATTTAATTTTGGGATTAAATCATATTGATTTATCAATATTTATATAATCTAAATTAAATTAATTGTTGTTGGTTTTTACCAACAAAATCTTAGCCATTAAAATAAACACAAATCAATGAGAGCCATTGGATTTGTGTTGTCCATGGATTGAGATCCATGGATCCCAGAATATTATAAAAGGAGAGGCACCCCTTGCTCTTCTTAGGTTACAAGTTTACATCAAGTCTCTCTCCTCTCTCTCTCTACACACCCTCTCTCTCTCTCATATGGTCGTCCACCATGTAAGCTCTAGAGAGAGTCTCCTTCCCCTCAGCGTCGTCGCTATGCTGCCCGGTCGTTTGCTCGTGGATCTCCGTCTACTTCGGTGTGCCTTGCTCGTGAAGAAGACATCGCATATCGTGTGATGAGATCAGGAGGTTCGTTGCTTGGATCATCAATATGGATTGCGAGGAACACACGTTTCATCAAAGGGCTCGCAAGCGTCTCCTCTGTCGGATCGGACTTGAGACAGGAGGTCTCTTCGTTTAGAGACTCGATCGCAACCACGCTTCAAAAGGTAACCCTAATACTTGTTTGTAGTTTAGATGAAATGATCTTAGAAGCGTTCTTGGATCATGTGATTTCATCATATGAAAAAATTTTAAATTTCTGTTGCCTCGAGCAACTAGTACGACTAGTCACTCCCGATCGCATTCGATGCGATTCTCATACTTTCGTGATGCACTTAAGGATCTAACCATATACTTCAATAAGGACATGACCCCAATGTAGTCTCATTGTGCCTGCTTAATGTGCGTATTGTAGTGGCAAGTGGTCGTAAAACATGTCTCAATGGACGAGACTATGCAGCATATTGAGTACATTTCTGATAACATGTAGTTGCATATTTTGCAAAGTGCAAAAAAAAATAAATGAATACTTTTCCTACCTTTGGGACATATATAACATACCTACATATACAATTAGTCAATCACATACAAAGCACTTGCATCTACATAATTCACATACATATACCTGCATATACAAATGATTCACATACAGCTATTCAAGCATACACATGATTCATATACATATTCATGCAATTGAAGAATCAACAATACTTAAGCCTCACGCTGCCCCTTCTTGCTGCAAATCTCTCATCGTCTTCCCCTTGTAAACCCATCTCCTTCCCGTCATCTCCATTACCTAAAAACCCTCTCCATCTACTTGAAAACTCCAAAGCCTAGCCATCCTACAGCCTTGTAGGTTGCACGTATCTCATGAGAGCAATCCTACTGCCCTCTTCTAGGCATCCTACTTGGAACCCCTTCCCATCATCCTTGACCATCTACTTGAGACATCCTAATGTACTTTCACATATCCCATGTCATTGTTCTCTCTCCCTTCTCCTCGAGATGTATACCCATCTTCACACCATCCAAGTACCATATACATTCAGTGGTATGATCACAAGTAGTTGGTTGGTGCACGTAATATATATGTACTACGGGCACAAACCACTACTTGTGGTTGCAGTGTTGTGCTAGTAATAAGATATATTCGTGTAGTGCCTAAGCAAAATGTCCCATCAAGAATTTATTGACCTTTATGGAAATCGTCACGAAGGTTTTTTTGAATTCAATTGATGAATATACAAAGCAAACATACAGAAATGATCATAGTTCCCTCTATTAGTTCTTATCTCAATTGTGGTGCTCTAAGGCGATTCCCCAGGCACTTGTGCTACATGTTTTGTGCTGTCATGGATAAGCTCCTGATAAGGGACCATCTTGCTAAGATTAGTTGTTGTGTGGATGAAGGTTGCCTCCTTTGCAATCACTCAATAGAAACTAGAGAACATCTTTCATGGGAGTCTTCCTTCTTTGTAGAGGTATTGTAGGGGCTTGTGCTGCCTTAAGGATGCATTTGACAAAGGTCAACCGAAGGATCCCTGGGTCTATTTGGTCCCTCAATCTGGGCTCTTTCTCTATAGCCAACCACAATCCTATTCGTTAAATATATTTCAATAGGAGTGCCTTCAGGGACGTGGACACATGTGGTGAATGGTTGTCGTCAGCTTGTACCATAAGGAATTGGGTTTAGTTCCGTAGTGAGCGCAACCCTCATGTTTAGTTGACACCATTGAATTTGGAACTCTGAATGGATTGTTGGTGATAAGCCAGAGGAAGGTGAGGATGATGTCAAGTTATTGTGCCCCTTATGCCTTGGCCGACACACATGCTATGATGGATGGGACAAAGGACTGAGATCCTGTGAGGGTGAGATAAGACCTTCTTAATAAATGCCAAACTGGAATTCATAGTTTTGACAGATGCAGAGAAAGTCGGGAGTACGGAGCCGACCTAGTCAGGATAGGTGAATAGGTGAGATCAAGGAGCTTGTGGACCGAGTCTTTGAGGAAGAAAAAGCTTTACCTTCTAGTTACTTAGTACCCTAGGCCTTTATCTTTTTTATGAAATATAAAATGGTAGAGAATGGTGCCCTTGTCGGAGAGAATTATTCTATTCGATACTAGTAGGATAAGAACCAGACCCAGTATTGTTAAAAAAAGGGAGAGGAGACATAACCAAGTCAATACAGATCACCCACTTCTTCTTGTGCCAAAGATCTTACCAGTTCTGATGAAACTGTACCTATTTCTCTTTTCACTTTCCATTTACGAATTCTATTCTATGTGTTTCCATGCCCCTTCGATACCTCGAAAAATGAGATGGACAAATTTCTTTTCTTGGGAACGCATACAAGATTCATCATTACAGAAAAGGGAGTGGTAACCCTGATTCTTTGATTCCCCAAGCCACCAGGACTAGCATTTTCATTTGAAACTAATGTAATAGAGCTAAATGAGAATATTTCCTTTTTCTACTTTTTCTCAGAACCCTTTATATCCGATTCATACTTCGGAACCATATCACACCTTTGATATGATGAAATAGGATGAATCGATACGCACAAAAAGAAGACTCGACTTCAAGTCATTCATGATAGGAATAGTGACGTTGAGTTTCTCGACCCTTTGCTTTAGGATTAATCAGTTCTATTTATAATGGGAAGGGATATAACTCAGAGGTAGAGTGCCCTCTTAACGTGGTGGAAGTCATCAGTCTGAGCCTAATTATCCCTAAACCCAAACCCAATGTGAATTCAAGTTAAATCAAATAGATAGAGATAAATTGTTAGATTCAAAATCAATTACTACTTATTAAATTTTATATAATATAAGCAATCATATAAGCATCATGCTTTTTTATTTTAATATTAATTAAATTAATCAACAACCAGAACTCATAATTATTGATTGTTGAGAATTACTGTTTATCCTTAATGAAGAAGATTGAAATTTCATATTGAGAGAATTATTTAGTTCATGCCATCTTGTATGCTAACTCCTACATCTTCTTATGATTGTTGGGTGCTTTCGTAGGGGAAAGTTTGTTCTAGTTTTTCTTCCATTACAAGCTTCACTACAAGTAAGAGTAGAATAGGCGACGATCATAGATCGTTCCCTCTGCGCAAAGGGTTGTCCCTTTTGATCAAAGGAGACGGTCGCTAGTCCATCCCCTTGGTAGAATCCCATTTGACAATAAGGGATAGTATCAGTGAGCGTCCCCTATTTTCTACCAAAGGAGATGGTCGTGTCCATCCCCTTTGTTTAGACCAAAGGGGATGGTCTCGACCGTCACCTTTGGTGACTATCAAAGGGGGTGATTGTGATTGTCCCCTTTGATATGCTTCTTACAAAAAAATAGAGCTTCCACTATGAACATCGTGTTATACTTGCTAAGATAAATGAGTTATACACCTCAAATTGATAAGAATTTTAACACGAACATAGTATATATACTTCATATATACAAGATTCAATTGTTAATTTGGATTTGTTTAAAAAACGTAGAGCATATCAACCCCTACTTTTGTAAAGCCATATCAAAGAGTGTAATCCCAAACAAGCAATTTAAACTGAATCTATTAGATAGGCAATTGAAACTCATTCCCAAACACAATCTAGGGACGTCTATAACATTAAATCTTTCTCATCCATCTGTATTAAGAAGTCAGAAATTCCATACAAATTTAACACAAACTTTTCTAAGGACAATCACATTATTTTCTAAGCGTGATTGACTATGTCCATTTAATTAGCATAACATAGAGATTTATTATCAAAAAGTTTAGGTGGAAATATATTGAGATATTACCTTGTGATTTTATGGTGTACAAGTTTTTCATTTGTTTTCTTGAGCTTGATTCCAGGAGTTAGCATCATTTCACTTAAGATTCATATCAGACATGTCCAAAGATGTATATGATTTAGCAAATCGTACTAAAAAATATTCCCTTGCAAGTAAGGGATGATCCTACATTGCAAAAAAAATCAAATAAAAGAACTACAATAATTTTATAAAAATTACGAAGTAAACTTATAATCAAAAGATCTCCTAATTATTTTACCATCATGCTCTAATATCTCCATCTAATCTGGTCCTCTCAAGTCTCAACTTGCTTCCACCAAGAATGTTCTTCCTTTGCACCTCAAGTGTTTCAAAATAGTAGTGAATCATAAAAACTACATATGAATTTAGATTAACTTTAAATAAACTTCTCATGGGAATCCAATAAAACAACTAATGTACATTCTTAGTATAGGTAATTTATACCAAATAATCATATCTGCACGAGGAAAATAGACATAAATGTCAATTTTTGAACAATGCATGTCTTTGTCTATGTAAATGGATACAATGGAAAACAAGAGAAGCATTTTTATGGACATTCCATTATGCAATTCCACATATGAACACAATATTTCCCAAGGACGATCTATGATGTTGCTCCCCTCTCTTTTTTATAAGCGGCAAAAAATCACATATTGCCATATGCACGACTCCTTTAGTGAAGGATATAGATGGCTTCAAGAAAAGATATGAAAATACTTGGTGACATAAATAAATAAAATCATCAACATATAGACACTGCATAGCTTGGTAATAATATACTATATTATTATTGAAACAGATGTATTTTACATCAACATTATTGTTTCTTTTAAAAAATCTTGTAATGAAGGATATACCAAACTCAATCAAATGAGACAACAAGAACAATCGAAGGCTGGGTTGGAAACAATACGAAGTAGCACCATGATGGTGAGGAGGGAACCATGACAGTAAGGAGGAAACACATTGACGAGGTGATAGCAGGATGGCGAGACATGAGCACCACGATGAAAGAGCATCACAACAATGTGTTAGAAAGCTACCCATGTCGACGGTATATATATGAGGAGGATAAGGGTGAACAGAGCACACATTGTGGGAAATGAATGGGTGGGGCTACTTTTCTTGACGACACCATCGGGGACAATCATTTTGACAATCCCCGATCGTGTCCTTAAGTCAAAATATCTTCTTCAATAGAGAGGATACAATGATGATTGAACTAAAGGGGACGATTATAAGGAGATTTTCCCCTCTAGTTATCCTCAACTCCAGGATGACGGGACAACACCAGAAGCACAGAGGGGACCGTCAAAACTGTTTGCCTATGGGTGCTTTCACTCAAAATAGTATCCAACAAGCAACTCAAGCAAAGGGGACAATCATCATGACCGTCTCCTCTGATCTTGCATGGAGGGAACAATCAAAACCATCTCCTATGAGTTATTTTACCCATAAAAGCATTTAGTGAGCAACTCAAGCAAAGGGGACAGTCATACAGCCTTCTCCTTTGGTCTACCTTGACTTCAGGGTGATGGGACGATGCCGGAAACGTAGAGGGGATGGTCGAAACCATCCCTTGTAGTTTCTTTCGCTTACAAAAAGCATCCAATGAGCAACTCAATCAAAAGGTATAGGCCGTACGACCGACCCTTTTGGTCTTTCTCAGTTTAAGGAGGATACTTCATATTGCAGGAGACGATCATCTTCTTCAACCATCTCCTTCTAAAAACATAAGAGACGCCCACTAAATGATCGTCCCCTTTGGTGGAAGAAGGGACGAGCATCGTACAACCATCCCCTATTACCGTCTCATCTGGGATATTTTCTTGCAGTGCTTGGGTGGAATTTAGCTCGTTATATGCAAATTAATATAAAGCTAAAAATACTTGCCACTAAATATAGCTTGTTCAACCAATAAAAATGATGGTTCTCAAATCGAAAATGGCACCTAAAAACTCATCCATCCTATATATATGGCATGACATATCAACAACCACATAGGATTTATTGTTTATTAGGTAGTTAATGCATGGGAAGTTTGATCCAACTTTGTGTATAATGTGACATCTTTGACATGCATAATAACAAAATATTGGATTGGATTTCGTTGTACTCATGAAAAGTCCACTCTTATCTATCATGAAATTGTTAATTTTGATGGTAGGCCCACATCTCACCTGCCACGAGATCCTTCATTTTGATGGCATGTCCCTCCCTCCAATTGTTAAGAATTCGTTCTTTTTGATGACATGTTTTCAAGAACTTGTCATGAGTTCGTTCATATTTTTTAATAGTATGCCCAGTAAGTTTGGGGTCTGGGTATCACCTTTCATTCATCAAAGAAAGATAATACAAGGACGCACTTGTGCGATATAGCCTCTACATGAAACTCTTGGCCTACATGGCCTTCTCACCTCTTTTGGCCAACATGACCTTCGAAACTCCTGGCAATATGGCCGTCAAGAAAGGCATAGTCTACATGACCTTAAAACCTAAAATGGACAACATGACCTTAACATGAAATGGCCTAAAAGGAACATGGAAATAAAGGTGCTTATGCCTGAGCAAGAGTCCCAATGATGATAGATGAGCAACTACATTGTCTCTTTCCTTAGAAGTATCCCTGCCACCAAAGAGTAGATAATTACTTCCGCATCTGAGCTACAAATGACGTAGGTTTCCACAAATTTACCCGCATCACTGTCAGGCACCTAATATCGCTGGACACATGAACTTGAATGCCAAGATAGGGATAACCCTGTCACTTTAGTGCTAAAGATGAGAAACGAACAATGTGCACATGCGGTGCTTCAAATGCCCATAACAGTTGTGAAGTTCTACTATAGATGTAGTGCTTCTCTCCTTAGGAATCCCTTGACCTTAAGGTAAGGATTCAATAGCTTCAGGCATCCAGGTTTCCCTGCAGTAGATTGAAGAATGCAAAAGAGCAAGAATCCAAAACAAAAGGTGCAAAACATTCATGCAAGGTAAAGCAATTGACAAATAGTTCCTGGAATATAAGAGCAAAGCCGAAAATCCCCCCTTATATGAAAATATGGGTGGGGCATACAAAATAAGTCCATAAGTAATCCCCACCGCCGGTAAAAAGAAGGTGTAAATTGTAATTTCCCCCTTTAATATCAACTTGATTTTAGGGGCAAAATAAGCCCCAACTTTTCACAAGAACAGTGAGGGGGTAGTTACAAACAATTTGAAGAGATAACTTCCCCATGATGGTGGGTGTAACCTCGTACATAGAAAGTGAGTCTCCAAATGTAACCACTCCTCCACCTTTCCAAAGAACATGTGACACATATAGATTGGATTCTCAGTAACTACCAGTGCCACAAACCAAAGGAAAGAAAAGAAGTTTGATCTTTTGGATCAAAACCTTCCTTCTTCCTATTCCTGAAGCGTTGTTCACGCACCCCAATGAATGGTAAAAGAACTCAATATCTACAAATAGAAAAGTCCCCACTAACAACCATTAGGAGAAGGTAGTGGCTAGTATATATATGCATCTATATACATGCTGCACGGATCGAAAATGAGGTCATTAGCGAAGAGTTTCCCATGAGAACTTTGTGCGTGAGGCACAATCCGTGAAAAATATCAATAATAGAGGCCTATAATTGCTTCAAATCAGTTGAGAAGGCGAACTAAATAAAATATCTCTGCACAAGTAGAAGCGCAAAAGATTAACCTGTAAAATCAATCACCTCATAACCGCTCTTTTTTTCTCTAGAGCTTCTCTCTCCTCCATGGGGATTATGATTTCGTTCATATTGATGGAAAGCCCCCTCCTTCCTTCCATAAGATTGTTCATTTAAATGATATGTATTTGTCGACTTGCCTGAGTTTATTCAATTTAATGGCATGCCTCTCTTCCACATGACAAGAGTGTCGTTTCAGGCCTTCCTTCGGCATGTCATGTGAGCCATCCATTTTAATGGTAGCCCCCCCCCTCCTCCTACCCACATGTGATGCATTCATTGATTTCGATTACATGCCCCCCTCCCTAACCTACAGTGTACCTATCACCACCGATACCACCTTCTCCTTCCTCCCCACCATTGCATTGCCACCACCACCACCACTCCATCACCACGCCACCAATTAGTGTCGTCCCTGACATTTCATGGGCCCTAGGCAAAAGAGAAGATAGGGGCCCCTATAAAAAATAATTTATTTTTTTATTTGTAAATTTCTTATAAATAAAGTTCTTTAAATTTTACAAAGAACTATGTATATTTATGATCAACAAGCATCAAATAATAAGTAATGAATTAAAATTATAAAAATAATTTTTACAATCGAAATAGACATCTATGGATATAATGCAACTCAAGGAATGCAAATACAAACAAAAGCTATGGGCAATAGCTAGCAAAAAAATGTCGCCATTGTTTTTTAAGTTAGGATTTTTGAGAACGTTCACAAGCACAGAAACACATATATCTATTGACTACAATAACAAAAAATATTTAAAAAATCAAGAATTTCATCTCTTAATGTCTATTTTCCATATATGGGTTGAAAAAATAAGGTTAGAGAATAATAATATTCAAGCAAGAAGTACTAAACAATTAATTATAATAAAAATAATACATGATTTAAACAGATAATAAAATAAAAGTTATGGAAAAAATAATCAAGTCATCAATTTTTTTATTTGATAGTAGTAATCAGGCCAGGCTGATAGTTTCTATTAACAATCCAAGATCCAAACATATATATGTTAATAAAATAACTTCTCAATCACAACTAGCATTAATCTCGAAAACTTAAATTAAATAATAAAGATTTAATTTTACGGAAAACAACATAAGTTACCTAAAAAGATTATTTGATGGTTATTAACAATCCAACCATAAAATATTCTTACTGCAAATACAAAACTGATTATAATGACAACAAAAACTTTGAAAAGGGGAACACATGTCCTGTGATTGAGCAATGAAAGATGAATTTTTGTAAAAAAGATAAAACAATTCAAGTGATTAACGTCACATTCCCAATCCCCTACAATATATAATAACTTTCAATTTTATAATTTCTTAGAAAAAAGATAAGAGATGATTTACAATTACACAAATATGCTGAGTAGATATGTGGAATCTGAAAAATAACAGTTTGTGAATCTAAGAGAAAAATTACAATGCACAAATATAAAAGAATACCATTAACTGAGGTCGTCATTTGCGGGTATCCAACAACAACAACTACTCATAAATTGAAAGTATGAGAAATTGCAGCAGTGGTGGAAATCGCAAATCACAATAGGAGGAGGTCATATTTGCCTCCAAAGAACACATTTAAGTTCAACGTAGGGTCTTGACTTTTAAGATATTAATGTGACATTGGGGAACCCAAAGGCTTTTAAGCATTTAGAAATATGAAGAGTCAAATGACACATGCAAATGTAAATAATTAATGGACCTACGTAGTCATTTAGACATTATATTAGTATTAGATAGAGATGAAAACAGATACAGATATATCTGAATATCCGCTTACAGTATTCAAAAAATTACGAATACGGATATTCGTATCCTAATATTAATCGAATACGGATCAGATATTGATATGGATTGTAAAAATTTTTCGGATATGGATGCAGATATGTTAATGCCTTGAATATCCGGATCCAGATATCAAAATAAAACATTTAATATTATTTTATATATTAGTTAATATAATAAAGACACAACATCATGTTATTATATTAGTATTATATATTATATAATACAATATATCAATGATATTAATAAATTTTTGTTTATTTGATGATGGGCAAGAACAAAAGTTACGAAACTATATCCCCATTTTTGCTTCTGATTAAGAACGCTTGTCACCTCGACGATCCCTTTTGTCTCGATGCAACTTATTTATATTTCATGTCAATTTTTAAAATCATTGTAAACTTTGATTAAATATCAACTCGTATTCGTATATGATCATTAATAGACCCGTATTTGGATTCCATGTTTATTGGATCTATATTTGGATTCACTCTTTCATTGGTTCATATTTGGATTAGCTCTTTATTTCTGTATTGTGGTTCGCTCTTTATTCGATCCATATTCAGATTCGATAAATATCTGATTTGGACCCGTATTCGTATTTTCAAGGATACGATTTCTTTAATGCTTATTCGAATCATATCCATGTATGTATTCCTATTCGATAGAGATGAAGCGAATATGGATATAGAAATATGCATATCTGATCCGTATCTGATCCGTTTTCATCCCTAGTATTTGAAATAAAAATAATATAAGCTAACTATATGTAGCCAGTTTCGAGATGGGCCTCCCGAAATTGCAGGACCCTGGGCCATTGCACCTTCGAGCAAGGCTCAGGGACGACCCTGCCACCAATATTGCGCGACCACCACTACACCACACATTGCCGCCACCACCTTCGCACCACTACTCGCATGACTGGTGCCATCACCACCACCAGTGCCACCCACATCACCCTTGCCACCACCAGTGCCACCGCTACCATTCACACCACCATCATTACTTGTACTGCCACCATTGCATGTGCGTGCTGCTTGTAGCAGTGCACACGCACCACTCGCTCCTCTCACTGCTCTACTGTGCACACCGCATCCGATGCACCGCATTGTAGCACCACCACATGCAGTACACTATCGCACAACGCTCACTATCACAACCAACCCTTGCAAAATGGGGTCATGCAGTCCTCCTCAGTGTATATAGATTTTCGATTTTTTTCTCCTCGAAATTTGTGAATAGTGAATGATATTTTGGATGATAGGTGGACATGCAGATGCCATATTTGCAAACCCTATATCTCAAAAGAAAGTCACTCCACCATACATGAACCATCACCCCTTTTTTTACCAAGCATCCCCACACCAAAAAAAAAAACAAAAAACAGAACCAACCTCTCCCTCGTCGGAATCCGGGGTTTTCCTCGATCCTGCCTGTATCCTACCCAAACCCCACTATCTAGCGATTTTACCCCTCCATGATTAGCCCTCACACACACATTTCAAGGATATTATCGTCATTTCAAAAAGACGTATCCACTCCCTCCTCTCCCACCGTTCCTATAAATAGTCCCCCTTCCTCCTCCCACCCCATCCCGTTCCCTTCCCTCGAGAAAACGGGAGAGGCTTTGCAAAGTTTCCGAGATCTTCCCTGTTCTTCCCACCTCCAGATTGCCGGTTTGGGAACCCAACGAGGGCTATGAGCTGGTTCGACAAGCTGCGCTCCCTCTCCGATTCCAGCCATTTCATCGATGGCCTCATGATCTTCATCCTCTACCACTCCTTCCTGATTCCTATACGTAATCTCCACTCCTCGTCTAGTATGCACATAATTGAGCGCCTGCTTCCCCCCCTCATTTAGATCGAGGTTTTCCGTGATCTGCTTTTGTTGCTGGAAATGGATTCCAACAGTCTCTCTGGATGCGGCTTCCTTCTCGGCGGTGAGTTATTTGTCCGGATTCGAAATGCGGTTTCTTTGTGGTTTTTCCCCTTCCTTTTCCCTTTATGATGCTCAATTTTCGTCTTATTGTTGATCGGTTGAAATTTGCATTAAAATATTCTTCCTTCACCATAGCGGTGGGAGTTGTGTAATTATAATATTTGCCGCAAATCATACGCCGAGACATTCAAACAATTTGCAGGAATTGTGGCAGGAATCTGGCTAAATAAATATCTGGATCCAAAATTTGCCAGTTTGTTGCAAGTTCTCATTTTACTTCGGGGCGTGAATATCTGTTATAGAATCTGATCCTATGAAGAGGGAAAAGGGGCAAGTTCTTGGATGATATTTAGGAAGCAGTGGATCTTTGGAAAGATTGGGCTAGGTACAGGCGGTGAATTTTCATCGATGTTTCCAATGGAAAGTATTTATCTTCGATAACCTGAGTAAAATATGTTTTACATAATAGGAATAAAAAATGGTAAAGCCTTCTCCCACTTCTCCCACTTTAAGTATATCGGCTAATGGATTTTTGCACAAATCCATGTTGAAAGATCTTATTATTTTTTACGTTGGTTGCCGACTATCTAACACAACTTCCACAAGAAGGGATTTGAACCTTGATATTTGGGTGGGTAGTAGACACACCGCACTATTACGAGACCATTGGAATGGATGCATTTACATATTAGGTATGGACAAATAAAATTAACTAAGCCATAGGTAAGCGCATACGAGCTAAGATGGTGATGGTTAAAATTATTATGATAATTTTAATTCCAATGTTATAAAAATATGATAATATAATCATTTATTCTAATTGTACCCTTATGCAATAAAAAGTGAACCATCATACAAATAATCAGTAATTGATAGGCTAAAAGTAGGGATGAGCATCTGGCTAGGTCGCCCCAACCCGAGCCCGATTCCAAACGGCGGTCTTGCGGGTTGGGCCTAATCCCGCTAATTTGGTGAAAATCCGACCCAAGCTCGAACCCGACCTGCAAGTACATGGACTGGGTCTAGGACGGCTCTCTATATTAGGAAAATGACATGCTTAATGTAAATTTATTAAACGATCTGAATACACCAGGAATGATTGAGGAGGGAGATGGGAGAAAATGGAGGTGAGGAAGCAGGAAGGCTCTGCTGCTGGCTGTGGTAGCTCTGCACCAGGGGGGCCTGGAGGGAGGGGCAACGCGAGCGGGAGGATGTCAGTGGAGGGCCTGGAGGTCAGGAGGGTGAGGAGGAGGGCCGAGGACGGGGGTGGGCGGTGCTAGGTCTGTGGCAGGGATTTGTCTTGGGTGCATGAGGGTTCTGGTCAAGGAGAGGGATGCACACTTCCCAGTTCATATTCAAGGTTCTTGTCATGGAAATTGGCTTAATTAATAAATGGTTGCACTCACTTGGTTAATAAATTTATTAGTTGAGATGCTGAAACGGTATGTTATTTGTTGCCTCATGGTTGTCTTTAGTTAGAGAATGTTGTGCATCTTTGTATACATTATGCTGATTGCGAAAACAACACTTTTTGATGTTGTCTATGGTATGGTCTGTCGATACGCTGTCTTTTCATGCAGAATTAATGTAATTGAGATGTATACGTTATCTGCTTTTAGCAGTAGCGATAGGTTTTTTTAACATGTAACTAATTCTAAAGAAAACATGTAACTAATGTGCTTCTTATTTGAAAATATGGAGTTCCTTACACGTCTGTATTGTTGACTACTCAGGATCTTTCCGTTCACTTTTTGAAAAGAAGGAATCTTCTCCTACAGTTGTTGTCATAGGCGGTGGAATTTCTGGTGTAGCTGCTGCTCGTGCCTTGTACAATGTTTCTTTCAAGGTGGTTCTTGCTTTGAATATCTTATAGTTATACCATATTAGCAGGACAAGAAAACATCCTAAAGTACAACTATGATGCCACATTTGTCTAAGATATGCTTCTGTTAATAACTTCTTTAGGTCATACTGCTGGAATCAAAAAATCGTCTCGGTGGCCGTGTGCATACGGACTACACATTTGGCTATCCTATTGACATGGGAGCATCATGGTAAGTTGAAGTTAACATTTGATTTTATTTGCAGGTTGAAATTTGATGTCAGGTGATTGGCATTGAATTTTTTCAGCCTATTCTTTTCAGGTTGCATGGTGTTTGTAATGAGAACTCCCTGGCTCCTTTAATTCGAGCTCTGAGAATGAAGCTGTACCGAACCAGTGGAGACAACTCTGTGCTCTACGATCATGATCTAGAAAGGTAACATTAAATTATAATTTAATAATTCTGTTAGAACAACTTTAGCTGGACCTTAGTCCAAGTTATTCCTAATACATTTCAGCTCCCTTGCAAGGAATAATTTGATTTATAATTTAAAAATTATTTAAAAGTTCTCTTGCAATGAATATTTAAATATTATCCAAGAGTTCGAGGTAGTTTAAAGATGTTTGCTTGCTCTTAATATAGTTTTCTTTCCCTTTTTATTTTAATATTAATACGCAGTCCCTGCAGTTATGCACTCTTTGATATGGATGGCCACCAAGTTCCTCAACAAATAGTAATCGAAGTTGGAGAGATGTTCAAAAAGATTCTCAAAGAAGTAAAGTTCTTTCTTACATAGAATTTGGAGATTTTTTTCCTTTATTTTTAGTGTATATTTGTCAAACAAGACTTGCATATAGAAGGGACACACTGATTTGATTCCTGTTATTGATGTTGCAGACCGAGAAAGTCAGAGATGAACATCCAAATGACATGTCTGTTCTACAAGCCATATCTATTGTTATGGATAGACATCCAGAATTAAGGTATTGCTAATTTCTATCTTAAATTAAAAGTTCTTAGCTCTTAATACTTTTCTTACTCGAGGTGCTTCTATCTCATGTCAGGCAAGAAGGGCTAGCCTATGAAGTGCTTCAGTGGTACATATGTAGAATGGAAGCATGGTTTGCTGCTGATGTTAATGAAATATCCCTGAAAAACTGGGATCAGGTACGAGTGTTAAATATCCTTTCCTGTTCAATTTTGCACGTCCTATTTGTGCTGAGATGTGAATATAGATAATATTTACAACCTACAAACTATTGCAATTGTTGGAAATCGCGGAAGCCAATATGCACAAACACGGTCAATCAATCAAGCACGAAGACACATATTTACAAGGTTCACTCGTAACTAGGCTACATCCTTGGACGGCAGCATTCGGTTTTCATTATCTGGAGAAAGAAGAATAGAGATGATACAGACAGAGAGCTCTAAACCTAGGGAGTTTATATACTACTTTCATACAAATGGACTCCAGATGCAGATGAATCCAAATACCCATATACAACAAAACCCCCGTACTAATAGGGTATGGTGGCACGAGGAGGACATAAGAAGGTTCTTCTACTGGGTTCGGCATAATGGATGGTTAGGATTTAAGGCATATCCAAATACCCATATACAACGAAACCCCCACACTAATGGAGAAGGTATCTTTTTCTGCATTTTATTTGGTTGGAAAAGTGAATATTGATCTATCAGTTCTTATGTTTAACTAGGACTTGTTAATTGTAATTTATACATGTAAAAATATGTGAGCGATGTTATACCTGGAAGTTCTGTCTACAGATCGTGTATCACAAAATAGGAAGCACGGAGGCGAGAATTTATTGCTTTAAACTAAGATAGGGTAGACTGACTTCATAACAACTGTTAAAATGTGGTATGTAGTCATTTTAAAACCATATATTATGCTTGAATGCTAGCATTGCTTTTATTCATGTATATGTTACAGATCTTTGACTGCATTTGCTCAAGTTACTTAAGATACCGCTCTGTTTGCTCAAATTTGTATGCAATTATCAGAAGAACCTCTTTTTGGTATTAGCAGGTCGGAACCATCATTTGTCATATCCATAAATTGCATGACTCTGTGACATTGTCTACAGGTCAGGGAGAGTCTATGCAAAGCCCACAACCAGTTGGATTTTGTTTGAAGCCATAATCGTTTAGTCATAAGTGATCCTATAACTTAGTAATGTGATCAAGGTCCTTTTCTAATTAAGAATATTGTATAAATCTATATTTATAATTGGACTCGTGCAAGTCTTTGGAAAGGCGTGTCTAAAATATTCCAGGAATTGGTGTCTCTAACACACACAATTTAAAGCAGAGGCAACTTATTCCTGGGCGATCCAGTCTGTAATCGTTAAAATTATTGTATATGTATTATGTTGATTACTTGTATTTTTTTCTCTTATGATATTTTCCATGTAGCTATGTTGTTTCATAATACGTTATGTTATTTTGAATAAAAAAACTTACCACTTCAATTAGGATATCCCTAAACGTCTAGAGCCACTTTTCCTTTTATGCTCGTGTTCCCGGCATTAACAATTCCTCCTCAGTTGCCACCCCTCTCTCAAATAATCTCTTTCCAGCTGGAGTCCTTTAAATAGCATAGCCCCTTGACATAATCACTAACGGCTTTTTTAGCAAATCACTGATGTGAATTTTAGCTGTGGCGTAATTCTACCCATACGCTTACGTTGGCAATGCCCTTATGGCTCAATAGAGGTGTAACCTCTCCTTATCCTTTTAAAAGATGGGATTTTTATGGTGCAAATCCTATAATATTTGTTAATTACTTCAACGACCTTTGAAACAACCTAATTCCCAACTCGACCCCGTGAACTTGCTAACCCTTACCCTATAGACCCTATGGTTAGCCTCCATCCATTTATCCGTTAAAAGTGACCTGATTCTGTTATGTTATTTTACATTACATTTGTTTATCAAATTTACATTAAATGCCCCCACCTTCCTCATCTCTCTTTCCCCACCCACCACCTCATCGACCTCCGACGGTCCTCCCTGACCTCGCCCTCCACCTCCGCCACCTTGCTCTTCAGGTCCTACCGGACCTCGCCCTCAACTCTGCCGCCCTGCCCTCCAAGTCCTCCCAGACCTCGTCCTCCTTCTCTAGCTTGCCATCCTCACCCAGGTCCTCCTTGACCTCGCCCTCAGCTGCCCTACCCTCGACATCCCTCCCCCCCCCAACCTCACCCTCCTCCTCCAGGTTGCCGGCCTCACCCTCCGGGTCTTCCCCGACCTCGCCCTCAACCTCCATCGCCCTGCCCTCTAGGTCTTCCCCGATCTCGCCCACAACCTCCGTCGCCCTGCCCTCTAGGTCCTCCCCAACCTCACCCTCCTCCAGGTCCTCCCCGACCTCGCCCTCCACATCCGTCGCCCTACCCTCCTGGTCCAGGTCCTCCCCGACCTCACCATCCACCTCCCACTCACCCTCCACCTCCAGTTCCTCCCGCCATCTCCCTCCTCCCATTCTTCTGCCTCCAACGACCTCCTCCTCCATTTGCTCTGCCCCAGTGACCTCCCATTGCACCTCCGCCTCTGCCCCCTTCTCCATCTCCTTCCCTCACTTATCTACGCTCCAGTCGCCTCCTCCTCCCATTGCTCCTCCCAGCTGCCTCTGCCTCCGCCCCCTACACCACCTCCTGCGCTAGGAAGAACAAACATCCATCGTCGACGTGAAGTACACAAAGAAGAAACAACCGTTGTCGATTTGAAGCACGTGAAGAACAAACATTGTGTAGATCCAGAAGAACAAATGTCGTGTACATTTGAATCCGTCTGCTCACAACCGTCGATTTGAATCAACGAAAATAAAGAAGTATCGTCAGATATACCAAGGCTCCTCGGGTTAGATTAACCAAAGGCACTGACTCAAGTAAAGCAAAATTTAACGGTAGGGTTCGTGGGGTAAGACAGAGCAAGTTTACATGGTCTTAGGGGGAATTAGTTTGTTTCAAAGGTCGTGGAGGTAATTGGTAAAGATTATAGGACTGCCAAGTAAAAATCCCTTAAAAGATATATACACCACCTGTCTTTATTGTGGAACTTTATTTAGCCTCTTGTTTGAACATCCTCTTTTGCGTTGCCACAATTCTCCTTGGATTTCTTGTCTCCACTTGTGTAAAGGACAGCTGCTCCCATTTTACGAATATTTTGAGGGATGTTCACATTAATGCATGCTTACACGCATTAAATTTGTAAAGTTTTACGCACTTGTATGTTTAGTTCTAATACCTTTTCAAGTAAATATATAAGCAACCGCGAAACTAGACCATTATAAAGGAAAGAAAAACTTCTTATGAATCAGGCCCAATTTGCAATCCAATAGATCGAATCGGAGTAGCTTAAGTTATTGAATTGATTGGATTGGAAAGACTCTAACCTGCTAAGATTGGATGGGACATCAGGTTACACCAAAAGCTATTCAAATCAGATCAATGTGCGACCATAGTTGTTATCATTTTATCATAAACATGAAACATATGCAGCATCTACAGCAGACGATTTATTTCCTAACATCTTTTCGTCTATCTCCATGACAGGAGCATGTTCTCACTGGTGGCCATGGTCTTATGGTGCAAGGATATGATCCTCTAATCCAAGCGATTGCAAGCGGTCTTGATGTCCGCCTGAATCATAGGTTTGTTCTTGAAGTCCTCGAATAATAATTTTTTATAAAATGTTTTTATGAGATTCAGATTTTTGACTGGCGACAGAACTCTCATTTTCATAGGGTCAAAGAGATTGTTCAACGTGGCAGCAAAGTCATAGTCACTACTGAGGGTGGGAATATAATTATTGCAGATGCAGCCATCGTAACAGTTCCTCTTGGTGTCCTTAAAGCGAATCTCATAAATTTTGAACCTCCCCTACCTGATTGGAAAGTTTCTGCGATATCCGATATGGGATTTGGCAATGAGAACAAGATAGCTCTTCGCTTCAACAATGTGTTCTGGCCTAATGTGGAATTATTGGGGGCTGTTGCTCCCACATCTTATGCATGTGGCTACTTTCTCAACCTTCACAAGGCAACAAGCAACCCTGTTCTCGTGTTCATGGCCGCAGGAAGCTTTGCATCTGAACTAGAAAAGTTATCTGATACCGAAGCTGTTGATTTTGTGATGAAGCAGCTTAAGAAAATGTTACCAGCAGCCACTGATCCTGTAAGCATTTTATCAACCCTATATCTGCAACTCCAGATCCACTGCCTTCAACATTTTTTGTCTACCATTTTTTTTAAAAGCGATTAAATACATACCATCTAGCATCTATAGTTATAAATTCTGATCAAAGCCTGAGCTTAACCTTTGCAGATGTCATTTTGGTTTGGGTGCAATTTATAGCTGAATATTGCAATCTAACGTCGTTTGAACTAAGATTAAACCGGATGTTATTTAATTGTGAAATTAGATTGGACGGAATATTTTCATTTTTTTTCTTCATTTGAATCATTAGAATAGAATCATATGAAACATTTTTCCACTGTTCTTATGATTGCATGTGATGTAGGTTATCCATGAACTTACATCTGAGAAGTTATTAGTGCCGGGGTTAGTTTTTTAATTTAGCTATGAACTTTGAGAGGTGCCTTAAAGTCAACTATTTTTTGCTCTAGTCAATGTGCATTCATTTCTTTTTTGTCCTAGCTAGTAGTTAATGTTCTGTATAAATGGTCTCTGCAGGTCCAGTATCTAGTTTCGCGCTGGGGATCGGACCCAGATTTCCTGGGCTCTTACTCCTGTGATTTAGTTGGGAAGCCTGTGGACCTGTATGAGAGGTTCCGAGCTCCCGTTAATAACCTCTTCTTTGCCGGCGAAGCAGCAAGCATAGATCATTCTGGATCTGTGCATGGAGCGTACACTGCTGGCCTTACAGCTGCAGAGGAGTGCCGGAGGCATCTCTTGCAGCAATTTGGTAATAGTATCGATCTCTTCCAGACTGCTTACAGGGAGGAGCTTGCTGACACCATGGTTCCTCTCCAGATATCTAGGATGTGATAGTCACCCATCTACATGTCGACGTTGTCGGCAGTGTCTTGTTAACGACAATTTCAGCACTGCCTCTTCAGTATGCTTTTAAGATCAATAAAGTGATCTTTGGCATTGTTATGTTCTGAGAAACCTTTTAGTGATGGAATAAGTTTCAGAAATCTGAACTGCTGCTTAAGTTCCGAAGTTTCTTTTACTGGAGTATTTTGAATGAGATGTAAGGGTGAATTGTTTAACTTCTTTCTGATTTCTGCTATTGGGTGTGAATCTGTTTTGCGTGTCTGTGTGTTTTTTGGTGGATTCGAGGAGCAGGAAAAACGATTTTCTACCTGTGGCGATGGGGAAACTGGGACCAAATGCATTACCAAGCATTGAATGCTTGTTTATTGGAAGCAAACCCCAAGTTGTGGAGATTTTATCGGTGTGTGCTTGTGGAAATTATCGGGTGATCGGAGCTGAAAAGGAAGACACGAAATTTTGTGAACAATGTGGGGTCGAATTTGTTGGGAGGAGGAGAAGCCCCAACAACGATGTCTTCCAAGCAAAAAAGAGGATAGAGGTGACATTTGGGGCAATGAAACACGACATCATGAGAAATATGGATCCTTTAGGTGAAGTTGGGAGAAAAAGAGGAGTGAGGTCACAAGGAGAGATGGTGTAGCGGCGAAGGCATGCACCATATGAACAGAGCCGAGGACGCAACCGCAAGGGTTTTGGGATGAAGAAGGGATAAGAGGGGTGTGACAGTGGTGGTGTGACTGTAGGGAGGGGAGGCCGAGCGCAACAGAGAGGTGACGGAGGTGAGGCAAGTTTCGTCGAAAAAGGAGGTTGCGGGTAGGGGAGGCGGAAACGTTTGCCAGATGGGAAGGAGTGACATCCCCATGAGAATTGATGTGGGATAAGGGAGACGAAAGCAAGGGTTCTCGGATATATGGACATGGGGGACTTTAAGGGGATTTGGGAGGGGTAGAAAGGGAAATATGGGCGGGGACGGCGGGGATATCAACCGCTGAGGGTAAAAGTGGAATTTCCGTGACGAAAGTTAATGGGCTGACGCCCTTTAATATATACTAGTAGGGAGCCCGTGCTCTGCACGGGAAGCAAATTTTGATTTCTTTTAACTTTAACATTAATGATGTAACAAATATATTCATATAATTGCCCATCGATATAACTTGTTTTTATATGAAATTGTGATAATCATATAAGATTAAGGGATATGTACCTCATTTATGTTTTCTATTTTTATATTTGATATATTTTAATCCAACATTTCGATGGATTTGAATATATTTTCGTTCATCCTTATATGAACAATTAAGAATCATCAAATTTGATCTAATAACTCCATAAAAACTAACCTCATAGAATAGAATATGTTTATTGCCATAGTTAACTATATTTTAGATTATAAGTATAGTAAAAATTATAAAGTTTTTGAAATATTGATATAATTCCATATTTAAATGTATTATTATTTTTGTTATTCATTGGTAAGTAACAATATATTCGATGAACATATTAAAATCATTGTTTCTTCTCCGGTAAATTCAAAGCATAAAATAGGAAAGTAAGGGATTATAAATCTTTTCTAAGGGTGGAATAACCTTAGCTACTAAGCATGGTATTCCTAAATAATAAAAGAGATATTGTGTCAACTAAACTAATCTTAATATCGACCAACAAATAATATGCAATTGAAATTTCAGGGACTTCACACATACTATTAATTTATCCTTCATATATCTTTGATAAAAGTAAAGCAGCACTTTGATATTTCATGCTATTGAGAATGCATGATGTTTATAAAATAATCCTAAAAATTTTGGGATGACTACGTGATCAATGATATGAACAAATAACCTTAAATAAATACTATATAAGATATTCGCTTTTCATTGTAGAAAATTGTCAAGTCGTTAATGACATAGTTGATATTTTTATGAATTCAGAGTGAATAAGATTTTACGACATATTATTATATGTTCTATTGTAATAATCTATTTGTTACAGTTTTTATTTGATAGTTATTTATTTGAAGTTTTGATGAGTTTTTCAAAGTGAACGTTGATTTTAATTGTTTTTTTAATTATTAGATAGATCTCACCTGAATCCTAGAACACCTACATCATTATTATTGCCATTACACATTCACGTTGAAGTAGGAACACATGAAGTGTAAACTGCGCAAAGTTCTCGTGACACCGAACCTCTTGCCCACCAGATCGAACTGCAGCATATTATCTTCCATCTGATACCCGCCCACCACGACCGACGTGGTCGCCGCCGCACCGCCGTCGATCAACCCCAAGCACATAACTCCCGGCTGCACCTCCACCACGCTGTTCGCGCCATTCCACGCCCAGCTGGCGGCGCTCCCAAACATCAGCTCGATCGGCGGTACATCCGGCCCAACCCAAGTGCTCCGCACCTTCTTGCCGTCGAAGCAGGCGTCAAAGGGTGCGACGGGCTTCACCCTCGTTAGCCCCGACTCTCTCACGAAGGCATCCACCACGGCCTTGTAGATAGACGACTCCAGCACCGTGTAGTGATTCACAGTGCTGAGCTCCGTGCCACCTGTACCCTTCTTTGTTATGGAAAGCAACGACGTATTGATCGGCACGTTCTTGCCGTTCACCTTAATGGCGCTTACTTCGATGAAGTACTCGACGGAGCGCTCACCCTTGAAGTACGCACCCACGGTGCTAACCGGATTCACTACCAGAGGTGTGTAGACGAAGGCGGTGGAGATAATATCTCTGGTCGGGATGCGGTAGGGGGTGTCGCCGAAGAAGATAACACCCTGCCTGGAGCCGGCGGAAAGAAGATAGAGAGCGAACTTGTTGGGATAACGCAGCGACGAGGAGAGTTGGGAGGGGAGGGAGACCCCTGTACGGTCGAGCGTGGTACCCCGCGGAGCTCCGCCGCCGTGGCGGAGAGGGAGGTGAAGATCAAGAAGGGAGGCTGAGGTGGATGAGGAAGGAAAGGGCAGGAGGCGGAGAGGAGGTCTGCGGAGAGTCAGGAGCCGAGGGATTGGACGATGGCGACAACCTAGGGATTGCAGGAACAAAGGAATAGAGAGAAGGCTGGACGGAGACGGCAGCGGAACTCCTTGAAGGGGGGCCACCCGGAGGAGGCCTAGGGGGAGGCGTCGGTCGGGCCGACAACGTCGATGGCGGAAGTGGGCTAACTGCAGGCTGTGATGCGATACTGAGCGGATCAGAGGAAGAGAGGGGAGTGGAGTAATTCTTTTCACAAGTTGAGGGCGAAATAGGAATGAAGAATAGAGCGACGGGGGCAAAATCGGGATTTATTGGCGGAAAAGAAATGTTTTGACGCTCTTTATATATATATAATGGATATAATGGATAAGGACAAATGTACCAAAACCAAACAATTAAAAATGCATATAGGATACATCCTTGTCATAAAAATCCCAATATAAACATCTTTATCCAAGATAAGATATGGATGCAAAATTAACCACATGAGGTGATGTATATAAAGCGTGACATCAAAAAAATTAAGAAATCTAGACTCAAACTACAATCACCTGACTTCATCCTCTTTGCTACACACTAACTTTGAGGATTTTTTGATAGTGTCTTATAATGTTTAATCCTATGTGCTTCAAATGTACTTCAATTTCTTTCCAAAATATCCCTCAACTAGGATATAAAACTCTTTAAATGTTATCCGTGATTAATCTTTCCTCACTAGAACATAAACATATAACTTCTTGAAATGGTCATCAATAAAGTGATGAAGTGTTCCCTAAAAACTAAAGGTGATGAAGTACATATTTTTGGGAATATATTTAAAGGACAAGCATAAAAACATAAGTAGAATGGAACAAGCAGAAAATACAAACAAATGCAACATATAATGATACATTGTGATTCAACGATTACATACCCCACTGCTCACATCATACCTTTTTGTTTTACTTTACAAAAATAGTTGGGAAAAAATGGGGCTGCTCCTTCGAGGCAGTTAAAATGGATGTTCCGTCCCTTTTTTCCATAATTTTTTTATTTTTTTTTGAAAAATTTCATCACATATATTCATTATATATCCCTCTAATATGTCATTCTAATTTTGTTAGAAACAGAGACTCATATGCCCTACATCTAAAACATGTAATTTTAAGGATTTTTATCAGTTGTGCCCCTCTGAGATATTGCAATATCAGTTATGTCCTTCCCTTTTTTGGAATATCAGTTGTGTCCCCGACTTCTTGTATTCTATCAGTTATGCCCTTCGGGTTAGTTGTCCCCCATCCCCAACACAACGAATGTTAATTTTGAGGATACAAAAGTAATTAAATCAAAAAATAGGTTAGAAACGCCATCTCCTATCTTCCTCGTCCTCCCTACCTCCGTCCCCTGCTCCTCCTCCTCCTTCCCCTGCTCTGGTGTCACCCCTCCTCCCACTCTATAGACACCTCCGTCCTTGCTCCTCCTCCTCTGCAAGATCCTCGACAAACCCCGCATCATCCCACACCTTATCCCCCTCCCCCACCCACACCTGCTCCTCCATCTGCCTCTTCATTGATTACCGCCCCAAGCGCAACATGTTGGAATCCTTAACGTAACCAAGCAGCTCGAGGCAACCAAGATGAAACTCGAGGAGGCGAGGCTGGATATCAGATATCCGCAATATACCATCAAAAGCTCCTCCCATTCCCCCTCCTCTGGTGTCGTTCGAGCTCCGCGACCTCAAGAAGCAGCTCGTCTCAGAGCATGACTGCATTCGCAACCTTACCAGCCAAATCGAGTCTTGTCACCTCGACCCTGCCACTAGATCCACCTATGCGAACTCCAACAGCGACCATCCGAAAGGTAATGCGACGTCATCGTCCTCTAGTGGTTGTTGAGGAAGGTGTCATTGGAGATGTCGAGGTCGGTGATGGTCAAGCGGTCTCCATAGGTCTCGAAAAGGACGTACCTCTTGGAGATGCCAGAATCCTTGATGGTAAAGGGGTTTCTCGTCATGACCCTCTCGATGCAGACATGACTCCCTAGAGAGCACTCGATGGACTTCCCCTTCTTGGGTTGGGGGATGATAGTAGTAGAACTCCTTCTGGAGTAAATTGAAATCGAAATGGCTAATAGTAGAAGCTTCGGAGGCAGCTTCAAAAGCGAAGGTACCTGGTCGCCCAAGATCTAAGTTCAAACGGTGGCTCAATGATGCCAAAGCAGAAGACCCCCAGTGAAGTAGATCATTTGTTGAAGTTGGGTTCCTCAAGCTCAATCGGGAGGGTTCTGCTCCATGAATACCAGCAAGGCAGAGAATCGAGCTCTGAACCTCTATTCTGCCTCTCTTATCCTATGATCTTTGAGTGGGAGAGTATTTGGACAATTATGCCCCTCCTAACCTTACTTTGATTTGAAAAAATCATGGTTAAGTTCAACTTATTGACGGCTAAAGTAACGCAGGGGTACAAGTGATAGAACATCAAGAAATCGAGGGCACAACTGATATTCCAAAAAAGGAAGGGGCATAAATGATATTGCAATATCTCAGAGGGGCATAAAAAAACCCAATATTAAAGGTTTAAAGATTGTTGTAATCCACCTGTTCTAGATGAAGGGCATAAGAGTCTCTCTTTCTGACGAATTTTGAATGACATATTGAACGGATATATAGATGAATATACATGATGAAATTTTTCAAAAAAAATAACAAAAAATAGGGTGGGACATCCCATAGAACCCAAATTGTTGAAAGTACATTTAGTAGAAACACTCAAGGGCATTTAAAATAGTGCATGCAAGGGTTACACTATGACAACAGTCGCCAATAATTCTCCTGTCTATCAAAATTTGCTATGAAACTTTATACGAGATAGTCCAACAATCTCCCGTTTGAAGGTTGATTCACAATAGTCCAACAATCTCCCGTTTGAAGGTTGATTCACAAGAGCCGATATGCCTTCTACATCTACACTGGAATAGATTTGGTGAACATATGATAAGGAAAATTCATCGGGTGATAAGAACAAGCTCTTATTGGATTAATGTAGTATGGAGAATCTTCACTTCAAAATAATAAACAGCATTGAATTGAAATGTGGATGTTTGTTTTATTTGAGCAATCCCCCTAGTCGAACTCAAGTATACAACTTTATATATATATATATATATATATATATATATATATATATATATATATATATATATTATATAATATATATGAGAAAAGGGATCCTACTCCATGGAGAAGGTAACTTACCTACTCCATTTTCTTCTTTTTCAAAAATTTTTATTTTTTTTTGAAAAATGCTTCCATGAATTTTCATAACTACGTCCCTTTAATATGTCATTCAAATTTCGTCAGAAACAGAAACTCCTACGGCCTCCATCTAGACAATCATTTTTTAACGGTCTTAGATTTGCTGTATTTTTCGCGTTCTGGATGGAGGCCGTAGGAGTCTCTTTTTCTGACGAAATTTGAATGGCATATTAAAGGGATATAATTATGAAAATCTATTAAGCATTTTTCAAAAAAAATTTTTTGAAAAAAAAGAGTGGAGTAGGTAAGTTACCTACTCCATGGAGTAGGATCTCCTTCCTCTCTCTCTATATATATATATGTATATATATATATATATATATGGAAAAAATGGGGCTGCCCCTTGTGGGCAGCCAATGTTGGCTGCCCCGCCCTCGTCTTTTCCGCAATTTTTTATTTTTTTTGAAAAATTTCACCATGTATATTCATTTATATATCCCTCCTATATGGTATTCAAATTTCGTCAGAAACAGAGACTCATACGGCCTCCATCGAGATGGTGTCGATTTAAAAAATTCTGTTACCGTTAAAAAATGAATGTCTGGATGGAGGCCGTACGAGTCTCTGTTTCTGACGAAATTTGAATAGCATATAGGAGGGATATATAGATGAATATACGTGGTGAAATTTTTCAAAAAAATAAAAAATTGCGGAAAAGACGAGGGCGGGGCAGCCAACATGGCTGCCCACAAGGGGCAGCCACATCAAACCCTATATATATATAGACACACACACACGCGCGCGCGTGTGTGTATGCGTGTGTGTAAAATGAGGCTGCCCTCTTGAGGGGAGCTAACTTGGCTCCCCCACCCCATTTTCCTATTTTTTTGAAATTTCTTCCGTGAATATTCATCATTGTATCCCTATATTATGCCATTCAAATTTCGTACGAAACAGAGACTCCTACGGCCTCCATCCAGACAAAGTTCTGTTACCGTTAAAAAAATGACTGTCTGGATGGAGGCCGTAGGAGTCTATGTTTCGTACGAAATTTGAATAGAATAATATAGGGATATAGTGATGAATATTCACGGAAGAAATTTTCAAAAAAATAGGGAAAACGGGATGGGAGGAACCAAGCTAGCTCTCCCTTGAGGGCTGCCCCATTAAACTCTCCGTGTCTGCCTGTGTGTAGGAAAAAAATGGGGCAGCCCCACCTTATTTTTCTCAATTTTTTTATTTTTCCACAAAACTATGACCATGTATATTCATCCCTATATCCCTCCTATATGCCATTTGAATTTCGTCACAAGCAGAGACTGCTACGGCCCCCATCCAGACAGTCATTTTTTTAACGGTCAAAGGATTTTTTAAAATCGACCCTATCTGGATGGATGCCGTAGGAGCCTCTGTTTCTGATGAAATTTGAATGGCATATAGGAGGGATATATATATATATATATATATATATATATATATAGGGTCATATGTGGCTGCCCCCGCCTTATTTGGGCAAAATTTTTTATTTTTTTTGAAAAATAACACCATTTACATTCATCCCTATATCCCTCCTATATACCATTCGAATTTCGCCAGAAACAGAGACTCCTACGGCCTATATCCGGACAGTAATTTTTTAACGGTAACAAGATTTTTTTAAATCGATACCATCGAGATGGAGGCCGTAGGAGTCTCTGTTTCTGACGAAATTCGAATGGCATGTAGGAGGGATATATGGATGAATATACATGATTTTATTTTTAAAAAAAAATAAAAAAAATGCCAAAAAATGGGGCGGGGGCAGCCATGTTGGCTGCCCCCAGGGGGCAGCCCCATTTTTTCCATATATATATATATGACGATTTTTTTCAAAAAAATTGACGAAAATGGAGCAGGGAAGCCATGTTGGCTGCCCCCAGATGGCAACCCCATCAATCCCATATGTATATGTATGTATGTGTGTGTGTAGGAAATCTTTCAAATGGGGCGTGGTCCTTCCATCTCTTAGGAAGGTTGTGTAGGAAATCTTTCAAATGGGGCATGATCCTTCCATCTCTTAGGAAGGCCAACGATCCCATCCATTCGTAATTAATCGGATGGTAATTAAAAAAAGTATGTTAATAATATTATTTAATTAATCAGAAATTATATTGATCATTATTCAATATCTAAATATAATATGTAACCACCTAAAATATCTCTTCATTAATTACTCTCTCCAAATTTGCCATTAGGTTGCCTCTCTCTCTCTCCTAATTTGCCATTCACGTACATATCAGCGTTGGGAGATCTCGGGATGAGGAGGGTTGTATTGCGTGTGGCGTTGGAGGGATGGAACTTCTGCAATGAGGTCGAAGAGGAGGCGCCAGGAATGGTTAGCCGTTGGAAATTGTCAACCTCTTCCCGGAGAAGAGCAGCTACAAGGAGCTCTCGGAGATCGCCGAGCAGGCCAAGAGGCGCACAGAGGTTGCTAGGTAATAAAATCTTCTGGAAACTCACGGTTTTTGCTATTTTTTTAACCATGAAATTGCTCGAATAATCCGTTTTTTCGGAAATGATGTGAATTAAGTTGTTGTATCTGCATGATTCGAGAGGACAAAAAATCTGTGAATTTCATGTTAACATTTCAATGGAAAAAATGATATTTCGGTAAAATTTGTACAATCGCCGTGTAAAATTGGCTTGATCTTCTGTTAGGGTTCTTGAACATCATCTTTGTTGTTTTGGATGTTTCGGTTAATCATTCACAACAATCTAATCGTCGGAATTGTTTTAACATTCGAATCTCAGATGAGTGATTTGACTAAATGTCTCTTATGATTTGTGAATATCGAATTTCAGTTGAATTATTGTACCAAATTTGGAAAAAAAATCGAATTCCGTATATCCAAAAAACTTGGCAATTTTACTCACTAATCGTGTTTATCATAAATTTCTTTTATGATTTTACTGGAAAAGAGACTATAGGGATTTGTTCTATCTTTTCAGAAGAGAGAATGTTGAACTTCAGTTTTTCGGATTTCAGGCTACGGGAGCTGCACATGGTGAAGGGCCATATCGAGTCCGTCGTGAAGCTGAAGGCCAGGGTCGGGCCGTTTCCGCCAAAGCCGCGCTTCCCCTGCTTCGGGAAGGGGTGCATGAACCAGCCCCTGGTGCACCGCATGTTCACCAGGCTAGTTGGCAACACAACCCTCGTAAGTTCCTTCTACGTCACCCATGATTTGGATATCCAGGATAGGGGACCTGTCTAAAAGCACATGCACAGGAAGAACACGTCCTTCTAGAAGTTCTTCATGCAAGTGACGACGATGAAAAAGTGATGCACCTAGTCCTGGATGAAGAACAATTTGCAGTTTGATACAATATTGATGTATACTATACAATATTGATGTGTATTACACAATTATGATATGTATTATATGTATTTGTTATTTATTTTTACATTTCAATTAGTTGCGAATAAAAAATATAATTTTTTATGTATCTTGTATATTTGACGTGCATTATACATTTTGGATGTGCATTATACATTTTAGATGTGAATTATACATATTTGGTTTGTATTTAATCATCAAATAAGCGTGAATGACTATCGTGTTTTTACACAAAATCATACAAATTTTATTATACAAAAACCACACAATCATTACAAAGAACCAAACATTAATTGAGAATATGAATTGTATTATACAAAGAACCATGCAAAATTTACAAAAAAACTAACGACTTTTTGAATGAATCACAGATTATACAAAAGAACATATAATCATTACAAAAAAAACATGGATTATACAAAAAAAGTGTGAGGATACAAACATATGCTCTATGTAAGATCGTCTAGAATAAAACTGAATATTATTTAAATATGATATTGTAAAAATACTAAAATAAAACTAGCTAAATTTAGTATTTCAAAATATTAATTGGTGTGCATAATTAATGCAAAAGATGATGACTAAAATTTCCTTTCGGGCAAATAAATTGATGATTCCGTTAGATTTGAATGTAACGGCTACAATTGTTAGTCTTCCTTAAGAATGGAAGGACCAAGTCCTATTTGAAAGTCTCCCTATATATACATACATACATACATACATACATACATACATATATATATATATAGGGTAAAATGGGGCTGCCCCCAGGGAGTAGCCAACTTGGCTACTCCCACCCCTATTTTTCCCTCATTTTTTTATTTTTTTGGAAAATAAAATTTTGTATATTCATCATTATATCCCTCTCACATTCTATTAAAATTTCGTCAGAAACAGAGACTCCTAAGCCCTCCATCCAGACGTCATTTTTTTAACGGTCGCAGGATTTTTTAAATCGACCATGTTTGGATGGAGGCCGTAGGAGTCTCTGTTTCTAACGAAATTTTAACAGAATGTGAGAGGGATATAAGTGTGTGTGTGTGTGCGTGTGTGCGTGTGTGCGTGTGTGCGTGTGTGCGTGTGTGCGTGTGCGCGTGTGCGCGTGTGTGCGTGTGTGCGTGCGTGTGTGCGTGTGTGTGTGTGGCGTGATTGTAAAATTGTAATTATTACAACAATTCTAATACCGTTAAAATTGCTTGTTCTAGATGGAGGATATAGGAGTCTCTGTTTTTGATGAAATTCGAGTGGCATATTGGAGGGATATATAGATGAATATACATGGTATATTTTTCAAAAAAAAGTAAAAAATGTGGATGATATAGGCATTGATGCATGTAAAATTACATGCACCTGGGTGCATACTCCACGTCCTCTACACACACACGCACGCACACAGGCGTACATATCCACGCACACACACGTACTCGCACGTGTACACGCACATGCACACGCACAAACAAACAAATACATACACACAGGTGTGTGAAGCCAAATTTACTAAGCGTCAAGTATATGTGTTCAACTCAAATATCCCAAAATTTTTTTGTTCTATTTTTAATATAAACTTTCATATTTTCTTTTTATATGTTTGAATTTAATTGATCTTAAGAAATATTTTCGGCTTTTTATAAAAGGACTTTTGCTTTTTACTTTTTAGGGATTTTAAATATAACATAATAATGCTAAATAAGTAAATAAATAAAAATATTTTTGGATTTTTAAATTTGAAATTATAATTTTGGAGTGATTTTGGAGATTTTTAAATTTTAGAGTATTTATAAAAAAATAAATAAAGAAAGTGAAAAGGTAAATACGTAGAGATATAAAAGGCAATCAAAATTAGGAATTGGCCCTAATACATAGAGTTATTTGTACGTAGTTGAGGACAATGAGAGGCTCAAAATGTGCAATTTTTTAATATTTTTAAGTTATGCATTGTGTACAAAAACTATGGATGTTTTCAGTATTTTTGGATTTCTAAGCAATATAAGGAAATAGATGAGATTTTTGGATGTCTTATATCTATTGGAGATAGTCACTCCTCGAATGTTCGGATTTTTTTTACTAACACTAGATTTTAAGAAAATAAAGCAATGTAAATAATGATTTTTTAGTTTTTTGATGTTTTTAATAAATATCATCTACAATATTTTGCTAAACAAAAATTATGTTTGATAGAATATATAAGTAAATATTGGGTAAAAAGAAATAAGAAGACTTACTTAGTGACCTTAATATAAGGACTTTTATCAGTTGTGCCACTATGAGATATTGCAATTTCAGTTATGTCGCTCTCTTTTTGGAGATATCAGTTGTTCCCCCGACTTCTTATCATTTTATTACTTGTGCTCCTAAGGTCAGTTGTCGTCCATTTCCAATGCAAACGAACATTAACTTTGGGACATAATGGGAACTAAATTAAAAATAAAGGTTGAAAAAGTCTTTTTTTTCACCCTCTTCTTCCTTCCCCATCCTCTTCATCCCCTTCTCTTCCTCCTCCCCAGCCTCCTACTCCTCCACCTTCTCCTACCCCCGCCTCCAGGTGCTCCCTTCACACCGAGCTCCTCCCCCCGCCTTCGTGTCATCTCCTCTGCCCCGAGCTTCTCCTCTTCGCCCATTGATGCCCCTGCACCTCCCCCTGCCCCTGCCTCCCCCGCGCCTCCCCCTACCCCCGCCTTCAAGTTCTCCCTCTGCACGAGCTCCTCCCCCCGTCCCGAGCTCCCCCCTGCCCCTGCGCCTCCCCTACCCTCGCCTTCTTCTCCCGCCCCAAGTCCTCCCTCCGCCCTGAGTACCTCCCCTCACCCCTACCCCCAAGCTTCTCCGCCCCTGCCACACACAATACCTCCTCCCATGTACCTCTGCCCCTCCTCCCCAGCCCGCCCTCCTCCCCAGCCCGATGTTCCCTCCAGCCCTGAGCTCCGCCCCCTCCTCCCCAGTTTAACCCCCACACCTCTTTCCGCCCCCTCCTCTCCAGCCTAACCACCTCCAGCCACTGCTCATCCTCCTCTACCCCACCTATGCTCCCTCCTTCACCTCCTCCCCATCTTGTACCCTCTTGCCCCTCCACTGACCACCACATCCTCCCAATACCACCCCTCATGTCTAATCTACCGAGCTTCTCCCCTTTATTGCAGTTGTCAAGAACCTGTAAAGGAAGGGGATGAAGTAGGAGATGGTCGGTCTCATTCTGAGAACTCCTAGCCTCATCATCGACATGCAGATGTTGATGGCAAATGACGGAGGAGAAGAGAATAGACGAGTGGTCAGAGGAGGAAGAGTTAGAGGGTGAGGAGAGGGGAGGAATGGGTTGAAACATGGACCATTCAACATTTTTTTATTTAAGATAAAGTTTTGATTAATTGATTCATGATAGTTCATCGAAAAATGCAATAAAATTCACCATTTGATCTGCACCATGAAAATGCAAAAATTTTAATGATTTTATGGATGCATGAAGGTGTAATTAAGAGAGAGATATTATGAAGAGAAAGGAAGAAGAACAAATGGAGGAGGAAGAAGTTGAAGAAGAAGTCTATACAATTATACCCCTCTTAACTGCACCATGGTTTGGAAAAATCAGGATTAAGTCAACTCATTGATCGGTTAATCTAACGGAGGAGCATAAGTGATAGAATGACAAGAAGTCAGGGCACAATTGGTATTCCCAAAAAGGGAGGGGCGTAAGTAATATTGGAATATCTCAGAGGTGCACAAATGATAAAAACCCTTAATATAAAAGGTTTTTTTACCCATTGTGCTCCTCTAGATATTACAATTTCAATTATGCCTCTCCATTTTTTGGAATATCAATTTACCTTTAACTTCTTTCTTTGTTATCACTTATGACCTTCCATTAGATTGGCAGTCAAAGAATTAAAATTACCATGGTTTATTCAACCCATGGTGTGGTTAGAGGGGCATTATGATCAGAATAAAATCTCTCCCTCATTTCCCCTAGTCCCACATGCTCGACCTCCTCACCTCCCGTTGATGTGCACAACCGTCTCCCCCTGGGGGCCTTCTCAAGTGCGATGCTCCTAATGCTGGATGACCTCTACGATTGCAATGTAAGCACAAGGAGCGCAACATCGAGTCGGGCCTAGATAAGATCACCGAGAGGGGGGAGAGGCAGAGATGGATGAGGCATAGTTGGTGAGGAGGAGGATGGGCTGAAGGGATGGATTAGGAGGAGAGGGTGGGACTAGGAGGAGGTGGTGGGTGAAGGGGGTGGTATAGGGAGGAGGGGTGGTGGAGGTGTGACTGGAGGGGATCGGGCTTTAGAAGAAGGGGCGGAAGGAGTGGCTGGAGGGGGTGGGCTGGGGAGGAGAAGGTAGAGGAGGGGCAGAGGAGGAGGTGTGAGGGTCGGGCTAGGGAGGAGGGGGCATAAGGAGGGGCTTGAGAGGTTTCAACTAAGGAGGAGGGGGAGGATGGACTGAAGGTGGTGGACTAGGGAAGAGGGAGGAGGAGGAGGTGTTGGGGCAGTCAGGGGAGGAGGTGACAGAGGAAGAGGTACAAGGGTGTGCTAGGGAGGAGGGGCAAAGGAGGAGGTGCATGGGCAAGTTGGGGAGGAGGGAAGAAGGAGGGGCTAGGGAGAAGCGTATGAAAGGAGGAGTTGGACTAGAGGCGTGGGCTGGGGAGGAAGGGGCGGAGGAGGAGGTAAGAGGGTGGGTTGGGGAGAAGGTGGCATAACTTGGAGGAGGAGATAGTTGGTGGAGAAGGCGGCAAGGGTCAGTGGGGGTGAGGGAGCATAGCTTATGGTGGAGGAGGCGACAAAAGGAGGAGCAAGGGCGGAGGCGGAGGCACGTTGGTAGGGGGAGGAGTTATGGGGTAGAGGAGGAGTTGGGGTATGGGGAGGAGGGCAGAAGGATGGGTTGGAGAGGGGATGGTTGGGGAGGAGGGCAGAAGGAAGGGATGGAGAGGGTCGGGCTGGGAAGGAGGGGTTGGAGGCGACATGCTGTGGAGGAGGGGCAGAGGAGGAGGTGCATGGGTAGACTAGGAGGAGGGCGGAAGGAGGGGGATATAGAGGGTCAGGATAGGGAGAAGGGGGGGAGGGGTTAGACTGGAGGCGGCGTGCTGGAGAGGAGGAGGTGGAGGAGGAGGTGCGGGGATACGCTGGGGAGGAGGTGGCAGGACTGGGAGGAGGAGGTAGAACTCCTGGAGGTGCTCTTCCTGAGCAGTCGGGGCTCAGATTGTTCTCCTTCTTGTGTCCCTGTCTCTGTGAAGGGAAAAAGGACTTAGAGACTTCGCTCTGGTCAGGTTATTGCATGTAAACATAGAGAGACACAACATGGGAATGGATCTTTGGTTTATGGCGAAGGCGTAGGAGGAAACCATCCCTAATCCTGCTCTGATGAGTAGGAACCAAGGGGGTCATAATGCATGAGAAGAATGTGGGTGAATCGAAGAAAGAGCAAGTAGAATGTGATGTTCTGTTTGTGCCTGTCGAGCCAGATAGCCATGATTTTATTTTATCTAATGTTATTACTCTCAAGAGCAGTAGTACTTTGTCTCCATCTACCGCAAACCAAGGGAAGAATAAAGCTTTGACAGGTGAATCATCGTCTTCTGCATAAGCTACTCCAGCTACTGGTTTGGGTAAGGAAGAAGAAGGAGGAGCCATGCCAGCTGCCATCCATCCCCATCTCCACCAGCAAAAACAATAAAAACATAAGAAAATTCAAAAAGACCAAAAAAATGATCGACGTCAAAGTGAAGTCGTGCCAGACATAGAGGAGCCAGCAGTAACAATCGATCCAACGGCAGTTGATGGAGCGGAGACAGCACCTTTTTCTTGTCCTCCAGCAACAAAATCTTCATTCTAGCATGTACACCTTTTTGTGATATGGATGTACATAACTTTGTGGACAAAAATTTTGTTGTAACTAAGAACAATGCTTTTGATTCCAGCACTGTAAATATTCCTTTTCTTGATGCAATAGAAAAATCCAAAAAAAGTGCCAAAAGAAAAAGTGCATTACCTGATCCTGGAGTCGTGGACATTCTTAGTAACATGATTGTTGAGATCCCATTAATGAAAGCCATTAAATACATGCCCATTAAAAAGTGAAGAAAGGTTTGAAGGAGGCATGTACAAACAAGTGTCGACCAACATGTAACAACAGACACAAGCAAGTAGAGAAGTGCGTTCTTACTATGGCAACAATTGCAGCCATCAACAATCTCCCACAAAAAAAGGCTATACAAAAGAGCGCCTTTGATCAGATGCGAGATATTCAACCAAGTATTTGAGCGGATTCTTCTTGACTGTGGTTTTCCATAAACATCTTGCCCTATTCATTAGTGGAAGAATTCAGTCTTGGTCCATTGAAGCAAACACGCATGATCTTATAGTTCGCAGATCAATCCGTCATATGACCCGCGGTTTGTTGGAAGATGTTATGGTAAAGGTGCATGATATGCAATTTCCTGTTAATTTTGTGTTCATTGATATGGATTCTCCTGCACCCTTTCTCTAGACCTCCATTATCCTTAAACGATCATTCCTGCGTATAACAGAGGCAGTAATTGATTATGGGTCTGGAAAGATTACGTTCAACTCGAGCAATCACAAAATTACAATAGAGATGGTCAACGAGCCAAAATTCGTGTATGTTGAGGGTCATGTAGCACCGACTGAAGTAGACTATGATTTCATTACAAATATGAGATACACACCCCTCTTTGAATGACACTAGGACCCTAGAAATCCTCTCCCTGAGGATGACTGGGAAAAGCACAGTCGACACAAGCTCCGATGGCACATGGGAGACATAATCGAACTTGCTAATGCATCTCTTCAACTCTGATGATTCATTCCAGCCTGAACACAATGAATTCATTGCAGATCTGTTCGACACATTGTCAGTTAAACAATAACTGACTGATGTGAGGAACACTTCCTCTAAGGTCATGCAGATCATTCACTTACCAGCACAATGTCAGAAGTGACCGAGAAGCAGGCAAGATCAGACCAGAATTAAAAGCCACTCCGGTAGGTCTCAAGTATGCTTTCCTTGCAAGTGTAGAAAATATGTACCCGATCATCATCAACAGCAGGCTGACCCCGGATCAGGAATCTCAACTTCTCGATGTTCTAGAAAAAATCGCAAGGCACTTGGTTGGCATGTCTCGGATCTCTGTGGAATAAATCATGCTCTGTGTTCGCACCACATTTATTTGGAAGAAGATGCCAAGCCATCTCGAGTATTTCAAATAAGACTGAACCCAAATATGTGAGATGTCGTCATAAAAGAAATCATGAAATGGTGTGACAGATGTTTCATTTATCACATCTCCGATTCCAAATGTGTGAGCCCATTGCATGTAGTTCTGAAGAAATCAGGGCTCATCATGGTTACAATTGATAGAGGATAGGAGATCTCTACTCGGGTATTGACATCCTAGCGTATGTGTGTTGACTACTGTCGTCCCAATGCAACAACCAAGAAGGACCACTTCCCCTTGCCATTCATTGATCAATTATTGAAAAGACAATCTGACAAGGAGTTCTTCTACTTTTTTGGATGGGTACTCTGGGTACAACCAAGAGGCAATCACCCTTGAGGATCAAGAGAATACTACCTTCACTTGCATGTTCGGTACCTATGATTTCAGAAGAATGCCCTTTGGACATTGTAACACACCAATGACATTCCAGAGATGTATGCTTGCAGTGGTAGGCAGTTTTCTCGAGGACTTTATGGACGATTTCTCCGTCTACAGTGACAACTTCAATTCTTGTCTTGAGCACCTGGACAGAGTACTTTAGAATAACCATGAGGTCAATCTGGTGTTATCATGGGAAAAAAACCACTTCATGGTCAAAGAGGGGATTGTGATGGGTCACGTCATTTCCAAGCATGGCATGGAAGTCAACCTGGCAAAGGTGGATGTGATTGTCCATTTAGAGCCACCTCATATAGTAAAAAATGTGAGGTCATTCCTTGGGCATGTCGGATTCTACAGAAGATTCATCCGTGACTTCAGCCGCATTGCTCGACCGCTTTACCGAATTGCTCTGCAAGGAGACTAAGTTCAATGTCGGTCAGCAAGTTCTCATTTCATTTAATCAGCTGAAGGAGCTTATAACTCAAGCTCCAGATCTGCAACAGCCAGATTGGTCTCTTCCTTTTTAGATCATGATGGATGCGTCAGATTTTGCAGTTGGGGCAGTTCTTAGATAGAGGAAAGACATGGTGCCCTATGCCATTCACTATGCCAGCAAAATACTAGATGAAGCTCAAAGAAATTACACAGTGACATAGAAAGAATCGTTAGCTTTGGTATTTACCCTTGAGAAGTTCAGATCCTATCTTCTTGGATCAAAAGTCATTATCTATAATGACCACTCTGCTATCAAATATTTATAGGAGAATAAGGATGTCAAGCCTAGATTGATCAGATGGATCCTTCTCCTCCAGGAGTTTGATTTGGAAATCAAGGAAAAGCTTGGGTTCAAAACATGGTAGCAAATCACCTCTCCAGAGTTGAATAATAAGAGCCTCCACTGAGCAGTGCACCCATCACAGATACCTTTCACGATGAGTCGATCATGGCAGTGAATTCACTCCCTTGGTATGTCGATATTGTAAACTGCCTCGTCCCGGGTGTAGTTCCACAAGATTGGACGAAGATCAAAAGAACAAATTCTTGTCAACCATCCATTTCTACCAATTGGAAGATACTCTCTTCTTCAGGGAAGGAGCTGATGTATTTGCATAGGTGTATCCCTCAGGTGGAGAAGCACAGTATTCTCGAGCATTGTTAGTCACTCGAATCTGGTGGGCACCACTCTGGAGATAGAACGACAACAAAAGTATTGCAATGTGGCCTCTAGTGGCCTACACTATTTAAGGATGCATCAACATATGTCAAGCGTTGTACTGACTGTCAGAGATAGAAAGGTACCCTTACAGCTAAAGATTCCATGCCCCTAAAGATCACTCAGATAGCATACATATTTGATGCTTGGGGGATTTATTTCATGGGACCCTTTCCTAACTATTAGGGGTATGAGCACATCCTTCTTGTCGTTGATTATGTGAGTCGCTGGGTTGAAGCTATCCTCGCTCGAGTCGTTGATAGTCGAACAGTTTGTCACTTTCTAAAAGAGAACATCATCTCACGGTTTAGGATTCCAAAGATATTGATATCAGATGGGGGTAGTCACTTCATTAGCAGAGACGTTAAAAAACTTAAAGGAGTATGACATCGAGCACCGACTCGCATCTCCTTACCATCCTCAGGCAAAAGTGTGGCTGAACTATCAAACAGAGAAATCAAGATGATCTTCTAGAAGCTTATCAAGTCGGATAGGAAAATTCGTCCCAACTCTTGGAGTCAGTCCTTTGGGTGTACATAACTGCTTACAAGTCTCCATTGGGCATGTCACCCTACCGTATTGTATATGGATAGCCATGCCATATGCTAGTGGAATTGATTCATAAATCATCATAGGCAGTCAACATTTGTAATTTGGACTCACAACAAGGTGGATAGAAAAGAAAAGAGGATTTGAATATGCTCCTGGAATTCAGAGACTATGCATATGATAACATATTGATGTACAAGTAGAAGGTTAAACATTGGCATGATCGGCACATCATACGAAAGACCTTCAAGACTGGATAGAAAGTGTGGCTATTTGATGCAAAGTTGAAGATCTTCCCGAGCAAATTAAAGAGTACATGGACATGGTCATTCATAGTTCAAGAAGTGCATGCCAACAGAAATATTATGACATCAGAATTGTCTTTTGACACACAACCATTTGTCGTCAACAATCAACTACTGAAGTCGTATCTCGAGTATGATACTTTCCTGGTTGTAGTCTGTTGTTAACAAGCTTTTCTTGGGTTTTAATTAGATTAAGTATGAACAAGTCGTTGCAACCCAATCAAGCGTCAACTAATAAATTTATTTTTTTTCTTCTCAAGCTAAAATATTTACAAAAGATATAATGTGTAGAAATTTTTTCTATTTAATTTACCTGTATATAGAAAAGGATCGAACTCAGGGATACTACAATTGTTGATGGCAATTCAAATAATCAAAAATTCAATTAAAGGAAAAAGGAATCTCAAATGCTAACTATCTTGGTTTTTGTGAAATTTATATTTTATATTTTTTATTTATATTTTTATTTTCTGCTTTTCAAATTTTTAAATAATTTATATTTTACAATTTTTTAAAATTTTAGAAATCTAAATTTTCAAGCAAGTTTATTAACAAGAGAAAAGCAACCTTTTTTGGATTTTTTTCAAATATAACAAAAATACTAAAAGATGTCTAAAGAAAATCCTTTTGTATTTTGTTATTTTGTTATTGTTTTTTGTAATTCTTCAAAGATTTTTAGATTTTTTAAAGATTTTTAAAATCAATAAAAACATGGGAAAATGCAGACAGTAAGAAAACTTGATTATTTTGCAAATTAAAAATATGAAATAAAATAAAAATTTCAAAATTATTTTTCTTAAAAACTAGAGGAAATTATCTACAAACAAGAACTCAAATCACAATTTTTTGATTTTCTATAATTTGATATGTTTTTTAAGATTTTTAGTATTTTACAAATTTTTGGGTTTTATAAATAATTAATCCATGAAAATTGGACATGAAATTAAACACATAAAAAATAAAATTACTCTATTTTTTATTTTTTTGAATCAATATTCGATTTTAGTGTTTTTTCAAATTGTAAACAATAAGAAATGATGTTTTTGATTTTTTATGATAACAAATAAAAATAAAATGCAATAAAATTTTTATACAATGAAGATGCACACAAAAAGAGTATAACTAGATTTTTGAGGAATTTATTGAGCAACAGATGATCTGAAATGAAGGACTGAAATGCAAATTATTATTGTCTTTGAGTTGAAATGTAACAGAAATGAAATGCAGGGGAAAATTCATAAATTACCTAGTGAACCGCTTGTTCTTGGTTTTGGCAGGGTCTTCTTGCAATATCAGATAAATATGGGGGCGGATGTGTAATTTCCCCAGAAAAGTTTATGCTTCAATCAGGAGACAGGGTTCTTTACAATTTTGATAAAAGTCGTGGGTATGGTCGTAATTTAACCATTTTTTTATACCCCAATAGGTTTGAAGGGCTTCGTTCTTGTTCTTCAAAGAGCAAAAGGGGTGTGGCCCCTTTGTTTCTTCACGCTTAAGCACGACGGGAAGCGAAACAGTTGCGGTCGGTGGGGGTGTGTCGATGGTCGGCGAACGAGCTTTACGCGAGGGCAGAAGTCCAGATGGAGCAGTGGCGATGCCTCACAATAGGGGTAGACCCGGGCGAGACACACCCAGGTTGGTGGAGGGCGCATATCAGGTGGCGCGCAAGGAAAGGAGGGGCTTCAGTGGTGAAGTTGCGCGGCAGTTGCCGCGTTTGCAGAGGTGGCCGGCTATGGAGTCGGCGATGCAGCAGAAGTTGGCTATTGGCGGAGGTCGACAGATGAATGGATGGAGGACGGTGGATGGGGATGATGGCGCACTCCAGGCTGCTCGCGACGGCAGGAGGGAGCTCCAGGCGTGGCCGCTGGAGGGTGGCATATGCCTCCGCGGCGGCGATGCGTCGGCCGGTTGAAGGGATGCTACAAGAGGGGATGTGCAAGCTTCACACGGGTGGAACTTTCTTGCGGCGACAAAGGTTTGCAGAGGGCATCAGCGATTGGCAGATCCTAGGGAGGTCGGAGGCGACACACGGCCAGTAGACGATGGGCAGCCCACGTCGCCTGTGAGCTGGAGGGGCGGCGCCTGTCGTGTGCTGTTTCTTTTTTTAAATTTTTTTTGTAAACACAAAAATAGTAGATGAAGAATTTTTTTGTAAGAATAGAAACGGTAAAAAGTTTTTTTTTATTTTTTATTTTTTATTTGATCCTGCAAAACAAATGTTAAAAAAACTATATTTTTTTTTATTATAAAGAAATTAGGACACGAGCACGACGGCTCAATCCCAAAATCAAAATATGTGAACGAAGATCCAGCAAAAATGAGGAATGGATCCCGATCTCCGACCACCGTATGTGGTCAGAGTTGAAAGATCGTGTGAGATAGATAAGAAACGATGGAAAATAAAAAATAATATGGTGATCGATATCGGTTTGGATCAGATTCAAATGTGGGAATTCTTAAGAACTATGATTAATGATCTAAAAAAATGGCCATGAAATTAAAACTAAAATTACCTACGATTAACTTAAATGAAAGACGGTAAATAAAATTGATCTCACCAATGGAAGCGGATGAATTGTCGTAATGGCCTCGACAAAGGTCGACTCGCTGTCATCGGATGGCTCGGAGGCTAGCCACCTCTCTGCGACAAGATGGATATCAGAGAATAGGCTCCTCTCACTAAAGATTGATCAAGTGAGAATGATGGAGGATGAGCAAATTAAATAAAAAATAATTGAATTTGAATTTGAATTTTAAAAATTGAACGGCGATAAAGAGATAAGAAAGAATTTGAAATGAGATAAAGATAAAAAAAGAAAATTAGTGTTAAAACTATTTACAAAAAATATTCTTTGGTTATTTTCATCAATTATTAAATTAAATAATAAATGTTATTTTTTTTATTTTTTTGTGTGGTTATTTAAGGGAATTGATTATGTACATATAGTATATTATATACATAGTTAAATTAGGAAATTAGTTTTTTTGTTTTAAAATTTTAATTATATTTTTAAATAATTATTAAAAGTATTTACAATTATTTATAAATATAATATGTACAAATAAATGGTAAAATTACACAAACCACCCCAGAAAATCATTTTCAAACCATAATGCCAAAAATTATGAAACCATAACCATTTTAAAGATATTTTAATTTAGAATATAATGGAAGTGTGTTTGGTTCAATTTGAGTTCATTTAGAGTCAGAATAGATCTTTCAATTATTTCTTTATGGTTTTTTCCGGGTGTGGTTACTTTTATTTTGTACATGATTTTATTTTGTAAATATTTTTATTATTTAGTAAACATTTTTATTTACAACTTTATTTTGAAAATTATTTAATTTGAGGTCAATTTTGTACAAATAAAACAGTGTAAGTATACAAATGTCTACAACACATTTTTTTTGGATTTTCTAATTAATGATCCTATTTCCCCCTACTTTATTCCAGGTTAATCAAGTCAAGTCTTAACCTTCTCTCCGAGTTCTGGTCGACCTGTATCTATTACGTATATACAAATTTTTTCTTTTCTTTATTTTTCCTTTATTTATTTATTTTATGTTAAAATAATAATATATGTACAATATTTACATACAGATGTAAGTTAGTAAGAATATGGAGTCAGTATTATATACATGTGTTTTATAAGGGATTTTAAGCTAAAATAAATGAATAAAGATGATGAAATGCAGATTCATCATCCCCCTATGCTTTACCTTTGCCAGCCCCTTAGCAAACACTTATTTGAAAGGAAAGTGAATAAAAGAAAGAAAATAAAGGAAAAATAAGGAAATTAGGACAATATTGACTATTAAACTTATCTTCATAAAATTGTAGTATGGAGCTCTGTCAGACCTTTGGATTATTAGTGTGGCGGACCCTTATTGGGAAATGGATTTAAAACCTAACAACCTTCAAGTTCCACAAGTCTCCTATTTAGGTCGCCTCAACAGTCAAGTCAGAACAAGTCTACATACAAAAATTCTTATGACAATGAATCTTTACTTGTACAGTGTAAGTGAAATATAGCTCCCCATCTCAAAAGTAGCAAAGAAACAGCCTCCCTCAACAAGGTAACTCTAGTTCCCCAGTCTAGCAACTCTTTCATTGAGGAGTGGGGATATTCCTTTCTAAGTTCAAGTACAACCAGCTCAAGAAGAGGGGATAGAGAAGAGAATGGATGGTAACCAGTGTAGGTACATATCCTTGGATGCATGACTAGTGTAGCCAAGTGATCCGCTGCAAGCTTACAAAAATTTGACTTTGAAGCTCATATTCCTTTTTTCACTTGTATATACACTCTGGCAGGCTTTTTACTTTTCAATCAGGCCTGTCCACTTTTGGAGATTCTGCATTTTTTCCTTTTATTTTATGTTCTTTTCCTTTTTTATAATAATATATATAAGGTGCAACATGTACATAAGGAATTTTTTTTCTTGATCTAGTAGACTATCCTTCTTTTGAAGCATTATTGCAACCTCACAGCATCCTATCTTTAGACCTCAATGCCACCAGACTAGGTTGAGACGTACATCCTTTCCTACAGGAAGACGAGAGGTTCCGTCTAGATGTACTACCCTCGTATGCTACTCCAAGTTAAAATATTCTGCCTCCTCACTACCTTCTCCATGAAATGCTATGTGTAGAGTTCTTGTCCAAGATAAGCTACGGTCTGAGAGAATTACACGTCTGTTGTTAAATATTTTACATAGACTAATAAAGACGACATATGAACATAGTCTTATGGAAATTGTAGAGCCTTGAACTTGATCTTTCTCGAATCCTAGATCATAAGATCTGGCTCGTTAAGAGGAAACCAATGGAATTTGTTTCGTATGAATAGGATTTCGTTTGGAATTGTTACGATTTTTGGAAGTAGGAGAAGTAAAGATGGCTGAGTATGGATGCAGTGGCTCGGAAAGTTAGGGGTTGGGAGTTAAAACGAGCATAAATACAAGTATATATACATATGAATAATATATATGTGAGTCTATACTAAGTGTTGATGATTATGCAAATCGAAGACGTAACGAAAGAATTACATCATGGGATTTGATGTGCATTGAGTTGGATACTAAAAGGGACAATGTCTTACGTCAGGAATGACTTGGAGTAGAACTACAGGTCGGACATGCAACCTGAAGGTTTGTCAGGAGGAACCCGTATTGGTGTTGCCCTACCTAGGTGGTACACGGTTGCCCTGTTATGATAATTGCGTATGAAATGAAGGATTTGCAACGCGTGGTACCGGGAGCCAATATCTTCAAGTTGAACAATAGAAGATGTGGTCATGCCATGTGGAGGCACGAGTGATTCAATAGCATCAGGGTCACGATAGCATGTACTTAAAGCTTCTAGGTTATGCGATTAACGGTTAGCATGAAGTTTTAAGCAATCAGGTCCTCGAGGATTGTGTGCTCCTTTATTTTCCAGGCTGAGGGTTTGAGACCCTAATTAATAAAAGAAAGGGAAAATTGTCCGGATAGTATTGGAGGATTGGTTGAGGCGACGTGCGACAACATAAGCTCATCAGATCAACGCAATCTCCAAACTCGAAGTATCCACAACTTCGGAGTCTAAGAATGGTGGGGTTCCACTGGACTAATCTCTAATGTGGAATAAAAGGAAGATGACTTAAACTAATGAGAATAAATGAAACTTTTTGTGCTAACAACTTTTTGAAAAATTACACAATTGTTTACTTTTCTCTTCTTTATTACTTAGCACTCGCTAATTGTTATCGTATGATTTATAAAAAATCCAACTGGTGTCGGTGAGCCATCGTAAGGACTTTAATAATCCAGCCAACTATCATAGTCATCCAACCAGCTACAGTAGCTTTTCTATATAAGGTAGTTACTAATCTTTTTGTATATTTTCCCTTTCAAACTGATGAACATGTAAATAAGTATAGTGGAACAATGTATCATGTGAACTTTATTTTGTGAATAGAAAAGTGTTGAAATACTTTCTTCTGAGTATTTGTATTTGCAGTTTGTTTCTGAATGTTAGTTGTGATTGCTGAATAAATTATTGCTGACTAATCAGATCCGGATATGGGAGGATCCGACGGTCCAGAATTAGGGTTGTGACAGTTTGGAATTAAGTCACTAGGATCGGAAAAGTTTTAATTCCATTCTTATAAGGTTGCTTTGAAATTAAGTGGATTAAGGTCCAACTAAGCTCCATCCTTTAATTTTATTTCAGACATAGTCTAAATGTCAATATTATCATGAAAGATGCATATGCAAATGCAAGAAATATATGTACAATGCAAAGAAAAGAAAGCAAAAAAAAATTTGAAACAATTTTCTGATTTTGATTTTTTATGGATTTTTGGAAATAAAGAAAAAAATGACGCACATGTGAAAATAGATTTTTTTTAATTATGAAAAAATTTTGTATAATTTTGGTTTTGTAATTTTTAGGGATTTTTTAAGGGAAAAAGGGTTAGTAAAATATATATAAGGATTTTTTGTTTGTTTTTTTATTTTTGTATTTTATTACTGTATATATTTTTTGTTGTTTTTATTTTTTATTTTTTTATTTTTTTAATAGTTGACCAAAGTCTATGAACACACTTGGATTTTATGAATTTATATACAAATCCCCAAAATAATCATATTAAAAGTATGAATTATGTCTAAAGTACATATACAATATATACGACACCCCCTATATTTAACTCAAACTATGTCCTCATAGTGATCAGAGAGCGGAAAAGCAAGACATAACTCACGCTAAGTATAGAAAAGTGAAAATACTCCGATGCTACAATGACTCAAAGAAAATATAAAAATAATAGAAGTCGGTGATCCCACATATACTTAGGATCAAGTAATCTTAAGTATAATAGACTTACAAAAGGGAAAACCGATGAAGAGAATGTACGGACTCAACGAAAAAAACACAAAAAAGACGATATGAACAACAAGACTCCCCCTATACATAGGGTAGAGTATCCATAAGTATAAGAAACAATAGGAGTGATGAACATGATGAATATGAACAACACAAATCATTCACCCCCCTATATTCAGTATAAAGCACATCCTAAGTATAACATATACACACACGGAAAGGGGTGAACGATAAAACAGGAGAAGAAAGAATGAAAGGATATACAAGAGGAGTGGACGTATAAAGGTCAAGAAGGTCGAAAGAGGACATTCTTGCGAGATCTCTGAGGAATGGATCTGACAAGGTGTCGGTTGATATGAGGGTCATCATTAGACATAAACCGATCAGGATCGACCAGGAATGTATCTTCAGCGGTCTTAAAGTGTGCAGGCACGAATTAGTCAGTGAAAGTAGTGTAGTCATGTTCGGCCTCGGAAGTCTCGTCAATATCAAAGTAAAAGGAGTCAAACTCATTATCAAAAAAAGTAAGATCAATTCCATCCTAGCGAGCCTCTATTAGACCATCAAAAGGCTCGAATTAGTTTATAAAAAGCAATCAAATCAAATTCGATCTTATCAGTCTCATCTAAATCAAGGTAAAGAGGAACAAACTCATCAGTGAAAGTAGTCAAATCATGTCTGTCTTGTCTAGTCTCAGATTCTGCCTTCCGCTCTAGGGTGTCTATTGTTTAAATCCCGCGGATGTCATCAATGCATCGCCACATACCAAAAGGGAGAACTCCAATGTCTCTGCTTTATGAGTTTTCCTCCTTTAAGAGAAATTCTTGGGTCCCAGTATCATCCAACATACAATAAAATCTTTGGTAGTATAATCAATGTCAAAGCCCTTGGGGTTGGCTAACACGAGCATGCTCTCATGGGATGCAGCTCTTTGTTCAATAATGGGTGTAGTGATCAACACATCGCTCCCTACATCAGAAAGGAAGCGAATCTCTCCTGATCCACAATCAATAAAGGCTCTCACAGAGGTGAGGAAAGGTCGTCCCAGGATGATTGGAGGGTGTTCCACAAGGGTGGAGGTCTCCATGGGAAATACGATAAAATCAGAAGTGAAGTTCATGCCATGAATAAGAATGACAACGTTTTCTAAAATACCCTTCGACCTATTAATAGATCCATAAGCAATTTGAGTTGTCATCCTATTTTCTTGAGAGGCCCATGATAAAGAGATTGTACCACAGAGAAGGGTATTCTATTGATTGAAGCACTACCGTCAAGGAGAGTGTTGTTACAGGAATAGTCAGAGATGGAGCAACTTACTAGAGGTGTGGTTGTGTTCCCTTTCTTAAAATGTGGACGGTGAGAGATGACGTAGGCAGTGGCCATGGTCAAGATGTGACGCTCGGATCTACTCCTCCGCTCTCTCTTCTTGTGTTGAGGAGCAAATAAATCTGTCGTGGCTTGGTGAAGTGGGGCTTTAATGATCTCGTGAGTATTGGCCACCACTTCAAGTTTAGTCAATATTTTATTTGAAATTTTGGATCTCCTCCATACAAGGGAGGAGATCAGAATCATCATCTACATAAGGATTGCCAAGAGCAGTCTGTATAGTGGCATCCTCGAGGTCAAAGATAGGACATGTGGTGAATGAATGCATGGGAAAAAAGTTTGGCATGGGTGCCCTCTCCTCACAAGATCAATAAAAAATGTATCTCCCAAAATCTTTTTGGATTTTTGAAATTTTCTCATTTTTTTGTATTTTGGATGATTGCAAGCTCCCATGATCATCCTCAAGTGAATCCATATCCTCAAATAATGGAGCATCATTTTGGCTCTGATTCAAAAGGAATAGATGGCTAGTCCTCGAATTCATATGCTCCATCATCTGATTCAGGGTCTCAAGTGTGGACATCATGAAATGTGACTCCAAAATCCTACGATTAAGTGAGTGGAATGAGGGTGGGTGAAATTGATTGTTTAATTCCTGAAATAATGAATTAGACAGATATATATAAAAATCATGAGGAATGTCCTCATGGGAAAAGGGAGGTGAACCAGATGGAGGGTTCGAGGTATCCTTAAAAGTCCGGTTAAAATCACTCCAGCCGGTCATCTCCAAAATAAGAGAAAATGATCGAGAAAGCACGATGGTCAAGCCAAAGGATATAAAGAGAAAGGCGCAAATGCGTAGAAGGATCAAGTATGCACACAAGTAATCAAACACAATACAAACCCCTAGTTCACCAACTCAACGCAATGTGAAGACCATGAAGATTCGATCAATTAATCTTGCATGTTTTAGAGTTAGGTGAGAATCACAAAAATTGTACAATACACGCACTTAGGTTGGATTATGGGATTTGGGTACTAACCTTAGTATGTACGCGAGCAATTTAAAACGAATACAATGAGGGGATTACTGCTCCAAGATAAATATTTTTCTTTACGTTTATTTTAGGGTCGAGTTTTTTAGAAGTCCCAAATTTTAAGTAGTTGTCACTTGTTTGAATATTTTCAATAAATCATCTACTGAGCGTCCAATTTCCTTTTTTACTTATGTAAATCAAAATAAGGAAGGAGATCGAAAATGCCAATGCACAATTAAACACAATGATGCATGTAGATGCGTACCTTGTTGCGAGCACTCTACATGTAGGGTAATCCGTGCAAAATTTAAATACAGAAGAATAAACTAACCTATATGCAAATGCAAGTGAACCGTCCTAACAATAACTTCTATTAACGGGTAAGAACCAATTAAATTTAACTAAGTCCAATTACTCTCTATTCTATAGGTACGAAAATACTTGTTTAGGGTGTTTGGACCTAATTAATTACGTAGCTTAAGCAAATTAATTAAAGTAATCAATAGGTAGCTCATGAAATCAGCGTGAAACAAAGAAAATAAGGCGATGAAAACTGAACCGGTGAGGTCCCCAAGTGCACCGACACTTGGCGAAACAGACCCCGTAACAAATGAATGTATGTTTACAAGAGTTCAAATGCTAGAAATAAAGAAAACAAAGTCTAAAATATTTTTTTCTCCTTCAATTCTTCTTTTCCTTATCTCACGCTCTCCTGCATCTTCGAGATGAATCAAGCCGCCTCCGCTTCACTTGGGTGCTTCGACTCTCCTAGGATCGTTTCATTCTCTCCAGAAGCCCTCTCAAGAAAAAGGAAAGAAAAGATGCATAAGAAACGCAATTATAAAATATAAGCAGGAAAAATGAAATAAAAACAGTGAATATGAATAATGGAATAAATATGGAAAAATATAAATAAATATGTACAACCAAGAATAGCATGCCAAAAGAGAAACCTAACTACCCTCGCCATGCCTCCCCGGCAACAGCCCCATTTTGCTAACACGCTTTTCTTGAGTTTTAATTAAATTAATTATGAACAAGTCATTGGAACCCAATCAAACGTCAACAAACAATTTTTTTTTTCTTCTCAAGCTAGAATATTTATAAAAGATATAATGTGTAGCAAGAGAAAAATTTGCTATTTAATTTACCAGTATAGCGAACAGGATCGAACGCAGGGAGGCTACAATTCCCGAGGGTTATCCAAATAATAAAAAACTCAATTAAAGGAAAAAAGGAATCTCAAATGCTAACTATCTTAGTTTTCGTGAAATTTTTATTTTTATTTTTTTATTTTTATTTTTTTATTTTCTGATTTTCAAATTTTTAATGATTTTAGTTATGCATATTTTTTAATTTTCAATATATATATTTTTCAAGCAAGTTTATTCACAAGAGAAAAGCAACCTTTTTTGGATTTTCTCAAAAATAAAAAATACTCAAAATGTCTAATGAAAATCGTCTTATATTTTGATAATTTGTTTACTACTTTTGTAATTTTTCAGAGATTGTTAGATTTTTTAGGATTTTTAAAATGAATAAAAACATGTAAAAATGCAAACAGTGAGCTGAGCAAACATGATTATTTCACGAATTAAAAATATGAAATAAAATAAAAATTGTGGTAATTATTTTTCTTAAAAACTAGAGGAAATTATCTACAAACATGAACTCAAATCACTTCTTTTTATTTTTCTACAATTTTATATGATTTTTAATATTTTAGTATTTTTTGGTTTTTATAAATAATTAATACATGAAAATTGGACAAGAAATTAAAGTCAAAAAATAAAACTACTCTATATTTTAAAATTTTAGAAGCAATATTCGATTTTTTATGATTTGCAAATTACAAACATTAACAAAATAATGTTTTTATTTTTTAAAGATAACAAATAAAAATAAAATGCAACGAAATTTTTATACAATGAAGATGCACATAACAAGAGTGTAACTTGATTTTTGAGGAATTTATTGAGCGACAAATGACCTTTATTCCAATAATAAAAAGCATATAAAAAGAGAAGGACTGAAATGGAAATTGTTATTTTCTTTGAATTGAAATGTAACATAAATAAATGCAGGGGAAAATTCACAAATTACCCAACGAATCGCTTGTGCTTGGCTTTGGCAGGGGTCTTCTTGCAATATCAAATAAATCCGGGGGTGAATGTGTAATTTGCCCAAAAATATTTATGATTCAGTATGAAAGCAGTGTTCTTTGTATTTTTTGATAAAAGATGGGGGTATGATCGTAATTTAACCAATTTTTTATACCCTTAGGGTTGAAGGGCTTCGTTATTGTTCTTCAAAGAGCAAAAGGCGTGCCACCCCTTTGTTTCTTCACGCCTAAGTACAGCGGGAGGCGAAGCGGTTACGGTAAGCGGGGTTGCATCGATGGTCAACGAACGGGCTTCACGCTGGGGCGGAAGTCCATATGGAGCAGTGATGGTGCCTCGTGGTGGGGTTAGACCTGGGAGACACACGCCCAGGTTGGCAGAGGGCGCATATAAAGTGGCACGCGAGGAAAGGAAGGGCTTCATTGGTGAAGTTGCACGGTGGTTGTCGTGGTTGCGAAGTTGCTCGGCTATGGAGTCGGCGGTGTAGCAGAAGTCGACTATTGGCAGAGGTCAGTGGATAAATAGTTGGAGGACGGCGGATGAGGATGACGACACACTCCAGGATGCTCGTGGCGGCAGGAGGGAGCTCCAGGAGTGGCCACTGCGAAGCGACACACGCCTCTGCGACGACAACGCGACGATCGGTGGAACGACTGCTACAGGCGGGGTTGGGCGAGCTTCACGTGGGTGGAATTTGCTTGCGAAAGCAGAGGTTTGCATAGGGTGTCAGTGGTTAGCGGATCCTAGGGTGGTTGGAGGCGACACACGATTGTTGGAGGAAGGGTGGCGGGCACTGCTTGTGGGCTGGTGGGTGGCGCCTGCCGCATGATGTTTCTTTTTTTATTTTTTTAATTTTTTGTAAACATAGAAACCGTAGATAAAAATTTTATTTTTTTAATTTTTTGTAAAAATAGAAATGACAGAAACTCTTTTTTATTTTGTATTTGATCGTGCAAAAAAATGTTAAAAAAACTATACATTTTTTATTATATTTTTTATTTATAAACAAATTAGGACGGCTCAATCACAAAATCAAAACAGGTATGCGAATGGGGATCCAACGAAAAATGAGGAATGGATCTAGATCTCCGGCCACCGTACGTGGCCAGAGTTGAAAGATCATGTGAGATTGGTAAGAAACGATGGGAAATTGAAAATGATATGGTGATCGACATCGGTTTGGATCGAATTCAAATGTGAGAATGCTTAAGAACTATGATTAATAAATGTACTAAGCCTTCTCCCACTATAAGTAGGGTCAGCTACATGGATTCTTGCTCAAATCCATGTTGAAAAATTCGACTATTTTTTACGCTGGCCGTCGACTACCTAACGCAACTCCTATAAGAGTGGGATTTGAAACCCTGATCTTTTTTGTGGTTGACACACTGTACTACCACTAGACCATTAAGAACTATGGTTAATGATCTAAAAAATTTGACCATGAAATTAAAACTAAAACCACACTACGATTAACCTAAATATAAGACGAGAAATAAAATGGATATCACCAATGGAAGCAGATGAATTGTCGTACTGGCCTCGATGGAGGCCTACTCGCTGTCACCGGACGGCTCGGAGGCTAGGCACCCTTCTATGACAAGATGGCTCTCAAAGAACAAGCCCCTCTCACAAAAGATTGATCAAGTGAGAATGAGTGAGGATGAGCCAATTAAATAGAAAAATAATTAAATTTGAATTTGAATTTTAAAAATTGAATGGAGAAAAAGAGGTAAGAAAGAATTTAAAATGAGATAAAGATAAACAAGAAAATTTGTGTAAAAATTATTTACAAAAATTTATTTTGTGTTTTTGGTCACTTTATTAAATTAAATAATAAATGTTAATTTTTTTATTTTTTGGTGTGGTTATTTAAGGGAAATGATTATGTACACATAGTATATACATATGGTACATTATATACATAGTTAAATAAGGAAATTAATTTTTTTTGTTTTAAAAATTTTATTTTTTTATTATATTTTTATAAAAAAAATATTTACGATTTTTTATAAATACAATATGTACAAATAAATGATAAAATTGCACAAACCACCCCGGAAAATCGTCTTTCAAACCTTAGCTTCAAAAATTATATAACCACTACCATTTTAAAGATAATTTAATTTAGAATATAATAGAAGTGAGTTAGGTTCAATTTGAGTTCATATGGAGCCGGGATTGGTCTTTCAATTATTGCTTTATGGCTTTTTCTAGATGTGGTTACTTTTATTTTGCACATGATTTTATTTTATAAATATTTTTATTATTTAGGAAATATTTTATTTACAACTTTTATTTTGAAAATTATTTAATTTGAGGTCAATTTATGTACAAATAAAATAGTGAAAGTATACAAATGTTTACAACACATTTTTTTGGACCAGGTCAAGTATTGACCTTCTCTTAGGGTTCAAGTCAACCTGTATTTATTACATTTTTAAGGACCCTATCTCCCCCTACTTTATTCATAGTCGATCAGGTCAATTATTGACCTTATTTTGGGGTTCGGGTCAGCCTGTATCTATTACATATATACAGTATTTTTTTCTTTTCTTTATTTTTGTTTCCTTTCTTTATCTATTTATTTTAGATTAAAATAAAAATATATATACAATATTTACATACTGATGCAAGTTAGTAAGAATATGGAGTTAGTATTATATACAAGTATTTTATAAGGTATTTTAAGCTAAAATAGATGAATAAAGATGATGAAATGCAGATTCATCACCTGTCCAAGTACTATGCACTGAAGGAACATCCACAACCGTAGCATCATGACAAGATTCAGATAATGACACTAAAAAACTCTTCCTTTAAGTTCATTTTTTCTTCTTTTCTTCTTTATTCTTTTCCTTTTTAGTTTTCTTTCTCTAATAAAAAATGTGTTGTTGTTAGCCCTTTTTGACAGTCAGATATACTTTGGACATACTTTATCCAAAGAATAAGAGGGGTGTGCACCCTATACTTTGATCCCCTCCACTGTCTCCTCTTCTTGGGTATACTTAGGAGTATATTACCCTAAGCATAAGGGGAGACAGTTTGAGTTGTGATTTGTTCACTCCCAACCTTGACTCTCCCTGCCTTGTGTACAGTCTGTTATACGTAGGATTATTTGATCCTAAGTATAGGAGGTACGGTCGACTTCTCACTCATTTCATCCTCATTCTTTCATTTCTCACTCATTTCATCCTCATTCTTTCATTGTTTCTTCGTTTATTATTTAGGCCTTTCTAAACTCAGTACAAAGTTATGTCTTATCTTTTTTCTTCTGATCTATGAGGACATAGCTCAAGCTAAGTATAGGGGGATCGTATATATGGCGTAGATACTTTTAGCCATTTTTCGTACTTTTGTATTTAAATAATGGCTAAAATAATGTGTAAATAATTATTACATACAATTCATTAAAATCACTTAATAGAAAAATATATCTATTATTCCTCAAATTCTTTTTGTATAAAATGATTAATAAATCAAATAAAAATATTTTTTCAAAATATTTGGAAAATAGTTTGAAAATCTTTTGGAAAATATTTTGAAAACTATTTGAAAAATATTTTCAATCTTTGTAAAATATTTTGTTTGTTTGAAAAAAATGTCTTTTCTCTATATGAAATAAAAACATTTTGAAAACTAATTGGTAAATAGTTAGGAAAATGGTTGCAAAAATATTTTGAAAAATCTATAGATACTGTTTGAAATACCTTGCAAAATGATTTTCAAGTGTTTGTAAATGTTTGTGAAATTTCTTTGTAAAAATTATTTTGGGTTATAGTTTTCAAAATTATTTGTAAAATGATTTTCAAATAAGTTTGAGGAATGCATACGTCACATAAAAATTCTTTACTTGTAATAATAATAATAATCACATATCACTTATAAAATTCTTAAAAATCCTAGTCTTGTAAATAATATGATGCATCCCGGTGTAAATATTTGTACCTACTTTCTTAGCCAAAATATTTTGTTTTCAAGAATCACATAAACATTTGCAAACATCTCTTTGAAAATTACATAAAAATATGCAAAACCTTTTTCAAAAATCCATAAAAAATTCAAATTTTGAAAATTGCAAATATCTTATGCATTGTGCATAGCATTCGCATTTTTCGGATTAAGTTTGATAATCGATCGAGTCTATGTAAAATCCGAAGATTGGAGCTTGGTTGGACCTTAAATCTACCTAATTACAGAAACCTTATAGGAACTGGAATTGAAATACTTCAGATCTAGTTGACTTAATTCTTTGAGAATCACGAGACTTGGTTCAATGGACTCTTGACTGCTTAAGTAGAGTATTTTGAAGCACACACGCACGACTCTTGTTGATAATGACCTATTTTGGACACCTACACCTTTTACTTGGCTCAATTCAGTTAAGAGTGGTGAGGGGATTGGATTTGTCGGTATGAGATGTACACAAATGGAAACATTTGTTCTCGTCTAGGGAGGGAAGTGCACCCCAACCCGTCCAGTGGTGTCGACATCTAAGGACATGAGAGTGTGTGTTGCTATAATGCTTCAAAAGAGGGATAGACTACTGGCTCAAGAGAAAAATTCTTTATGTAAATGTTGTTGTATATAGTATTTCACAAAAAAATCCAAAAAATTGGATAGGCCTGATTGAAAATAAAATGTATGTCAAAGTGTATATATTTGTACAGTCAATAAGTACGCTTGAGCTTCAAAGTCATATCATGTAAGCATGTAGCCGAGTGACTTGGCTACACTGGTCAAGCATCTAATGATAGGTAGCTACACTGGCTACCATCCATTCTTCTCTTCACCTCTTCTTCTTGAGATGGTTGTCACTGGAACTTAGAAGGGAACATCCCGCTCCTCGAGGAAAGAGTTGTTGTATTGGAGAATCATTGGATTGTCCTGCTGGAGAAGTTTGTCTCTTTGTTATTTCAATTGAAGAAAGCCCCCATCACATACATTGTACAAGTAAGATTCATAGTCATACGGGCTTGTGTATGAGTTGAAGTATTCTGACCTGGCTATTTGTTGAAGTAAAAAATCAAGCGGTCTTATGTTCCACACAATGTGGGAACACAGTCGTCGAATCGACCACACGAAATCTGGACTTCAAACAACAATTATCCCACAACAGATGATCAAACAATGAAAAGCAGTACGAAGTTAAAATTTATAACTCTACAACAAAGCAGTTAATTGGCCGCTCCACTAAACGTCAATTTGTAACGTGAATAGGAACCCTAGCTCTGCGCACCTGCCCCAAGTAACTCTGAAATACAACCGAGTTCTCCCCTACTACATCACCTCCAACTATTTGTACCCTAAGTGTCTCCTCGGGACATAGTCGATCCAACACTCGGCACTGTGATGGGCCTCTACGTCCATCCGAGCCACTCGAACCATCAGTATAGGAGGTCTAAATACATGTACGTGGTGTAAGCAGTGCATCCCGAATGCGTGTAGGACGTGGAGGCATATCTGCATATATAATTAAACATTTAAATCAATTAATAAGAATTTAATATTTCATATATTAAATCAAATAAATTTGGAAAAATTAATGAACTTGCACTTTAAACATTTATAGCACTATCAGAAAATCTTCCAGTACATGTTATCACATCCGCATCTTCAACACCAGATGGATGCTCTTAGATCTCATCTTTCTATGCATCGTCTATATTTAATAACTCATCATCATCGTTGACATCAAAAAAAATTCGTGGTACTGTCCTCACAGGTATAATCTATCCATCACTTAAGTTGTCTGGAATGTAGAACACATGTTCTACATGAATGACAAGAGTAAAATGCTCATTTGTATGCAATTACCCTGATCATTTTAAAGAAATAATCACATTTCTATCTTTTCGATATCATATCCCCGAACGACCAACATCGAACCAATTGCACATAAAAAGAACACATCGACATTCATAAGTAAAGCTAATATCTATTATGTCAAGTATTTCCCCATAGTAGTTGTCTAAATCTGAAGATAATTCTGTTTTTACTATAACATCGAACATTTGCGTTGATTTCATCTCGTCGGTGGTTTTATTCTAAACATGTAGCCATTTACAATATAACCATTGTATGAATGTAGGTATGTAATGTAAATGTTTCCTTCCTACATGCATCAATGTAGGTATTCATGTAGCCCATAATAACTTTAATTCATCTATCAACGATTGCATTACCAAGACCTTTAGAACCAGAAATCAGCAATGTCATCATAATAAAAAGAAAAACTCATTTACATCCATGATGATAGATTATAGGCCATCAAAATCACGGGCCAAATGTCGTAACTTAAACTCATATTACCAAACGGATTAAAACCATCTGAAGTTAATCCCAACCGAATATTTCTCTCATCTTTAGAGAAATGAGGATATCTTTGATCAATTTTTATCCATTAATCTGCATCAGATGAATGCGTCATAATTTCATTAGCATCTCGTTTATTTTAACGAGAATGACACATCATCCACTTCGGGGTTTTTTCCGACATAAAGAGACATTTTAATCTTGGAATTAATGAGAAGTACCGTAATATCTTCATTGACTTTTTCTTCTTATTTAAATTACTTTTTCTTCTTTCTATATGGAAGCTTCACAATAGGGACAAAGTATTAAATGCGGATTTTCTAATCGAAAAAGTACACAATCATTAACACAAGCATCAATTTTCTCGTATTTCAGATCTACCGATCGGAATTGTTGCTTCGCATCTTTCCAATCCTTTGGAAACTTTCAAGATTATTCTAGAACTTGCAGATTAAAGACAATACATCTGTCATCATTGCAACGGTTGATATGTTCCTTACTTTCATATTAAACATCTCCAATACAAACTGTAAATGCATCTTTTCAACCCCAAGAGTCATCATGGCTTCCGCATCTGTCAAACTATTCTCAAGATTATCATCTAAATTGATATCTTGTGTTTCATGTCTTCTTAAGTCATCCATTAAATCAAATAACTCATGATTAACATTGTTCAAAGATTGTGTAGTGGTTTTGACACCTACATCTATATCCTCATACATACGTATATACTCACTAACTTCTTCATGCTCAGTCCAAAAAGGGTAATGCAACTATAATCTATTGAGCATGGGATGATTATAAACTTCCGCTCTAACGTTACATTTAATATTCTTACATCTCACACATGGACAATAAATTTTGTTACCACCAAATTTTTTATTAACACTTTCTAATTGAAATGTCCAATCCAAGAATATGATCACCCCTCTATTATATTCCTGAAAATCATCGTATCTCTTATCCATCCATGACTTACCCATTTCGCTGCACAACAAGAACATTAAATTATAATCTTGGATTACATTATATTAAATTAATTTGAAATAGTATTATCAATATTATACAATACAATGAATAACTATATGTCTACAATGTATAACAATATATCTTCAATAATCAAAGAAATACAGTATACAAAGAAAACATGTCACTGCCATTATATCATTCAAATTAATATTTAATCATGTATTACAAACTATAATTTTGTACCTCTTTCACAAGGTAAAATGGACAACAATGAACGTAGTGTTGGTAATCACTAGAGGCTACAGGCGGCGACAGTGACGTTGGGCGGTGGGGGCGACAGGTTGAAAGTTTTGAGGATTTGGGATGAAATGGGAATGTAAGGAGGAAGAAGGGGTTTTTTTCGATCTAACCATCAGGGATGGTCGATTTGACCATCCCCGATGGTTGTGTCTAAGTGAAAATATCTGTGATGCATCAATTGAGACGATCGACAACCATCCTCTTCTCATATGAGCGAGCAGAGGAGACGGTCACGGATGACCGTCCCCTATAACCTACCACCCATGCCCGAGTTATGTCGCAATGCCAACAGAAGAGTATAAGAGACGGTCGAAACCATCCCCAATGGCCCCTCAAGAAGGTAAAATCGAGCAGTTACTTGGCGCCAGCAGAGGAGACAGTCGTTCCAGTCGTCCCCTGTGACCTACCACCCATGGCCCAAGGTCTGTCGTGACGCCAACATAAGAGCATAAGGGACGGTCAGAAACGTCCCTATTGGCCCCTCGGGAAGGAAAAATCGAGCAGTGACTTGATGCGGGCAGAGGAGACGGTTATTCATGACCGTCTCCTATCACCCATCACCAGGAGCTTGAGGTATGCTGCGACGCCAACAGAAGAGCATACAGAATAGTCAGAACCGTCCCCAATAACCCTTCAGGAAGGTAAAATCGAACAGTGACCTGGCTAGGGCAGAGGTGACGGTCGTTAGCGACCGTCTCCTATGACCCACCACCCATGATTCGAGGTATGCCGCAACGCTAACAGAAGAGCATAAGGGACGGTCGGAACTGTCACCAATGGTCCCTTAGGAAGGTAAAATCAAGCAGTGACCTGACGCAGGCAGAGGGGATGGTCGTCAGCGATCATCCTCTGTGACCCACCACCCATGGTTCGAGGTCTGTCGTGATGCCAACAAAAGAGTATAAGGGAAGGTCGGGACCGTCCCCAATGGCCCCTTAGGAAGGTAAAATTGAGCAGTGACCTGGAGCGGGCAGAGGGGACGAACGTCAACGATTGTCGCCTATGACCCACCACCCATAGTTCGAAGTCTGCTACAACGTCAATAGAAGAGCATAAGGGATGGTCGAAACAGTCTCCAATAGCCCTCAGGAAGGTAAAATCGAGCAGTGACCTAGCACGAGCAGAGGGGATAGTCATCAGCGACCGTCCCCTTTCCTTCATTAGAAAAGGAGACGATGCCTTGCAGACTGTCTCCCAGGATGAGGTTATAGCGACGATCGTCGTGCGGCCATCCCAGAAAACTATCAAAAGGGACGAACTTTATGTGACCGTCGCTAGTTGTCGTCCTGAAAAGCTAAAATTCTTGTAGTGATACTTTGCTTTCGGAAATTCGGCATGTCCATTGTCGAGACATCTTATGTAGCTTTGAACATTTGTAAATCATTCTTAAATCACAACAGAAATTAATTGTATCTTTTGTATGACTAGTATACGAATTAAGAGCTTTATCCCGAGACAAAAGGTATGGTGTTCAATGTAAATTAAAGTTCTTTCACAGAAAGATGAAATCTAAATGGATGAGACCATATTTGATGAAAGAAGTGCACAACAATGGTAGTGTTGAGATATTTGATTTCCAAGATGGTGCACGTTCTTTCTTAGTGAATGAGCAACTATTGAAACAATTGGTTGACATTAATGAACATCTAGTCCATGTTGAGCAAATTTTCTTCATGTGGAGTACAGATGTTGATTCCATTCCAGAATGCTTTACATGAAGTCACAGTTAGAAGATTCAAATCGGAGCAGATTCAACAGCTAACAGATTCAATTCTTCTTTCTTACTGCCTCTGACTCTCGAATTATTTTATTCATTTAGGGTTTAGTTTCTCCCATCTTTAGATTTTTACTTTTACTCCATGTTTAGTCTATTAGGAGCCTAATATGGGGGGAATCTAAACCCTACTTCTGTACATTCCGTTTGAACTCCTTAGTCATCTTCTCAGTCCTTCTCTCCTTTCTCCTCTTCTTTATATTTAGGCTATTCTCAATCTACAGTAAGGGGGGTAGAGGCCATGTCTTTTCGTTGTTCTATTTCTATTCTTTTGTACCCAGACTCTTCATATTTCAAACCTACATTTAGGCTATATAATACCTAAGTATAACGAGTATTCTGATTTCCATGTCCTTGTATTGTTCTTTCTCTTTATCCTTAGTACGAGCTATGCGATTTATTTCACTTTGGGCCCCGAGAACATAGCAAAAGCTAAGTATAAAGGGTGTATGTATATATTGCATAGATACTTTATTTATAGCTCATACTTTCACACGCTGCATATAATTACGGGCTATGAGCATGGGGATTTAAAAATGTTAGTAAAAATGGTTTGTAAAATGTTTGGAAAATTTTATATCTATTTGACATGATTTGTACAAATGTTGTACAAATTATTTTGAAAAGGGTACATGTTTTGACACCTTATCACATCATTTCATGTATATATACTTAGAAATTCTTTTTATAAAAAATATAATATAATATTCAAACAAAAATATTAATTACTAAGTTGGTGTAATTCTTGACTCCTACACATTCACACAAGGATTGTTGAGATTCAGAACACTTGGTTTATGAGGTTCTAAATTTAGGGTTGATCATTCTTCATCATTAGGGTCTTAGACTAAATAAGTCACAATTCCCTATTTTGAAAGATATGTGTGCTATGTTGCACGCACTCCGCCTTAAAGAATATGACCAACACTTTACATGCACGACTACATGTATGATGAGATGAGTCAAGGTTTCGCTTGAGGAACTGGGATGGAAGATTTGAGTTTGGACATGATCTAATAATGTTCGAGGATGGGATAAAATTATTGAAGGCTTCATGAAACTTAAGTATCGTCACCTTAAGCCAGTATGAGAACATGATTCATATACTAATCTCTTAATATTTACGTAAGTGTCATGGGGTGATGAAACTAAATAAGATTATTGATCATTGTGCGACAACTTGGTAAAAGCAGTAGAGCTAGCCAAAAAGAAAAGAAGAAAGAAAAAATGAAAAGAAAAGCTCTTATATTACAAAGCCAAATTTAAAGAGCTTCCACCAAAGGCGAGCGCTTCCAACCTTTTAAGTGTCCACTTGGACCGACCTCTTAGGTTTTTCTGAGTCGTGCTAGTACCCAAAAAGGGCTCTTTATCGTATAGTGATACAAGTCTAGGCATCGAAGGTATAATAGATGCTCAACAGAGACACACCTTGGTGCATTCACAGGAAAACAAGTGAAGGCGACTCAACCTCTTTTGACAGATACATTGATCAGCAACAAAAAATACAAGTATTGAGTTAAATAAGGCACTCGAGAGAATCCTTGTTCCAACAAGAGGGAGAGAAGAAAGACACAACCCCATTCCTTCCATCAACTGACCTTCCATCTACCCAAAGTATGGCAACTAAATAGATGGTGGATTGAATGCAAGAAATGATTTATTATCTAGTGTTGAGGATTGGGTCCTTACGTGAGTCTTTTGGACTGGTAACTTTAGTGATGTCTCGATTCTACTCTTGTAAATGCATCCAACACTAAAATGTCAAACCTCTTACTATTTAAGTATACACAGAAGTCTTATGATTATGAAAGTTGAGTTCCTTGTGATTAAGACCTAGTCCAGCTTAGAATTTTAAGGTCACTAAAACTGAGAGTTCTGAATTAATCAAGTATTATATATTCACATGCACAATCAAGGATTCAACTTACTTATTCATTTTGTATTTGCTCGATGACGAGAGAAGCTTAAGTATAGGGGGCTAATAAATCCCCGATTTATCAGCATAACATTGATTTATTATCCCTCAGGCTTAAGCAATTCATTAATAATAATTAATAATTAATTTAATTTAATAATTAACCTCTTGTAATTAATTAACACTAATTATAAGTACATAAATAAATACATTATTGTGCCCTTTGTTTTATGTGTTTCATTATTATTAAAAATGAAATTAGTTTAATATTGTATGTATTTTATTTAACATTAAACATAAATCAAAAATAGTAGAAGAAAATAAATTAAGTATTTTTTATACCTTAAAAATACTTACAAAATATTCTTATGTAAATATGGTGTACTCTCACTTTGAGTTCTACACGATAGTCGTCGTAGATCTCAAAGAGATCTACAACTTTCATGTTGAACGTATTTTCCTAATTTAACCCTAATTAGTTTTTATTGACTTTATAATATTTTTAGGCATTTAGGTAATTACACGTGATGGTCCTTCATTTAAACCTGCCTAATTTCCCTAACCATTAGATCAACCATGATCAATTGATCGCAGCCGCTCATCAATGCCTTATCCACAGCTAGTTGATTGCCATGATTAAGCAATTCATTATTGTCCATTTGTGCCCTATTTCTAGTCGTTTGATCACCTCGATCAAGCACATCCTAACAGTTGCTAGGCGCCTCAATCTTGACCATCTGATCCCCATCAGATGGTTGGGGAAACATCCCCAACCTCCACTCCCACTCCCTCGAAGTGGTGCAACCTTCATCAACTGCCAACTTCACCTATTTCCCTCACATCGTCTACCATCCTCTTCCTTCGATTCCCACACCATCTATTAGCCATAACTTCCACCAAGTGTACACTAACTCCCATTACTAGAAACCACTTCTCGAGAATCGCCTGGGGGTGGTTGAAACCACCACCCCACAATCGCTCAACCACCAAACCTCCTGGAACAAAACCCCACTTCCGATCAACTTCCTGGGCATCTGCCACATTCATGCAACATCTCCTAGCTTCTTCTCTCTCTGAGTGATAGTGAGGACTCAGGATTGAGTGCGACAAAGGAGTAGCTTCGCTGACGAGATCCAAGGTAAAATCCACCTTGTTGTAGACCTAATTCAGTGATGCTCGAGCTAGGTCCTCTAGCCACGAACCTCAAGCGAAGATCTGGAGCCCCTTTGAAGCTCCAATTTGGCCAAGATTCAATCGATTTCATCTTCCAAGTATCCTTTGTTTCTCCCATTTGTGTTTTGTTATGTTTTCTCAGATTTTCCATGATGTTGTCGTGCACCATTTCCTTGTTCTAATAATCCCAAACCCTTCATTGTGCATCGATCTTTCACGCATACATTTCCATCTCCTCTTTCCGCTTCTCCACACTTGTGTTCATCTCGATCCTTTCTCAATCTTGCAAAGACTGAGAACCCAATTAGGACATAGATCCTCCACCCCCCCCCCCCCCCCGACGAGCCTCCATTCCACTCCCAAACCCCTTGCTTTTGTTTGGCTTTGCATCACTAGATGTACAGACGTCCCAAGAGCTTCAATGAACAGACATCTGTCGGAGACATCTTGAGCGATTTCACCTCCGATGAGCTTGCATCGATAGATCGTTCCAAGTGGCGTTGTTCGGAGTTGGGACCATCATCTCCCTCACAAGGACATCGGTAACCTTTTTTGACCTATAAGGGACCTAAGAGAAGGAGGAAGCCGATTCATACCATGTTGGAGCCAAACAATCGCCGCCCCTCGCGGAGGAGCTTCGACCTTAGCGTGTAGCAATTATTGTTCGATTGAAGCATCAAGCATTGACTGGATGGACCCGATCTCCTCTGAAGCACGTCCTCGAACCAACAGCGTTGGGACGACCGAGCCAACAGCTGAAGCGCCTGTTGTTGACAAGTGGGCCTGAACTTGATTGCATATGAATCTCATATCATGTGCAGCTGCTCATGCGTTGGACATTTTACAAGAAGGTCCCATTGGATAAATGTATTTGCAGGATAAGCCTTCCACAGTTGTATTATTTATTATTTGAACCCTAGTGGTTTTTATATTTGCATTTATACCTCTGTGAGGACCACTTTGTGATGTTTTGTGAAGTTTTTATTACATTTATACCCCCACCTTTTATGGTGAATAACTTATGAACCATAATTCCAAATTAAATGATATTGGTGTCATTTTAGAGGTCTTTAAATTCTCTTTTATGTTTTAAATTCTCTTTGATGTGATCTAATTAGATTACTGATTTACTGTGTATAGTCTAAATAAATAATTATGGACTTTTGTAGACCTTTATGCACTATTAATTTGATCCTTTTGATTGATTAATTGATACATTGATCATTTTGTATCATGATTTTCATTAATCAATCACAACCTGATTAGGATTTATTCTAAACCATTACTTCCTGATTAGAAGTACTTGAAGGCAAATCAGTGTATGGGATTGCTCTAATCATCCAATTAAATCATTATTTAGAAGAATTGACATTGATTAATTGAATTCTCATAATTAAACATTGATTTGGATTAGTGGATTGCTCAATTTTTTCATGTTAATTTATTAGGAGCATGTTTTTGTACTCATTGTGATTGTTGTAGTGTATTGTGTACTATTACATTAGTCTTTTCACTATGGAGCATATTGTGATATATTGCATTTAAAAATCTTAAAAAAGAGAGAGCATTCACTGCATTATTTTTGCATTTTCTTGACCAAGATCACACTCATTCTTCACTTAACTAAATATTTAATACTTAGGTTAAATCGATTAAATGCTCGTGTCCTTGTGGTCGATCCGAGACTTACCTAGGATAATTATGTCAAGTCCTTTTCATAGAGATTTTATGAGTTGGTCCTGTTCAGTTGTTAATTGGTCGTATTACAACGAATACATATTAAGATAGCCAATTAACGAATTATCAAGGGGCATAATTGATTAAAAACCATAAATAAAGATACGAATGTGGGCTTAAATATCCGCAAATATTAAATTTACATCTCGATGTATCCATTTTAAATGGTTAAAGATACAATTTTGGATGGGTCTTTTGTCCTCGTGAACCACACCCAACGCCCAGAAGAACAAAGCCCATTTTCGAATACAATGTTTTGGTATATGCATTATGCACTAAGGTCAATCAGATTGAGGTCTCAAATACATCAGGCTACCCTACTTTGGGCTTCCCATAAGGAGGAGCAATGACAAGAAGCTAATAACTAGGCAGAGCATCATTCAAGATATGTATAAAACTGATAAAAGATTGAACTTTCATTATAGCCCTACATAAAAAGCATTATATAATATTATGTACTAAAATGTTAAATTTAACAGGATTAATTAACATCAAACCAATGGAAGTGTTTTTCTACGAAAAGAAGAATTTTGTAGGGATTTCTAGGTAACTTATAATTGTATGCAAGTATTTATGTAAAATCATAAGTTTGCATGTGTATTTTTTTGTAAAAAAATCCATGTAAACATTAGTGACATATATTTTAAAACCATTTCCCATATATTATGCAAGCAATGAAACTCAACAAACACTTACAGTTGAAATGACAAAACAAAGTAGATGTGGCTTCACCTTCATCCCTAGCACAAGGTCTAGAATCAATGTTGTGGGAAGCTTCCAGGCTGTAGAACAAGTCAACAATACATGTGGTTGTAGAAGATTAACTCCTGGTTCAGAGGCCTCCGAGCTACAAAAGCATGGCTCTGTAATGACTCTATATGTGAGTACTCATATCAGGTGATCTGTGGCATGGTTTTGCAAGGGCACGAATGGTGCTCCAGCAGCCGGCGATAAGGGCTTCGAACTCCAAAGAAGGTTTTGAATGATAACTACTCAGGCGATGGTTGTGATGGCAATGATGATAATGTCAGGGAGTTATGAAGATCATTAGGTTAAGATCAGGCAATGGTGGGGATGGCATTCCAATAGGCGAGGGGAGACTAACACAAGCGTTCAGACCATTGAAACTCTACTCAAACACATGTAAAGATCAGACATTGACAGTAAAAGGATCAAGATGAACTTCATCCAAGATTTTTCCAATTTAGCTTCAACAAACATCTCTAGTGATGATCCAATGATCCCATGAATAAAGCTTGTAATTCCAAGCCTCGAACAATCTGAGAAACAACTCCAATTAGCATGGAATATGACAGTGATGGCAAGTTGGTATAAAACAAAGTTACAGGTAAACAAGTTAGAACTAGTACAGAAAGCTCTAAAAATTGGCAAGGAGGTACTAAACTGGAAAACATATCCCAACAGTAAAACTTAAGAAATATCGTGTGAAATGATATGTTACTACTGGCACTTTCATTTTCAGCCTTTTAACTCAAGTGTTTCCCAATCTAACAAGGACCAGACAAAATATCCCTGACCACCAGTAGTATGAGCTGGACAGGAACCCCAAACATCACAGTGGACTAAGGAGAAAGGGACAGATATGTGTGGCTCGGTCCTAAGTGGAAAGGATGATTGATGATGTTTACTGAGGCTTCACACTCAGACGGTTTGTAAGGAAAGTTCAGGAAACATATGAGAGAGAGCTTTAGCAAAGGGGTGACCTAGCTGCAAATGCCATAGGAACGAGTGTAGAAGTGGAGACTGCACCAGCAAAGGTAGAATTAACAGGGATATTAAGGTAGTAAAGGTCGTTTTTCTCATTATCCCCACCAAAAATCCGCATAGACCGGATATCTTGAAAATAATAATTGAACTTATCAAAAATAACTCGACATTTCAATTCAACACATAGCTTATGAACTGATAATAGGCTCAAAGGAAAATCCGATATACTGTAAACGCCATAAAGCCTGAGCTTGGAGATAACTCCATCGTGCCAACGGCGATGACAGGAGATTAGGCACCCATTGGCTACATGAACCATCTTCACACTGAAAGAGGGTTGAGAAGATGTTAGAAGACTGCAATCTTCAGTCAAGTGAGTAGACGCATCAGACCCAATGATCTAGGTTGGTGTTATGGCAGAAGCAGAGTGGGCTGCAGTATCTGAGATAGTAGCAAGATGCATAGTAAAAGTAGTTGCACTAGGAGTAGAATTCTGTAGAAGCTTCATCAAATGGGTAATAGAAGACCCTTGACCACTAACGAACAATCTGAAAGCCGGAGACCAAAGGATGTAGTTATCTGTACCCTTGAGTTTGATAGATGTACCTTGTACCATTATAGAAGATATAGTTTACATTGATTTGGTCTCAGTAGGATTTGAAGCCATCGTGGTCTGATAGAGAGATCAAAAGATTGTAGTAGAGCTTTAAACTTGCATGATACTGGGCCACATGCATCCTCTTTGTCGTTCTAAGGTCCCTCAATAGGGTTGTTCACAGCAGCGAGACCTTCAATAGACAGATCAACTAGCCACACCCAAAGTGCTAGATGCACATCCGATAGCCCAAGAAGTGTTGTTGGCAACATCGTTGGGCAATAAAAGTGATGCAAACAACGCTAGGGTAGCATTGGGAAGAGTCGGGTAGCACCTGGACGATGTTGGGTAGTGCCATTAAGCGCCCAAGCAGCGCTGGGTAGCGCTTGGGCGGCAATGAGCGACGTTGGGTAGCCTGGACAACGCATGGGTAGCACCTGGGGAACCCATCAGGGCCTCGTGCGGGACACTTAATGAGGGAGAAGGGCTCGAGCAATACAGAGGTTGGCGGAGGCGGTGGATTTTAGGTATAACCCCCGATTTAGGACGGTTGCTATGATACCAAGTGGAGCAAAAATGAATGACTTGCCTTACTCAAGGGATCTAGAGTTTCTTATATAGTGTGAAACCCAAGAGAGCCTAAAAGAGAAAAATACATAAAGGACTTTGAAGGGTTAGATGACTCAATAAATAAACAAAGATAAATAACCCAGTAACAAAATAACTCTAATAATAGGTAAACACATTAGAAGTGTTACAAAAAGCACTAAAAATTGACAAGGAGGTGCTAAATTGGAAACGACGGTAAAACTTAAGAAACATCGTGTGAAGTGATATATTACTGCTGGCACTTTTACTTTCAGCCATTTAACTCAAGTGTTCCCCAATCTAACAAAGCACGAATTACTTGTATTGAAACAATATGAGTTGTTAATTGGGTTCTTGTTAGTCCACACCTCAGTTGAGAAGGAGATAAATTAGTTTATTAATCAGTTTGACCAAAAAAATGTCTTATAACATGCAGTGCATGTAATACTAATGGTAGTTACTTGAAGATAGCCAACAATCAGCCATGCAAAGGCTAGAAGCAATCCTTGATCAATTGCACTCATAAGTGTCATCATCTTGCATGCCACTAATAGCAAGCGATGAGATAATCATAACAGGAATTAGCACAAGGAATTCCTGAAATAAGGTCAAAACAACCCTTAACATCACATTGGAAGCATGATCCTTCAAGTACGTAAAAGAACATGAGAGTTAAATTTGACCTTGTAATAATGGGTAATTACTTGGTAGAGAGATCAGGCTATCAGCTTATTACTCCTCTGAGCTGAGTTCAGTCTGGAAAGCAACACAGCACGGTTAACAGACGATATTAGGGTAATCAGCACATGGTTAACAGACCATATAAGGGTAATCAGAAAATTAATCAGGGCTACTAGTCTGAGCTTCACAATAACGTCGATCACAATATGAGTGAACCATGTCACTACTGATCTTATATATGTGATAACTGGTTAAATTTGTTAGATTGGAATGCATGTTTGTGATATAGGCTAATATTTACACCGACACGAGAGGATGTGTGAGCTCCAATGTTTCTGCTACTATCTTTTTTTGTTTATTAGGGATTTGCAATAAGCATTCTCCTAAAAATTACTTTTAACAACTTTAATGTGTCTGAAAATGATAGAATAGAAGTAATCAATTACTCATATAAGATAATACGCACATTGGAAGAGATGTAATCTGACAAAACTTGTACCTCCATCAAGGAGCCTCTCCTGCCAACTTGCTTCGTGTTTTCCCATCTCAAACACTCCAAATCAATCAAAAGGAGTGATATGCCTCTTACGCTTCATCAAGTACTTGTTCTTATTTGCATATCTGCTGGATGGCAGGAGCTAGTATAAGGTCAGTATGCACAAAATCTAGTGTGCTTACAGTAGGCTGTCTTAAGGAAGTATCCGCATTGGTTTTATCCGGACAGCTCGAACAACACGATACTTCGTTTCCATTGTATACTATTTGTCAACAAACACTGCAATACTGAATATCGTTATCCTTTACATGGCTTACAAGCCTGTTACTTCCACCATCCCTTGGTAAATTTTAAAAGTCACATAAAGTTGGAGTGTCAACATCCCCCTTAACTGGCTTGTCCTTTAGGCAGTTAGGCATTACCAGAAGTCCCCACAATTGCAGGTCCCATTATTAAAATGGTGAAAGCGACTACCATCTCTTACAGAAATGGCTCTCTTAGTGACCATGGTAATGTATTTTATGGCAGAATGGCAATCCCCACAGATGCGCAAATTTTTAGTGACAAAGATATGCTGATGAATACCTAAGCTTAAGATACCAAAGGCCACAGCTAGCTTCTCACTGTGATAAAGAAGAGCATTTTCTTTCTCCTCTTCTTCGACATTTTGCAATACGAAGCTTACATCGGCCCGATAACCCAATTTCTTTATCTCCATTAAAAGATTCTTCAGCACCAGGTATATCTTAGCGGATTCAATATGTGATTGGTCACCACCAACAAAAGCATGAACTTTACCCCTAACTTCTATCCAACTGCAACCTGGGCTTTTCTTGAGACCTTTTTTCTTCTGGATGATTCTAACATTGGCCGCCTCTTCAAATTTTCCAGATGCACTATATATATTAGATAATAGAACAAAGTTTCCTGTACCTTCCAGTCCTAGTTTCTGGATTTTGTTAGATATGTCCTCAGCCAACTCCATATTCTTATGAATCCTACAAGCCCCCAACAGGGCACTCCATACATGGACATCTGGTTCAATCGGCATCTCATAGATGAAGTCTTGAGCATCGTCTATTAGCCCAGCACGACCAAAAAGATCAACCATGCAAACAAAGTGTTCCATTCTAGGTTCTATACCAAAGACTTCGGTCATAGCACGAAACCATATTTTGCCTTCAGAGACAAGTCCTGAATGGCTACATGCAGATAACAGGCAGACAAAGGTGACATCGTCGGGTTTTATACCGCTGCTCTGCAAGTCAAGGAAAACGGAAAGGGATTCTCTTCCTAATCCATGAATCCCATAGCCAACAATCAAAGAATTCCATGAGACAATATCACGTTTCACCATCCTATCAAAAACCTTCCTTGCATAATCAATCCTCCCACATTTGGAGTACATGTCAATGAGTGCATTGCATAAAGAAGCATCAGATGAGAACCCAAAGACCACAACGTAGGCGTGGCTGCATTTACCGTGCTGTACAGCGGCCAATTGCGAACAGGCAGGGATGACTCCAGCCATGGTTGCCACATCAGGGGATACATTAAACAGTTGCATCTCGTGAAAAATTATCAGTGCCTCTTTTGCGCTCCCATTTTGCACACAGCCTGATATGATCGCACTATAGGAAACAGCATCAGTCACAGGCATTTCTTTGAAGAACGCAAGTGCCGCATCTATGCTCCCACATTTAGCATACATCGACAAAAGGGTATTCCCAACAGTTATATCCAAGCAGTAAACGGTTTTCATCAAGTAAGCATGTACCGATTCCCCTCCTCTCAATTCAGCCAATGCAGCAAAAGCACGTAGAATGCAAGCAAGCGTTGCCGAAGTTGAACTCCAAATCCCCTCTCGAGCCATCTCTTTGAATTTTTCTACTGCCTCAATCATTTCATTGCAAGAAACATATGCTCCGATCATTGAACTCCATGTCACCTCGTTCTTAACCGACATGAAACTGAAAATCTTCTGTGCGTAGTCCACACGCTCACACTTCCCATAAGCATCCAAAATCGCTGTACCGACCAAGACATCCCCATTCACCCAACCTCTCCTGATGCAGTAGCAATGCACGCTCCTCCCCTGGTTCAATGCCTTCGCATGTCCAATCACGGGGAGAAGTGCCACGACCATTGACGGATTAGGCCTCGTCCCTGATTCCTGCATCTGGGAGACAAAATCAACAACGTCCTCATACAACCCGTGCAGCGAAAACCCGGCAATCACCGCATTCCAAGCAACAGCATCCCTCTGCGGCATTGCATCAAACACCTCCCGGGCCTCGAGGAGGCGCCCGCACTTCATATACATGTCGACCAGCGCGGTCGAGACGAAGACATCCCCAGCAAGTCCAGCGCCCTGCGCATCTCTATGGATTTCCCTCCCGCCCTCCAAATCCTTCAGGACCGAGCACGCCTTAAGCGCGAAGGGGAACGTGAACTTGTTCGGTGCGCAACGCGAGCTCCTCATGCGGTGGTAAAGCTCGAGGGCGCGCTCCGGGGGGCCGTCCCACGAGTGGGCTCGGATCATGGAGTTCCAGAGGAAGGCGCCAGGAGTCTGTATTTCGTCGAACAGGTGGCGGGCGTAGGCCGTGCGGCCGCACGATAGGTAGAGAAGGGTGAGCTTCTCCAGGAGGGAGGTGTGGGCGCCTCGGCGGAGGGCGTGAGCGTGGAGGGCCTTTCCATGTCGGAGCGAACGAGAACGGGAGAGGGCGTCGAGGAGGACCGCGTAGGAGGGGACTTCCGGAGTGTAAGGAATGGATATTGATTTGAATTTTGGAGCGGACGGCTTTGTCCACAATACCATTACTCGGTGCCGCCTTCAAATCCCATATTTTTCTTCCTTTATACCGAGGTTTTAAAATCGATCATTCCTCAATTTGGTTCAATCCGATCGGACCATCGATCTAAACTAGTAGGACTGATATTGATATCAGTATGTTGTCATCATTTCTATCGACTTGGGAAAAATCAGATCGAGCTTAATTTACTGAGTCGATTGGTTGAACCGATTTTTTTAACTGTTAAAACATGACGCGAATACGTAAGTATGTATGTACATATCAATGAAATAATCATTTAACATGTCAAATCTTTCAATAACATGATTGCTCATTGAGTAAAACTTTACAAAAGTTAGCCACATTTTCTAACATTATATATTAATACAATATTGTAATCATTTATGTATAGTTGCATCTAAAAAACTACTTTAAGGAGGTAGGATCATAACCGATATTCCAAAAAAGAGAAGGACAGAACACATATTGCAGAAGTTAAGAAAGGCAGTAGTGATAAAAACCCTTATCAATTAATTATTTAAACATTTATTTTTTGAAAATTTACAAAACCATCAAAACTGAGTCAATCTGGGTCAACCTGGTCCGATCACAATGGTCAACACGGTCCGACCATCGGTGGGACCTAATTTTCTTTATTTTTTTTAAAATTAATTACATGAAACCGATCTAACCAATCGAGTCGGGCCGATTCCTGATCCAACCAGTCCGATCAGTAGGTCCAGACGGATTTTTAAACCCTACTTAAAATAATATCATGTGGTTCTTGCCACATCCAAGCATGACCTAAAACCCACATCATTTAATAGTGAATAGGTCGTTTTGATAGCTCTGGCTTCAGTGGCTCGTAGATTACATTCACCAACTATTATAGAGTGATTTTTTTTAGCTGGCAAGGTCTAAATTACACAAAATAAAGTGTAAGTTTACATCAAGGGGGATTGCATCCCAATGGACCCAACAGACCTGAGCAATAAAGCAGTAAAGCATCAAGAAATTTAAAGTTGTAAGTGTAACTCAAAAATCGAGGTTTGGCGACAAACCATTGTTAGCCATGTGAGCCCGGGGCCAACCATTTCTACAATAAATGTTATATATCAATAAAAATTATTGATTTATTTTCACTCTTTGTCTAGATTAAATGAATGGATACATTTATAAGGTTCCTTGGTACAATTAGAGTTATTTATCATGACCATCTTAATAATCATATAATTATTGATTCAATGGTTGAATCATAGAGGATGGTGCTTGGATGACATCTAAAGAGTTAGATTGAGGACTCATCAAGCACCGCCAAATGAATGTTAAGAGATGATCTCTAGCCTTAGAAAGAGATGGAAGTTCTTCTCTAATGGCGTAACGGACCTCTTGATGTAGTTCCTCTACATAGAAATAGAGATTCGGATGTGTTAGATAAGTTAGTCAAAGATTGACTTAATGAGATCCAGATAACCAAGATCTTTGTCGTATGTTTTCACGATATAGGTACACATCCTCTCGATCGAAAACAGATGTATTACTAAATTCTAAGTATATACATTAGGCAGACCATTAGGTTGATGACCTAATCAAGGTCTATACACCGATGAGGTGATGTGTATACAAGGGTATATGAGTAATATGATCTCTCAAAAGCATCATACATGTTCACGAACCGGAATACATTAGCTCACTCACGAGATATTGGGACCGATAAAATTCAATCATGTTCATCTTAGCTTGGAAGCATGACAAGAATTTGTAGGTATGATATATGCTTTTGGAAAGCATATTATCGATACCAACTACCAATGACCAAATGAGAAATTTAATGATAGAACCTTGAAGGAGACAATATAAATATGATCTAAAACTTCATGTCTATTTCAGGTCTTCCAATTTGCAGAATGTATGGGTATTAGGAATACTCGAGGGTGATGTGATCGTAAACGATTGTATAATCATGACACATCCATTCCAAAGGAGTAATAAAACAGGTTTGGATTTTAGTGACTCTTCTTATTATATTAGTAATCCAATCTTAGTCCAAATATTGAACATTGATCTAAATGTGATTTGAATGAAATGATAAGATTAGATTTACGGTATGATTTAGTCAAACGTCTTTAAGAGGTACCTGAGATCTAGATTTGAGATATGATCTCAATATCCAAGTCACTATACATGGAATGTACAATCGTCATGTCCTTATCTCCAAGTATCCGCACAAAAAGCACATTATTTTTGAAAGAGTTCAAGAATAATTCAGTTGTTGATAATGTATATGAGCATTGGGAAATGATTAAATATGATTTAATTATCATGAGTAATATAAACATGACTCGTATTATTCGGACACATGAGAATAGTCACCTAAGATAACTAAATATGATTTATTTATCAAAGATATGATTATATGGATACAACTATTCATAATAATCATAAAATATTATAAATATGATTTATAATATGTTGGAGAGTTTTAATTGTAAATGGTATTTTTAAATTAAATGTTGATGTAAATTGAAGTCACATTGAAAAATTAGTTATAAATGCACTTTACAATTTATATTGGATGTATGAATATGATCCATAATTGTTAATGACATGATTGAAATTATCACAAAATAATTTATAATTATTTTGATGAATAATTTTGCAACAAAAGTTGTTGCACACATGGAATATTTGCTGAGATATGTGATCTCAGCCATTTGGAATGAGAGAGCCACATTCCTCATTTTAGAGGGTGGGCAGCCACCTTGAGTCCTAATTCTTGGTGACCATACACCATATATATGGAAGGAGGCTTGTTCTCCTTCCAAGTAATTCCATATTGGTTGATTTAAATTAAACTAAGTTATATTGATAGATCTTCAATATATTTAATTTATTTTTAAATTAATTATTTTTGTAACAAGTTTATGCAACAATATCATGCCATTCATTGAAAGTGCAAAATAATCTTTACAATTGATTATGTGTGCACATTGTATGAGATCCATGGACATCTAATTTAGTATAAAAGAAAGGGTGAATCTTAGTCTTTTATACTAAAATAAAATAGCAGCAAATCTCTCTCTATTCTCATATACCCACTCTCTCTCTCTCTCAATATTGCGGCCATCCATCGTATTGATCGAGAGAACCTCGCAGTCGTCGTGACGACCCTGTGCTGTCGGATCACTGCTCGTGGATCTCCACCTTCTTCGGTGCATCTTTCTCATGAGGAAGGCTACCAATTTCGTGATACGAAATCATGAGACTCTGTGCTTGGATCGTCAAGTAGGATCGCAGGAAGCTCTTGTCTCATACATATGCTCACGAGTGCATTTTTTGTCTGATCAGAATTGAGATAGGAGGTTTCTTCCTTTAGATACACGCGATCACAATAACACTTCAAGAGGCAATGCTTTGAATCACTTGTGATCTTTATGAATAGTATTCTCATATCATGCAGTTTCATCTATTTAAAAATTTTAAATTATGATGCCCATTGCAACTAGTATAACTAGTTGTCCTTGATCATATTTGATACAGTCTACATTGTTCTATAATGCGTTAAGGCCCAACCCCTAGCCGTCAAATGAAATCAAAGCCACAGTCAAAGGTCTTGGTTCTGATCCAAACCTTAAAGGAATAAGGTTTTGTATATCAGGTGTGTGGGGACTCGTAGCTTATGAATAAGATGCACATTTCGAATTGTTTTTTGCTAAAGTGAAAATATATTATTTATGTACTATATAATTAACTAGATAATTAAACCATCAAATCATTCTAATTTATTTCACGTGATTTTGACTCTGTTTGCCCTAGATATTCCATATTTAGTGAAGACGGGTCGGATGATGATTGGACCATCGAGATTACTTTCTTAATATGCATATCATTCAATATAAATTAAGAAAATTATGAATTTATCATGACTAAATTGATGATCAATGTTTATGGAAATATTTGATTAAACATCAATCACCATTGAATGATTATTTCATGACAAACCCTAGTTTAACCTACAATAATTGTAGGTCAACTTTTACATACAGGACATGCTTCTATATGAATAGAAATTTAGGATATTTAAAAATGTTTTCAGATGCCTAAGTTTTCTGAGTGAATACTATATGTGTGTCATGCAGGTCACCAAGAGCATGCGACTGATAAAACCTAGTATAATTTGTACCAAATGTGTTGTCTTGAGATGATTTGGTGATGGTGTTCAGGCCATAGATATGCTAATGGGCTACTTAATTGGCACCATGTACCGCAATGGAAGTGCTCTCTGTTAGCATTATCTGTCCGTCCTAGCTTGATTTGTTTCAAGGATGGGTAGCATGAGAAGTCTCTGGGTACTTTAAACAACTAATTGAAATAATACAATTGTACAATGTGAGGGTGTATAATATATAGTAATATCAAGGAAACACTTATTATTCATTAGTTGATTTATATTGTTAATAAATTTAATATGATTAAATTAATTAGATCTAATTAAAATATACAGTCTATCTTAGATAGAGTTGTATTTCCCTTGGAAGGATTAATTGCAATGAATATGATTTATAGTGATTAATTAAAATTTGATTTAGATATGGAGGAACATCTAAATGACATCCATGTCTCTCATCAATGCGAAGGTTTCCGTCACCATGGATTTTACATTAGAGACTTCTATGCGAAGTCATAGCTCCGGTGTACAAGCACACAAGGATCGGTCTCTCTGCGTCTCGAGTAAGGTGCTTCTCAAAAGAGTAAGGGCGCATGCGTAGTGATCCCATGTAATGGAATGGGTCATGACGATCGGAGGAAGCATGCGATAAAAGATTCTACGTCCGAACCATTACCGATTCATGCATAGTAATCAATGAACAACAAAATTCATTATCAAAAGAAACCATAAAATCCAATATATGCAGGAGTTCCATTATTACAACATCCACAAGGGTATACTTGTAAAAGAAAAACTAAATAGTTTTACAATGTTTCTCTCCGATCCAGTGGGCATATAGATATGTATTATAATCCATGTAATTACCCATACCACGTTCAATGTCTCGTTGAGTCCGCCACACGAACATGAGTGCTTGGTCAAACTTGTTCTTCACCTGAAATAAATAAATATAATTTTGCTTGAGCCTAATGCCCAGTATGTATCGAGGTCCATGCATGGGAATTCTAACGGTCTTTTCAGATGTTATAATTCACGTGCTTAACTCTCAATGAAATAATATCATAACATGCCTAATCATTCCCAAGCATGTCTAAGTTCGTTCCCTAACAAGTTGCTGTTGGAATTGCGAGCCCACGGCGAGCCATTATGCAATAAATGTTATTGCACATATCATTCCCTAATCTGAAATGAAGAATGAATAATTTGTATAATAGGTCCCTTAGTATAATTAGGGTTATGTACCATGGCCATCTTAATAATCATACAGCTGTTGATTCAACTATTGAATCATAGAGGCTGGTGCTTGGATGAATATCTAAAGAGTTAGATTGAGGACTCATCAAGCACCGTCAAATGATTATTAAGAGATGATCTCCAGCCTGAGTAGGAGATGGCAATCCTATCTCTGAAGGCTGATATCTGACCGACCTCTTGATGCAGGTCCTCTGCATAGGAATAGAGATTCAGAGGTGTCAGATTAGTTAGGTCAAAGAGTTGACTTAACGAGATCGAGATAACCAAAGTCCTATATCATATGATGTCATGATATAGGCACGCATCCTCTGACCGAAGACAGATGTGTTACTATATGTCTGAGTGTGTACATTTGGCAGACCATTAGGTTGATGACCTAATCAAGGTCTATACACCGGCGCGCTGGTGTGCATATAAGGGCATATGAGTAATACGATCTCTCAAAGGGATCATACAGGTTCAGTTACTGAACCGGAAGACATGAGCTCACTCATGAGATATTGGGAAGAATCAAATTCCATACGCATGGTCGTCTCGCTTTGGAAGCTTGACTGAATTTGTAGGTTTGATATATACTTTTAGTATATGATCAAGACCTAGGTATGATATATACTTTTGGAAAGTGTATGATCGATACCAACTCCCAATGATCGAATGAGAAACTTACTGATAAAACCATGAAGTAGACAGTATAAAGTTGATCCGATACTTTGGGTTTAGTCTGAGTCTTCCAGTATGCAGGATGTACAGGTATTGGGAATACCTGAGGGTGATTTGATCATAAACAATTGTATAACCATGACGCTTCCATTCCTAGGGAGTGATGAAACAGGTCTGGATTTTAGTGACTCCTCTTAGTAGAGAAGTGATCTGATCTTGGTCCAAGTGTTGGACATTGATCTGAATGTGATTCAGATACAATGAGAAGATTAGATTTACGGTCTTGATTTAATCAAGCATCTATGGGAGGCCCGCGATCTGGATTTGAGATATGATCTCAATATCCATGTCACTATACGTGGAACAATACAATCGCCCTGTCCTTATCTCCAAGTATCTGCGGAGAGATTGCATTATTCTTGAATGGTTCAAGAATAATTCCATAAGATCTAAGCAATGAAGAAATAATTATTAAATGTGATTTAATCATCTTGATGTGTGAAGAAATTATCCAATTTAATTAAATGTAATTTAATTAATGTGGATAAGAATAATGTGGATAGAAATATCCAATTATTCATAATATATTATAAATGTGATTTATAATGTATTAGAGAGAGCTAATTATAATTTATATGTGTTGATTAATTATTATGTGTATTGGATACACATTGTGTAATTAATTAACAATATGAATTATATGTTGTTTTGGGTTGTGAATATGATTCACAATTTTCTCCATGGCAAGAATGCAATATTCTCAAAGATAATTGTGAATTATTTTTTGAAGAATAAAACCCAATAAATTTGTTGCAAATAAATAAGAGAGATTCCAAGGAGATATGCAATCTCATGGATTTCCATGAGATTGCAATCTCCATGCAATCTCAAGGGGCAACACATCATTCCTATAAGGAATGTGTGGCCGTCCACTTGGAAGGTACATGGAGATAAAATCTCCATGTATCTTCTCTCCTTATTTGTTGGGTTGATTTAGGAATAAATTATATTTGATTTTGTCAAATATATTTTGACCTAAATTTGTTGCTTTTGATAACAACAATCTTGGCCATTGGATTGACACAAATAAATCTCACCCATTGATTTTATGTGTCCCATGGATTGAGATCCATGGATCCCAAAACCCTATAAATAGAGAGGCATACTATGCTCTCTAATGACTTGCAATATTGGAGCTCTCTCTCCCTCATTTCTTCATACACGCCAGCCCTCTCTCCCTCTCTTGTTGGTGGTCGTCCACCATACCCTAGAGAAGGGAATCGTCGTCGCCACCGCCACCGCGCTGCCGCTTCGACGTTCTTCGGTTTCTCCGTCTTCTTGGTGTGCTACGCCCACGAAGGAGACGTTAGATCTCGTGTGACGAGATCAGGAGCAACCACGCTTGGATCAACTTCTTGGATTGCGAGGACAACGCGGTTCATCCCCGCGCTCGCAAGCAGTCTCGCCGATGATCGAACTTGAGACAGGAGGTCTCTTCTCTTAGAGACTCGATCAACCACGCTTCAAGAGGTATTGCATTAAACTTGTTGTGGTTATAGATGAAATGATCTGAGAATGGTTCTCAGATCATGTGGTTTCATTGAATAAAAATTTTAAATTCCGCTGCACCGAACAACTAGTGCGACTAGTCGTTCTTCATCGTATCCGATACGACGATCACGCTTCCGTGATGCGCTTGAGGATAATTTCCATATCCTTCAGTTGCATATTGATTTCTTTCATAAATATGAATATGCATGTGCAATATACATAAAAATATAAGCTATCGTTTTTCGTCATAAGGGGTATGTTTCATGAAATTCACAATATGTCTATGTATCGTTTATCATTTAGATCATTCTTTCGGATTAACCCCTTAAATAGATTTTTACATGACTTGTGACAATTTATTAATATTAAACCATTTCTCTCATAACATATAATGATTTATCCTTGATTAAATTATTTCCTTGTATAACATGTAACGGTTTACCAATATAAATAATTTCTTTCATAACATGTAATGGCGTAGCTTTTTAAACATGGTATGTTCTTTCTTTAAACCATTTTCTTGCATGACATTTGAGGACATGTGTACATATTTTTTAATATTAACATACATGTACATAAACTCATGGCATTAATATACTTGCATATATGCCCATGACATCAACTTAGTTTCACATATGTCCATAACATCTTCATTGTTTAGGGTTGTCTTGATTTTTAGATTTTTAGGTGGCTTTGATGGCTTTACCACTAGCACAAGCGGTTTGTAAACATGACATGACAATATAGCTACAACTAGATGACTTAGCTTTTGCCTCTATATGGAGTGAAATCAATTTCTATCCAGAAAGGATAGAACTCGGGAAGAGAGTTTTCCTAGTCTGTGTGAGGAAAAAGAAGCGGGGACTAATGAGGGTGATTCACGGATTCTAAATCATGTCCCTAGGAATCACCCTGAATTATTGGAGATGCCAAAGTCGAGGAGTCGATGTGGGTGTCGGTGAAGTCTCATCTAAGCCATCATGGAGTCATCATCTCAGAGGGAAGAGAAGATTGATTTGGATAAAGAATATGGTGATGAATAAGAAATAAAGGACATGTAAAACAACAGAAGTCTCACGGTGAGCAATGGTCAAAAGAGGTAGTAAGAAAAGAAGAATGGAAAAATTATGCGTCTGTGTAGGATTTTATCTTTGAACGTAAATCTAAACAAATAAATACCAATCACAATTGGATTTACCAACTCAACACATGTGAAGCCGCAAGAGTTCAACTATTTTTATCTTTTCAATTTTAAAAGTTGTGATTCAGGCAAAAATTATCACGAGTCCTTAACGGCTAGCTCTAGAGGAGAGCATTTACTGCTAGGAAAGTATCCCCGTACTTGTTCCATCTTTTGTATATTGTGATCTGTACTTTTTAAGGTCCTCAATACAGGTCTTGGGTGGCTACTAAACGAAAGAGAAGATAGAGTAATTCGATAGGTGAAACCACTACTTCCCTTGCAAGCGAGGTACTCGAAAACAAATCGATGAGATAGATGCACATGTGAGGGTGTGTCCTGGGCTCAGTACTTCATACCATGTCGGATGTTTCGCACAAGGCAGGAACACCATTGTTGAAAAGGCCCTACTTGGTCATATACGTGATGAATCTCCATTTCATCACCTTTATTCTATCATTTTGGCCTTAAAACCCCAGCAAATGCATGTAAATAGCATTAATTTGTACATATTAGCATTCATTATTTATTGTATTAAATGTACAGAGAATAAGGTTTTTAATGCCAAAATTATAGAATAAAGGGAAGAAAAGAAAAAGGAATAAAATATTGCAAATATTTTATGACCCGAACCCCGAGACCAAGGCCAGCATGGTATTGGTCAACAAGGAATAAAGTAGGGGGAGATAAGGGCCAATAGTACAATAAATACCCCATTTATTAATTCATTTATTTATGCATTTTTGACACCTATTTTGTACATGATTATTTATTCATCAAATAAAGAAACTTTGTACATAAAAGTTGTAGATAATAATGTAAATAAAAATACAAAATTAAGTTTGTGCAAAAATAACACACAGTGTGCATTTTATATACAAAATAAAAAGCCAAAATTTCAACTTCGACCTATATCTTGCAAATAAAAACTCCAAATCACTCACACTCACCTTTAATTGTATATAGCTTTCCATGAACTATTTAATAAAATTGTTTTTATAATTTTTGGAGTCCATCTGTGGAAGTTAGGTTTTTAGCCCACCTTGTATATAGTACTGAGTAAAATATTCATTTTATTCAATGTCTATTATTTTCATAAATTTATATTTTTAGAATTTTGTAAATAATGTACACAATACATGTACATATTAAAATTAAAAAGGAAACTAAAAAGAATTTGTAAAATAAAATAAGCCTATGTAATACATAGGCAAAATACCTATGCTACCTATATGTACATAAATAAAAGGGATTTTTATTCTTTTATTCTTTATTCATTTATATTTTTATAACAGTGTATATATTATATATAACTTATTAAAAATACAAATCCAAAATAAAAACAAATAAAATTCATTAAATAAATAAAATGTATATAATACATAGGTAAAGTACCTATAAGTATACCTACATCTACATAAACACATTTATTTAAAAATGTAAATGAACTCATAAAAATTAAATAAAAATATATTTATACTCAAAAAAATAAGTTGTAAATTTATAAAATAAGCCAATAAAATAATAAAAGAAAATAAACAAATTAAAAATAAAATACACAAAAATACATGTAAATACATACATATACACATTATTTTAATAAAACCGTAATAAAATTTATCAAAAAAATAAATAAAAATAATAAATAAATACTACATTAATTAATAAACAATTTTTATTTTATAAATAAATTCTAATTAATTCATTTGCTACGTGTAATAAAGGGGTCAAGTTGGGTCTGACGTGGGCCAATCAGGGGCCAGGGAGTGTTGACCTCCGGTCAACTCCCCCCTGCGCCTCTGACTCCCGTCAGAACTGTCGTGTCCCCCGATTTCAGCCATTTTTCCCGCTCGACATGATGCTCCATCACCGTCGATCCCTTCACGGAATTTTCTCCCAGATGAATCATGACCCCCGCCATTCACTTAGATCCCGTGTACATAGCTTAGATTCGTTAATAATAGTCGATCAATAAGGGTGACCCATCTTGTCTATAAACAAACCCATCTCCTTCTTCCGAGCTTTTTGGCCATTTCCTAAGCCCTAGACCCCTCGCCTTCGGTCCAGCGTGTATCCTGGTGACAGCAGGAGGTCCCCTGAAGGTCGAGGCGGTTCGCGGAGGAGGGAGATGCGCCCACGACGACGCTCCGGCAGCCGTCAAGCTTCTCCAGGTATAAGAGCTGCGCGTTTATATTTTTAGGTAGATTTTTATTCCAGCATTTTATTTCTGCATTTTATTTCGCGTTTAGATTCATAGATTAGCTTAGTTTAGGTAATTCGAAGTTCACCGGAGCTCAGCTCCGGCGACTTCTCCACAGTATCCTTGTTGTTCTCTGACCGCCATTTCGCCTTCATTTCCTTCCCTATCGCCTTCTCCACCTTCCAGATACTTCCTGTCAACCGGAGCCTCCTTGGTTCCGTGAATCGAAGCTCCTCCATCACCCTTCGCCGGAGCTTCCTCGCCCATCACCATCGCCGAGCTATCAGCTTCAAACCCCAGGTCGAGGGTGACGCCCTCGAGCCTCTCTACCTTCCTGTGCAGGTTAGGTGCGTTGAGAAGCACCAGGAGACGAGTTACACGTGGGCGGAGGTACCTGGAGCTCCGCTTCTTCTTCGAGCTCGTGGCGGCGCTGCAGCGTACCCCCGGCCGATCCGACACCTCCAGATGGAAGAGGACCCTGCTAGGAAGCATTTGAGACACCTCAGAGCAGCAAAGACCGGCAGGGGCGCGGGATCTGGTCGGAAAAAGTTCGCCTCGGCGAGCTTTCTTCCCTGTTCTTCCACGCTGGTCCCCTGCCGTTGGATGAAGACGATGTCCCCAGTTCGAATGCCAGCCGTCCAATGGAGCGATGCCACGACCGTCAGTTCTCCCACGAGATCTAATCTCCAGCGCTCATCGACGAATCGGTATCCGCCGTTGGATGTGCGACGCGTGTCCAAGTCAAGCCTTCATCGCCGTCCACCAGCGCGCGTTTAGGGGTAAATTGCATATCCAACCCCTGCCTTTTTGTGTATTTAATATTTAATATTGTAAATAAAATATAACGTTGTGAATAATGTGGAAATTTTGTATGTGACCCCCTGTATTGTTTTCATATTACACCTGGGTCCAGTCCACGTCACCTCACGTGTCGTCCCACGTGAGGTGGTAAAATTGCACAAGTCCCCCTGTATGTTTGCATATTTCGCTTTAGTTCATGAAATAAAAATATAAAGTGTATTATTTTTGTGATAAATTGCAACAAGGACCCTAGAGTTTCTGAATTTGCATTTTGGTCCCTGTGGGTGCGGATCACGTGTAGTCCCACGTGATGGTCAAATTGCAAGGGGCCCTGACGGGTTTGCTTATTTGGTTTTAGTCCTTAAAATCGCAGAAAACGTTAAGATATTTTGGTATTTTTGTACTGACGCCCCTGTTACTTATTTTATTTGCAAAAATACCCTGCTAGGCTGTTTTATTTTTGTGCCTCTTATCTATTTATTAAAAATACCTATATTGCTCCTAAAAATGCAGAAAAATTAGGATAAATGTGTCATGTAATGTTATTCCACGCCCATATTTTATTTTACATTTTTCGCATTTTTCCTAATTACTAAAAATGAAAAGGGACCAATTTTGTACTGTTTAAATTAGAAAATACAAAAACATTATAAAATGTTTTTGAAAAATTCCAAAAATATTACATAGGGTACGTTTATATCTATATTGAGTCCAAAAAATGAAAAACCTTAAAAATAGAAAAAGAAAATAAAAAACTTCAAGAAGCTCCAAAATCCTAAAAAAAATATAAAAACCCTTTAAAAATACCAAAAATATGTTTTTCTTATTTTATAAATATGTTTATATTTTTATTTATGTATTAAAATTAATTTGGGTTATTTTTGGACTTATTTCCTATTTTAAAACCCAAATTATTTGCGGCCTATTTAATTAGTTCCTTATTAGGGATATTTTTGAATTGAAAATACATAAAAATTAGCAATATTTCAGAAAAACAACAAAAAATCAGAAAAATACAAAAAGCCTAAAAAAATATATATTAAACTTAATATAGTGAGTATGTATATATATATGTCTATATAACCTTATACTACTCCTCTCTCTCTCTCTTCTTATATATATATATATCTTTATATATATGTGTATACATATCTATATTATATAATTAAAAATACAAAAAGAAAATAAATACAACATATAAAAACAAAATAAAAATTATAAAAGCAAAAATAAAAAATATATATATATATAAAATCCACAACCCACAAAAACAATAATTGGACATGAACAATGGATTGAATAATTACACAGCACATACAACCATTCGCATCCCAGTGTTCGACCTCTACCTATACTTACACCTATACACATTTACATGTAGAGTTATAATAAATTTTAACTCCACATTTTTGGATATTCATTGCATATATTTACTGTGGGTTAATTGTTGATCGATTTGGGAGTTTGTTTGAGGTCAACTCAGCGACTGTCTCTCCGCCTTGTGGAAAGATACGACCTTGGCAAATTCCCAATCATCAAATGGCGCCGTTGCCGAGGAGGCAACGGATTTTGTATGATTTTGTGAGCTTATTTGTTCATTTATTCAATTATTTGCTCATGTCCATGATTCAGTTATTTGTTAGGTTTTCATTCCTATTTGATATTATTAGATTGATTGCTCTGACCATTTCTTTCCTTTGTCTTTGATGCGAGGGACCGCCAAGCGAAAGAGGACCTCCTAGGAGAATCGATGCACCCAAGCAAGGTGGAATTGGCTTTTCTATGCCAAGCCAATAGGAGAGAGCATCAAAGGGAGAAGAAGGAGAATTTTTTGAAGACAATCTCTATTTTTATGCATATTATTTTATTATGTATATTCATGTGAGAGAGTGACACTTAAAATTTTGTAATAATACAGGACTCTCACAGGTACACTTCGACTCCCGAGGTCCAGTGCCCGAGGGATTGTTCCCTTGGGGGCCTCGATGATTTTGACGCTTTTCTTTTTCTTTTATTTTATTTTTATTATTTTGTGTGAATGAGCCCTAGCTTAGGAATTGCTTGCCGATAGATTAGGTCCAAACACCCTAAATATATTTGCATGTACCTATAGTGCGTTTTGGATCTAGTTAAATTCAAACAGTCTGTTCATTTATCTCTTAACCACTGTGCCGTGAGCGAGCCCCATCAAGCGCTACTCCTGAACTCGAATGTGTCGAGAAGAGGAGGGGTGAGCCAAGACCAGACTCTTCGGTTAAGAATAAGTGACTGACTTGTGGTGCTTCACGATAATAGCAGTTACTATCATAGGGCGATTTCTTCGGCTTGCATTTGCATTTAGCATAGGTTTCAATTCTGTTCTGCATCCCGCATGGAGAGAGCTGGGAAGCACTGTAAGTCTTCTTACTTAGCATGCATCATCGATTTCCGACTTGCACGGCTTTTCCGACCTTCCCCCTCTGTTTTTGCCAATCTAGGATGCTTAATGGAAATTGGAACCCTGATAGGCACGTGCATTGAAAATACCCAAAAAAAGTGATAACTAAAATAAAATACGGACTGCTAACTCTATTGGACCTAAAAATAAAAACATAATGACTTCCTTATCTTGGGGAGAGCAACCCCCTCATTGTATGTGTTTTAAGTGCTCACGTACACGCTAAGGAGTAGAGCCCAAATCCCATCAAGCCTCCTAAGTGTTTGTACAACTTTGTGATTCACCTAACTCTAAAAACCGAAAAGATAAATGACTGTCACCTGACGGTCTTCATTGTGTGGAGTAGGTGAATTGGGGGTTTGCCTTGTGTCTTGATTGTGACTTGGAGTCCATTGTGCTTTTCTTTCATTACTAGAGTAGTAGGTCCCGTCCGTGTGAGTCATGCATTTTTTCAGCTTTGAGTCTCTCTACCTCTCTTATACATATACCTCTTCATTTGCATTGAGTCGTGATATTGGCGCTTGAGCTCAATCATTTCTTCGCCAAGTCCATTCATTCCCGACATCTTCTTCACCATCTTCTTCGTATCCACTGTATCATCCCCATCTTCTCCGGTTCGAGGAGAGCCTGCTCTTCGAACCATCATTTTGACGGTGTTCCCGCCTTGTGCGGAATACCCAATTTTGTATATGTCTCGATCTTCTCGCCCGCCCTCCTCGTACCCTCTGTGTCATTCTTCTGTCACTCGTGATATTGGCACGTAGCCTCAATCAGCTTCTCCACACCATTGTATACCCTTCTCATCCATCTTCCTTTTGTACCCCGTATCACCTCTCCCTTTTACCCGGGAATGTTGTGCATAATGATGAGACTCGCATCGAGGATTAGGTCTACAGATTGTCTGTGTAAGACGGGCCAATTATACTGAGGATGCTGAGAGTGATTTGGTGGATTTAACTGTGGATACATACATACAAGTGTATTTAGGATTTGTGATGATGCATGATCACTAGGTGTGATTCGTTATTGAGGATTAGATCTCGCACACCGGATTGAGGATGTGATGTGCTTCAGTGATTTGAGGATGATATCATGATGTTTCTACTGATCTATCTAGAGGTTTCAACCCATCTTGATTTGGACTTTGGATGGACTATCTTTATATATGTTTCATGATGACGATGATTGGAACCCACATGATCTCTCTTCCTCGTGATTGACCCATCCTTGATCTCCTGACTCTCTAATCCACCCTGGCACTTAGAGGATTCCTGACTATTTGTTGTGCCATCTCAGCCAGATTTGATTGACCTAAGGGACAGCTTGTGATTGACTTGATTATTTGCTCCCTCTCTTGATCTTATGCCCTCAGGATGATTAATGATTGATTTCTATTTCGAGGACCTGAGATGACTTGCCAGCATTCCCATGATCTACATTGATATATCTCGCATTCCTCCTCGAGGACTATCTACGGGAGAATGCGCCACTTTCTAGGACTATGGTTTCATCCACTGCTTGGGTCGCCATTGTGATGGGGCCCGAAACCAAGTCAAATGATATGCTTGATTGCCCCCCCCTATGATTGTGTACCTGACTTGACGGTGCCTGGGGCCAACTGACCGACTGCTCTCCTTGACGGTCCTTGCAAGGCAGAGCCCCACTTTTCTGATTATTTCATGCCTGGTTCATAGCTCTCCGAGGGTCATCTACGAGAGGCTATGACACATTATTGCTATGATGGTCTCTTCTGCTGGAAGATGGTATGCCGTCTATTGAGATTATGTTTTCTGACGGACCCGGCTCCTTTGAGCCCTTCTCTCCCCTTGACGACCCTCGCAAGGTAGAAACACATTCTGACTATTACTTGCCTAGATCACAGTGCTCTCCGAGGACTATCTGCGAGAGACGGCGACACTCTCTTTACGCTCGGTTCCCACTGCTGACTGTGTCTCCGATTTGCGGAGCACGGAATCGAGTCGTCGGATTTACTTGATTTTTGGTCCCATCTTGAGTTGCGTATCCGATCTGCGGATCATGGGACCCATCTGTTTAGACTCCTTTGAGTCCGCTCACCTTGACGGTCCTCGCAAGGATGAGCTCCTGATATCTGATCTTCCTATGCCTAGCTGGCAGCACGTTCCCCGAGGGTTGTCTGCGGGACGCTACCACATTCTTTAGATTATCCGATCTCTTCCGCTAGTAGCCGATGAGTCGCCTACCGAGACTGATACTGATGATCCGTCTGGTGGATCATTGACGCCTTTGCGTCCGCTAGCCTTGCCGGCCCTCGCAAGGCCGAGTCTTCTTCTGATTATTCGATGACTAGCATGTACTACTCCCCGAGGGTTATCTGCGGGAGAGTACATCATCTTCTAGGTACTCGGTTTCATTTCTGGTGTCTCCCGTTTGTTGGAGCACGAAGTCGGGTCTTCTGAGTTGTGTAATTGGTCCCCTCTCTGATTGTGTATCCGATCTGCGGATCACGGGACCAGATCTTTTGATTATGGTCTGATTCCTGGCTCCTTCGAGCCTGCTCACCTTGACGACCCTCGCAGGGTTGAGCCATGTCTTGCGGCATTGGGTGTGTGTCTCCTACGATCTTCCGACCTCATAACCACCGAATGCCAAGATGTCTCCTATTCTCTATCTTCCATATCTTCTCGAGACTTTGATTGACCGGAGGAATCTGTACTGTTCTATCTTCCTTCCGGTCTTATAGTATCGGCTTTGTTTCCTCATGCTGAACCTATGAGCCGATTGACTGCTTCATGCTACCGCATCCGATATCTTTACTTCCTGATCTATTTGCCTCCGGTAGCCGACACCCACCTGCCTGTATATCCGGGTGTCTTTTCACCTTCTGGGTGCGTCACCATTCTCACAGGGAGACGATGATGTGTGTACGGTATTCACTTGTTAGATACCGTCCTGTACTTCACCAGTCTCTTCACCGATTGTATATATGTGTTTGTATATTCCGTTTTCTTGCATGTTATGTGTGCCCTAGATCTATCGCCATATCTTTGTGTCTATACTTAGGACGTACTTTATCCTAAGTATAGGGGGGTACACACTGCGTTGTTCTTTCATCGTTCAGTTTCGTCACTCCTGTTGTTACCCATACTTAGGGATATCTCACCCTAAGTATAGGGGGAGTGATGCGTATATTCTCCACGATCTTTTCATCTATCTGTATATATCTCTCTTTTCTTCTTTTCCTTTTCTATCTTCTGTATCTAAATAAAAGGTGTCGTCCCTTGTAGACAGTCTTCTATACTTAGGACGTAACTTGTCCTAAGTATAGGGGGTGCACCCCTGATTTATTAATTCTTTGAACTGTTTATTCCCACCCATGGCCCTCCCTGCCTTGTGTACAGTCTGCTATACTTAGGATTATTTGATCCTAGGTATAGGGAGGACAGTCATTTTCTTATTCATTTATCTCGTTATTCTTTCATTTATCATTCTTTTAGACGTCGTAGTATAGACTTTTCTATACTCAGTACGAGTTATGTCTTCTCTTTTCTTTTCCGATCTATGAGGACATAGCTCATGCTAAGTATGGGGGGTCGTATATACTCTGTATATACTTCATCCATAACTCGTACTTTCGTATAATTATGATACAATTCATTAATTAATAAGGCTTCTTATTCCTTAGATTCTTTTTGTATAGACTGATTAATAAATCAGGTTAAAAATACTTTTGCAAAATGATTTGAAAAATGGTGTGAACTGTTTGGAAAACTTTTTGTGAAATATTTTCAACCTTTGTAAAAATATTTTGATTGCAAAATTTTTCTACTTGTGTGAAATAAAAGATTTGAAAACCTATTTGCAAATTATTGTGAAAAAAATTTTGTAAAAATATTGTGAAAATGTATATATAGTGTTGGCAAAATCTTTTGTAAAATGGATTTCAAATGCTTGTAAATATTTACAAAAATTATTATGTACTATAGTTTTCAAAACGATTTTTCAAATAAATTTAAGGAATAAAAAAAGCATCATAATAAAATAAAATTCTTCATCACTTGTATATACACCTAAATAAATTACTTGGTTAAAACCTGTAAAATCTTGTAAATTAAAGCGGCACGCCCGTGTAAATAGTTGTATATATTTTATTCTTTGAGTGCCAAAATTCTTTTAGTTGTAAATTCTTTGTGCGAAAAATTTCTCTCTTTGTTCTCAAATTCTTTCAAAAATTGCATTATTCTTTGCATATTTGTAAATAGCATTTGCATAGCATTCATATTCTTTGATTGAGCTTGATGATTGAACTAGTCCAATAAGATCGAAGATTGGAGCTTGGTTGGACCTTACCGCACTTAACCGCACTGGAACCTTATGGGAACTAGGTTTAGGTACTTCAGGTCTATTCAGACTTAATTCTTTGAGAAATCAGGGCTGGTTTCAAGTCACCTCAGTGGACTAACTAGAACTTTTCGAAACACACGTATGACTCTTGTCGGCCATGACCTAACTTGGACACTTGCACCTTTCACTTGGCTCAACTCAGTTGGAGTGGTGAGGGGGTTGGATTTGCCAGTCTGAGACGCACACGGGTGGAAACATTCGTCCTCATCTAGGGAGGGAAGTGCACCCCAACTGGTCCAGTTTCAATGAAGTCGAATGACAGGAGAGTGTGGGTTGCAATAAAGCTTCAAAAGAGGGATAGTCTTCTGGCTCAAGAGGAAAAAGTCCTTATGTAAATGCTGTTGTACATAGTATGTTGAAAAAAAAACTCCAAAAAAGTGGACAGGCTTGTAAATAAAAATAAAAGTGCCTGTCGGAGTATGTACATATGTTGTATAAAGAATAAGCAAGCTTGAGCATCAAAGTTACACCATGTGAGCCTGCAGCTGGATGACTTGACTACACTGGTCTTGCATCCCAGGATAGGTAGCTACACTGGCTACCGTCCATTATTCTTTTCTCCACCCCCTCCTATTAAGTCGGATGCCACTTGAACTTAGAAGGGAATACCCCGCTCCTTGACGGTAGAGGGCTGGATTAGGGAATCATTGGGTTGTCATTCTGGAGAAGTCAGTTCCTTTGTCATTTCAGTTAGGGAGAGCCACTGTCACTTACATCGTACAAGTCAGCTTCATAGTTATAAGGGTTTGTGTATGATGTAGGCTAGTTCTGACATGGCTATTGAGGTGATTTGAACCGAGTTCTGTGACTCTCGAAGGCTGTTGGGTTTTAAATTTGGTTCCCGACTAGGTTCCACACACATTATCACATCAAGGTCTAACCTGAGCTCCAAACTTTGACTTTGTACAAATAAGTTCAATAATCATGACCAATTCAATTATTCTTTAAATTCTTTATTTTTGCTTTTTCTTTTCTTCTTATTCTTTATTCTTTTTGTACTTATTGCATAAGTATTTGCTAGGGACTAGCAAAGGCAAGTATGGGGGGGTGATGAATCTCCATTTCATCACCTTTATTCTATCATTTTGGCCTTAAAAACCCCAGCAAATGCATGTAAATAGCATTAATTTGTACATATTAGCATTCATTATTTATTATATTAAATGTACAGAGAATAAGGTTTTTAATGCCAAAACTATAGAATAAAGGGAAGAAAAGAAAAAGGAATAAAATATTGCAAATATTTTATGACCCGAACCCCGAGACCAAGGCTAGCATGGTATTGGTCGACAAGGAATAAAATAGGGGGAGATAAGGGCCAATAGTACAATAAATACCCCATTTATTAATTCATTTATTTATGCATTTTTGACACCTATTTTGTACATGATTATTTATTCATCAAATAAAGAAACTTTGTACATAAAATTTGTAGATAATAATGTAAATAAAAATACAAAATTAAGTTTGTGCAAAAATAACACACAGTGTGCATTTTATACACAAAATAAAAAGCCAAAATCTCAACTTGACAGACCTATATCTTGCAAATAAAAACTCCAAATCACTCACACTCACCTTTAATTGTATATAGCTTTCCATGAACTATTGAATAAAATTGGTTTTATAATTTTTGGAGTCCATCTGTGGAAGTTAGGTTTTTAGCCCACCTTGTATATAGTACTGAGTAAAATATTCATTTTATTCAATGTCTATTATTTTCATAAATTTATATTTTTAGAATTTTGTAAATAATGTACACAATACATATACATATTAAAATTAAAAAGAAAACTAAAAAGAATTTGTAAAATAAAATAAGCCTATGTAATACATAGGCAAAATACCTATGCTACCTATATGTACATAAATAAAAGGGATTTTTATTCTTTTATTCTTTATTCATTTATATTTTTATAACAGTGTATATATTATATATAACTTATTAAAAATACAAATCCAAAATAAAAACAAATAAAATTCATTAAATAAATAAAATGTATATAATATATAGGTAAAATACCTATAAGTATACCTACATCTACATAAACACATTTATTTAAAAATGTAAATGAACTCATAAAAATTAAATAAAAATATATTTATACTCATAAAAATAAGTTATAAATTTATAAAATAAGCCAATAAAATAATAAAAGAAAATAAACAAATTAAAAATAAAATACATTAAAATACATGTAAATACATACATATACACATTATTTTAATAAAACCGTAATAAAATTTATCAAAAAAATAAATAAAAATCATAAATAAATACTATATTAATTAATAAACAATTTTTATTTTATAAATAAATTGTAATTAATTCATTTGCTACGTGTAATAAAGGGGTCAAGTTGGGTCTGACGTGGGCCAATCAGGGGCCAGGCCGTGTTGACCTCCGGTAAACTCCCCCCTGCGCCTCTGACTCCCGTAAGAACTGTCGTGTCCCTCGATTTCAGCCATTTTTCCCGCTCGACTTGATGCTCCATCACCGTCGATCCCTTCACGGAATTTTCTCCCAGATGAATCATGACCCCCGCCATTCACTTAGATCCCGTGTACATAGCTTAGATTCGTTAATAATAGCCGGTCAATAAGGGCGGCCCATCTTGTCTATAAACAAACCCATCTCCTTCTTCCGAGCTTTTTGGCCATTTCCTAAGCCCTAGACCCCTTGCCTTCGGTCCAGCGTGTATCCTGGTGACAACAGGAGGTCCCCTGAAGGTCGAGGCGGTTCGCGGAGGAGGGAGATGCACCCACGGCGGCGCTCCGGCAGCCGTCCTGCTCCCTGGAGCTTCTCCAGGTATAAGAGCTGCGCGTTTATATTTTTAGGTAGATTTTTATTCCAGCATTTTATTTCTGCATTTTATTTCGCGTTTAGATTCATAGATTAGCTTAGTTTAGGTAATTCGAAGTTCACTGGAGCTCAGCTCCGGCGACTTCTCCACAGTATCCCCGTTGTTCTCCGACCGCCATTTTGCCTTCATTTCCTTCCCTATCGCCTTCTCCACCTTCCAGCTACTTCCTATCAACTGGAGCCTCCTTGGTTCCGCGAATCGAAGCTCCTCCATCACCCTTCGCCGGAGCTTCCTCGCCCATCACCATCGCCGAGCTATCAGCTTCAAACCCCAGGTCGAGGGTGACGCCCTCGAGCCTCTCTACCTTCCTGTGCAGGTTAGGTGCGTTGAGAAGCACCAGGAGACGAGTTACACGTGGGTGATAACCGCCCGAACGACTAAGGTAAAGGTAAAGAAATGAAGGTCGTCGCGACCTCAATCACTCGGGCTAAGTATATCAAGAAAAAAGTCGAACCGCGAAATAAATCAGGGATGAAACACGAAGTGCGGTCCTAGCTATGGGATTAACCTGGTATAGCTCCCAGGGTCGAACACAAGGAGCACAGATTGGCCTTTCGGCCTACGATGTAGTCAGAAATCCGAGAGAGTATTTTTTTTAGTGTTTTTAAGGGTTTTTATATTTTTTTTTAGGATTTTTAAATATAAAGAAAACAGGAAATCACACAAACAATTAACTTGAACAATTTATTTAATGCATTAAAAAGCAAGCAAAAATTCAGACAAAAATATTTTTATGTGTTTTATATTTTTTTATGTTTTTGGTGAATTTTTGAGATTTTTCTGATGTTTATTTTATTTCCTAAAAATCAAACAATGCGAAAAGCAAGGGGTACTGTCCAGCCAGGCCCAAAACCCAAAGATAAAATATCTAAGGATCTCTAAGGGACCTGAAGGTAATTTTCCTGTATACTAGAGAAAACAAGGAAAATTTGAGCACCAAAATTATTGTTTTTGGGTTTTTAAATTATTTATTATGATTTTTAGGCGTTTTGAGGTGTATTTAAGTTTTTAGGGTTTTTACTCAATGAAAAATAGCCAAAATTGGCTAGAAAATCAAGGAACACCAAATAAACAGTAACTAATTTTTATAGGATTTTTAAAAGGGTTTTGATTTTTTTTTGGGGTTTTTGAATCTAAACAGTAGCAAAAATATGGGTTTTTGAATTTTTAAAAATAGCAAATGAAATAAAAAATGTCCTCAAAAATTCACAAAAATTCTACACCATGGCAGGAGCCATGTGTCAAATTTTCATCGAATTTGGAGGTGGTTTGATATTTTATTCAAAAACAAAGGAGGGGCACTGTGCATAGGGACCAAAGTGCAAATACCCAAAAGTTCTGGGGGGTCTGGTGCAAAATACCCAAGAAATCACGCGCGAGGCGCGTGTCTGGGGCACTCAGGGACCCAAATGTAAGAAAAATAAGTTCCGAGGGCTTATTGGTAACAAGTACCAAAAGTCCAGGGGCTTATCTTGCAAAATACCCAAAATAAAACGCACATGTGGAAATAAATCACGCACAAGGGTATAAATGCAAATAAGTAAAAGATTTCATTCGTTAGAGAACATCCAGAACCACAGGGGTCTCTATTGCAAATAAACCAAAATATCACGTGTCGATGCACGTGTCCACAACTGGCAGGGGTATAAATGCAAATACGAGAAAGTCCGAGGTTTGATATGCAAATATCCCAACGTAAATAAAATAACTAAAATATTTACAGGACTAGAAATAAAAGACTCAAACTACGAGGGGGCCTAAGCAATTTACCCCTTTATTCGCCGACGGCTGGATAGGCGCCACGTGGAAGATCGGTCGGTCCTGGATGGCTGGCGTTCCTCTTCGTTTGACCTCGAGCCGAATCGACGGTGCTGGAGAGGACACGTGGAAGATCGAACGGGTATGGCCTCAGGTGTCTCTCTCCGCTGCTCGAACGGTCCTGATCAGCCCCTAGCGATGATCGACGGATGTTGCTCCTCGAAGAACGGACGGTGACGATGCAAACTGGGAGCGGGGGCTGATCGGACGGTGCTGGAGGATGGTGGAAGAACACTCCACCGGCGAGCTTCGCCGGCCTCGTGCGTGAGCTGCAGTCCTCCTCAGCTGCTCCTGATGATCGGGGAAGATAGGCGACGGCGTCCCGCAGCTGCTGGTACTGTCCGATGGCCCACCCGAGCCCGGGAGGGGCTCCGGCGAGGTCGTCGGCGAAGAGCTCCTGGCCTGAACGTATGGGGGTCTCAGATGACTCTCTTTGGACCTGCAAAATGAACCAAGAGCTTCGCGGGTCGAGGGCAAAGTGCCTCGACCCAAAGAAGCGGGGTGAAGGTGGCTGGTGGGTCGGTGCGAATGAGCTCCGGCGAGCTGGGGATGGGGAGCTCGACTCCCAGCTCCGGGGCGAGCTGGGTTGAACGAGTGGGCGTAGAACGTGCGCGAGGAATTGGCGAAGGTGAGCGTGTGCTCCGATGACCGAGATGATGGACGATATGGCCGGAATCAGAGGAACACGGCGAGGAGTCGATTTGGGCGAAACTAGAAATTACGCGAAATGAGAGGGCGAAAGGGTTACCTGGGTAAAGTGGGAGACTGTGCTGGAGTGTGGCTAACTCCTGGTAGTAGCCTCGAAGGGCGTCAAGGCCTGAGGCTCGAGCTCCGGTCGAGTGGCGGAGCACGGCGGCGTGAAGCTGCCGGATCAATGGCCGGCCACCTACTCCTCGCTGCAACAAGGGCCAACGCGAGCTGTCACCTCGGTGGTTACGATGGAGGTCACGGGAGTGAAGGTAGGGAGCCAAAGATGAGGCGCGGAGGCGGCGGAGGTCGGGATATATATGGAGACAGGGCCGATTAGGGTTGGGTGGAGACGGCTATGGAAGGCGTGGATCCTTCGGCGAAGGGTCCGGCGAGGATGATGGATGATTGGCGAAGGATCCGGGCACGGGGTTTGCGGAGGCGACAGGCTGGAGACGCGTGGAGAAATCGGCGAAGTCGGGTCGGGCGCGGGTCTCCCCAAAAGGAAAGAGTCCGCGGGGGAGTTGACCGGGGTCAACAATCCCCCGTGGACCAATCAGGAGCTGCCACGTTTTTATTTTTTGTTTATTTAATTTAAGGTAGAAAAAGGCCGAATTAAGAAAAACTCAAAACATGAAATATTTTTCTTTTATTTTTTTCTATTTTTTGGTGATTTTTAATTAATTTTTGGAAATAAAAATAGGGTAGTTATATATATAGGTATATGTACACTATATAGATTTTAATTTTTGATTTTTTTATTTGTTATTTTTATGTATTTTTATGCCCATTTTATATTTTATTTATTTACATCATAAAATAAAGAACAAAATGGTATTTTTATTTTATTTTAATTATTTATACACAAGGGTGAAATAAATAGTTGTATACATTTATATACATGGTATCTATACAATGTATTTTTGTATTTTTAATTTTGTATTTTTTTATTTGATTTTTGTTTTGTTTTTTTAAGAGTTTCTAAATATATACAAAATATGTACAAGCATATTTTTGGGTGAGGAAAATATAATTTTATTTATTTACAAAAGTATGTACACATGAGCTCCTATCTCCCTCTACTTTGGCTTTTATGCGGTCAGGCCCATGCTGAGCCATCCCTTGGGATAGGTTGCTCAATATTTATTCTAAATATTTCCCTCTTTTTTCTTTTTACTCTTTATTCTTTTATTTTTGCACAAAAACATGCTAATTACAGGTTTTTACACAATGCATGCTTTTGGTAATTATTTGTATTTACACATATCTACATGTATTTGCAAAGGTTTTTGTAGCTAAAATAGAAGAATAAAGAGTGATGAATGGGTATTCATCACCCCCCTATGCTTAACTTTGCTAGTCCCTTAGCAAACACTTATTTGAAAAAGAAGTGAAAAAGAAAGAAAAAGAAAAAGAAAAAGAGGATGTTCATGGATCAAGGTTGAATTATTAAACTTTCCTTTATTAACTTGAAATATGGAGCTCGATCAGATCTTTGGATTATTAATGTGTCGGAACCTTATTTGGACTTAAGCTTAAAACTCAACAGTCTCCAAGTTCCACCAATCTATGGGCAAGACTCCTTAATAAACCAGATCAGAACAAGTCTACATACACAAACTCTAATGACCATGAATCTTTCCATGTGGTGTACGTGATATGTGGCTCCCCACCTCAGAAGTAACAAAGAAACAACCTCCCTCAACCTGGTAACTCTAATTCCTCGGTCTAGCAACTCTTTCCTCGAGAAGCGGGGTATTCCCTTCTAAGTTCAAGTGCAACCGGCTCAAGAAGAGGGGGTAGAAGTATAGAGTTTTTGGAAGCTTAGCCAGTGTAGCTAAGTCTTCCGCTGCAAGCTTCATGAGATGTAACATTGATACCATAAGCTTTTGCTTTATTTGATTATGTACACTCCGGTGGGGTTATTAAATTTTCAATCCGACCCACCATTTTTTTGGAGTTCTTTTTGCATTTTTGCATTTTTTTTCAAGAACTTCTGTACAACATTTCTACATGGTGCAGCATATAAGAAATTTCCTCTTGAGCCAGTAGACTATCCCTCTTTTGAAGCTTTATTGCAACCCACAGCTTCTGTCTTTAGCCTTCATCACCACTAGACCAAGTTGAGGTGCACTTCCTTCACTATAAGAAGAAGAGAGGTTCCGCCTAGAAGTACTACCCTCATATGCTACCCCAAGCCAAAGGAAACTGTCTCCTCACCACCTCATCCGTGGAGAGCCATGTGTAAGTGCAGGTGCAAGTCAAGCCATTGTCTCTAAGAGTCATGCGTGTGTTGTTAAGTGCTCTACTTAGGCTCATCAAGATGACATATGCTCATAGCCTAGTGGACTCAAAGAATTAAGTCCTTATGGACCTGAAAAGCCTTAACCCTAAGTCCTATAAGGTTCCTCTTAAAGTTAAGTGGATTAAGATCTTTTTCAAGCTCCATTTCTCAATTTAATTCCAGGCTTAGTTTAAATGTCAACTCTTATCCAGGAAAAACTATATACATATATGTACACAAGATGCTATTTACAAATGTTTTACAATTATGCAAAATTTTGAAAAATGTTTTGAAATCATGAATAAATGATGCATGAGGTGCAAGTTTTGCAAAGAGATATTTACAAACATTTACACAAGATTTTTGCAAACTTTTGATTTTCAAAACATTTTGGAAAAATTTTGTACTATATACATAATTTTGATACAAAAATATTTACACAAGCTTTACACAAAAGATTTTTGAAATCATTTTTACAAAAATACTTTGTACACTAGCTATGTATGTGCAAGATAAAAGAGGTTTATGTACATGAAAAAAATTTTAAATTTTTGTGATTTTTAGCCATTTTATTTATTAACACACTCACACAAAGTACAAGTTATGGCTAAAGTATATATGAAATATATACACACCCCCCCTATACTTAGCTTGAACGATGTCCTCAGAGTGATCAAGAGCGATGAAGAAGACATAACTCGTGCGTAGTAAAAGGGAAGTGAAAAGGAATGGCTAAGTACAGGAATGAATAAATGAATAGAATGAGAGGAACTCGGTGGTCTCCCCCTATACTTAGGATTAACTAATCCTAAGTATAGCAAGCTGTACATGAAGGGAAAGCCGAGTGAAGAAGATACAGAATCTGCCCCCCCTATACTTAGGGTAAAATATCCCTAAGTATAGGCAGCAAAAACAGGGGCAGAAAGAATGAAAAGAATACTCGCAGGTCCGACATTCCCCCCTATACTTAGGGTAAAGTACACCCTAAGTATAGCATAATCACAGGATGAGAAAAGGGATGTGGGACTAAAGAATAGAATGATATGGACAACTGGATCTATACAGGCGGAGGAACAGTGAAAATCAGGCGTGAGATGCAAAAGATGTGAGTCAAAAGACCACATCTCACGCAAAATGAATAGGGGCACAAATAATAACGTCCCGCGGCTCATGATCTAGAAATGGTTTTAGCCGCTGGTCGTTCACTCGGAAGGTACTCTCAGAAGATAACTCAGATATATCAATGCTTCCGTTATCGTGTACCTTTCTGACCAAGTAAGGTCCCTTCCATTTGCTCTGTAGCTTCCCTGGAAATAATCTAAGCCTCGCATCAAACAGCCATACTTTCTGTCCAATCTCAAAATGCTTGTGGCTGATATGAGAATCATGCCACTCCTTCACTTTCTCCTTATAATGTAGGCTGCTTGAGAAAGCTGCATCTCTAAGCTCCTCCAGGGCAGCTAACTCTGCCCTCCTCTGGTCTCCAATACCATCTGGATCCATCAAAATATCTGTGACTGCCCAAAGTGACTTGTGCCTCAGCTCAACAGGTAGATGGCATGGCTTGCCATAAACGAGGCGAAAGGGAGATGTGCCCAATGGAGTCTTGAAAGACGTCCGATATGCCCACAAGACCGAGTCCAAAAGCTGTGACCAATTCTTTCGATCAGGGCGGACGACTTTCTGTAAAATATTCTTGATCTCCCTATTCGACACCTCAGCTAGACCATTTGTCTGTGGATGGTAAGGTGTGGCAACACGATGGTCTATACTGAACTCGCTAGCAAGGGCCTTCACCTGGTCGTTGACGAGATGAGACCCCCCATCAGAAATCAAAACTCGTGAAACCCCGAACCGCGTGATGATGTGTTTTCTCAAAAATCTGCAAACTGTCCTCGCATCAGCGGCTCGGGCGGGGATAGCCTCAACCCAACGACTAACATAATCTACGGCCAACAGAATGTACTCAAATCCCTGACTCTTAGGGAATGGACCCATGAAATCGATGCCCCATGCGTCAAAAACCTCACAGAAGTGAATGGGCTGCATCGGCATCATATCACGCTGTCCACAAGTGCCCATCCTCTGACAGTCAGTACACCTCTTCACGAACTCATCAGAGTCCTTGAAGAGGGTAGGCCACCACAAGCCGGATTGGAGCACTTTCTGTGCCGTTCTTCTCCCAGAATGATGTCCTCCTGCCTCAAGCTTGTGGCAGTAAGTGAGGACACTATGATGCTCCTCCTGAGGAATACACCGACGCCAGATGCTATCCCCTCCTTCGTGGTAAAGGATGGGATCCTCCCAATGGTAGGACTTGGCCTTCGCAAGGAAGGTCTCACGCCTCTGCCTGGGCCAATCTTGTGGGACTTTCCCAGCAACGAGAAAGTTCACAATATCGGCGTACCACGGGAGTGAGGCGATAGCAAGGATCGCCTCATCTGGGAAGGTATCTCGAATAGGATCAATCTGCTCGGAATCCTCAGGTTTCTCTAATCGGGAGAGATGATCCGCCACCACATTCTTGACTCCAGGCTTATCCTTGATCTCAATGTCGAACTCCTGGAGTAGAAGGATCCATCTAGTCAATCTGGCCTTGGCATCCTTCTTTGTCATGAGGTACCTGATGGCGGTGTGATCTGTAAACAAAGTCACTCTAGATCCAATGATATACGATCTGAACTTATCTAGGGCGAACACTACTGCTAGCATCTCTTTCTCTGTGACCGTATAATTCCGCTGGGCGGAATCCAATGTGCGGCTAGCATAGTGTATGGCAAATGGAACTCCATCCCTCCCTAGTCCCAGCACTGCCCCCACGGCAAAATCGGAGGCGTCCGTCATGATCTCGAATGGGAGAGACCAATCGGGTGGCTGAAGGACAGGAGCCTCAATAACACACTGCTGGAGAGTCTCAAAGGACGAAAGACACTTGTCATCGACAAGGAACTCGGTGTCTTTCGTCAAGAGATCAGTCAACGGTCGGGCGATCTTGCTGAAATCATGAATGAATCTCCTATAAAAACCAACGTGCCCCAGAAATGACCGTAGCTGCTTCAAATTGGACGGTGGTGCGAGTTTTCTAATGACGTCCACCTTGGCCGGATCAACCTCCATGCCCCTGTTGGAGATGATGTGGCCAAGCACCGTCCCTTGAGTCACCATGAAGTGACTCTTCTCCCAAGACAGAACCAAGCGGGTAGCAATACATCGCTGGAGCACTCGGTCTAGGCAGTCAAGACAGGAATCGAATCCGTCGCCGTAAACCGAGAAGTCGTCCATGAAGACCTCCAAACACTCCCCTACCATGTCCGAAAAGATCGATAGCATGCACCTCTGAAAAGTCGCAGGGGCGTTGCATAGCCCAAATGGCATGCGTCGAAAGGCGTATGTACCGAAGGGACAGGTAAAGGTGGTCTTCTCCTGATCCTCATGAGCGATGGCCACCTGATTATAGCCCGAGTACCCATCCAGGAAGCAATAATGGCTCTTCCCTGCCAGTCTCTCTATGATCTGATCAATAAAAGGCAGGGGGAAATGGTCCTTCTTGGTGGCCTGGTTGAGTCTCCTGTAGTCAACACAGACCCGCCAAGAGGTGGGTACTCGTGTAGCAATCTCCTCTCCCGACTCACTGATCACAGTCGTGATGCCCGTCTTCTTGGGTACCACATGCAAGGGGCTAACCCACTTGGAGTCGGAAATGGGATAAATAAAATCTGCACTCCACCATTTTGATATTTCCTTCATGACAACCTCTCGTAGGTGGGGTTCAGTCGCCGCTGGAACTCACGCGACGGCTTTGCCCCTTCCTCGAGATAGATATGGTGGGAGCACAACGAGGGACTAATCCCATGGAGATCTGCTACGCTCCATCCAATTGCCTTGCGGTTCTTTTCAAGAACCCCCATCAGACGGGATTCTTGTTCTCCAGTCAGATCGGCAGAGATGATGACTGGGTACATCTCAGACTCTCCCGCAAGGAATCGATACTTCAGCGAAGTAGGGAGCGGCTTTAGCTCTGGACAGCTGGGTGCTGGCAAATCTGGCTTCTGAAGAAGATGTGTGTATGCTGACAATTCTGCCAAATCTGCCTGGGAAAATGATAAAGAACTCTCACAAACTTGATCTGGAGAAGGCGGGTCCTCTACATTGTCTCTGATCTGCTCTGCCTCTACCTCCTCCTCATCTGTAGGCTCAGGTGGATCCAGATCTGGTATCTGATCATCACAATCTGCCCAATCAGATTCTGAATCCGAGGGATCTGTATCAACTGCGGTGGCATCAGTACCACCGTAGAGCAGGGTGGCCTCAGTACCACCGTCACTGAAAATCGTGTCGCGATCAAGGTCCGACTCTGCTGACTCAATAGTATCCTGAACCAGGGCTGTGCTCTCCAGACGATCCTCTGCTATCATCTCTGCATCAGCTGTATCTGAATATGAGAGGATGGTCTGTGCTGCAGGATCTGCCCAAGCTGCCTCATCATCTGTGATCACAAAATCACAGTCCTGGTGTATGTCTGGCTCTGTATCTGTCAGCTGTTCTGAATCTGTACTGCCCTCTGAGCGGGATCTATCTCTGGCTCTGTGGTCCTTAACCGTCTCTATTTGTATACTCTCGCCCTGGACGCGAAAGAATACCTTTCCACTGTCATGGTCAGTCACTGCTTTGGTTGTGGCCAAGAACGAGCGACCGAGGATGATGGGGGAATCGGTCAACGAGTCAGGGGTCTCCATGTCCAGCACTACGAAGTCCACGGGGAATTGCAAACCCTGAATCGTGACGACAACGTCTCGCAACAACCCCTTTGGCCTCTTGACAGACCGATCAGCAAACTGAAGGTATGTCCTGCTCTGTCTAAGAGTGCCCAACTCTAAGTGGTTGAGAAGGGCTGCCGGAAGAAGGTTGATCGACGATCCGCTATCTAATAGAGTACGGTCGAACCTCTGCTCACTAATCTGACATCTGACATATGGGGCTCCTAAATCTGGCCTCTTGGTAGGCAGATGGTTCTTGATCGCGTAACACGTGGCTTTTGTCAACACATGAATCTCTGCGGTTTTGTTCCTCTTCTTCCTCCTGACTGTGGTTCTGTCTCTCAAGGATCGCTGAAGAAGAGGGATGTGTTGCAAAGCCTCATGGAGGGTCAGCTGGATGTGAAATCGGTCTATCATGCTCTGGCTGAACTCCTCCTGCTCTCTCTTTTTTGGATCTTTTTCTCTTTTCTTCCCCTTCCCCAACTCAAGGGCTCTAGGAAAGGGGATCAAAGGGTCCTTCTCAGATGAAGGACTAGGAATAGGCCTAGACGGTTCGATGACCGGATCCTCACATACATCATTCACCACAGTGGGATCAGAAGAAACTAAACCTTTTCCTTTATTCAAAATAGAGTTCTGAGATACATCCACACGAGAAAAGACAACATCTCTATCAGAATGAATATTGGTGGCCTTAGTGCCACCTCTAGCTGGCTCTAGACGTCTTGCGGCCTCAGTACCGCGGGCTGGCTCGGCTCTGCTGGTGGCGTCAGTACCACCTCCTCGATATGGTGAAGCGGCGGCCTCAGTACCGCCGGCGGAATCAGCATCTCGGGTGGCATCAGTACCACCGTCATCATCATGTGCGGCTTCAGTACCGCTCTCCTCTTCCTCATCTGGCACTCTAGATGGATCCTCGCGTTGTCGCTCAGATGAGGCGCCGCCTGCTGGTCTTCTACCGCTCCTAAGTGTGACAAAATCAGCATCAAATAGATCCGACGATATATCATCAAATGAGTCACTAGGAGTGGTAGGCTCAGTGTGAACTACCTGCTCAGACTTCCTCTTCAAGCTATTCGGATTAGGCTCGATCTGTGCAGGGATGGCGGCCTTTCCTCTCATCAGGTCCCGCATCTCCTGGCGGAACTCGTCCATCTCCCGTCTAAATGTAGCCTGCTGCTCTGTGAAGATGCGGGCTAGATCATCCAAGGCGGGGCTCTCATGGGAGCCCGACGGGTTGCCTCTCTGGTAATGAGGCTGCTGGACCTGGTGCTGCTGCGGCTGAGAGGGGTAAGAGGAAGGATGCTGCTGCGGGTGAGCCTGCTGCTCACGTCTCCAAGTCTGTCCCTGCTGCTGGTAGGGACGAGGTACGAAGGATGATGGCTGGTGTGGCTGGTATGCTGGGGGCTGCTGGTGATCTCTCTGCTGAGAGTACTGCCCTCCCTGACCGGCTGGCTGCTGTTGGGACTGGTTACCCCCATTCCCCCACCTGAATCCGGGATGGTCTCGTCGGATTCCAGGTTGAGGACGGTCATACCAAATCCCGTTGACATCCATCAACGGCTCAGCATCAAAGGGGTCTGGTGGGAGTACTCCCAGAGGCTGATCCGGCTGATATACCACCATCTGTAAGTCTGGAGATGGTGGTGACTGGTAAGAGGGCTGCTGCTGCTGGTACGGCTCCGCCTGTACAAGGTGAACTTGTCTAGGCTGCTGCAAGGAGCTGGAGCGCTGGGACGAGCTGCGGCTGCCGCCGGAATCGCCTCGCGACTGAAGACGGGGCTGAGAAGCCGTCTGTGCCTCCTGAAGACACAAGATATGGGTCTTCATGTCGCTCAGAGTTTGTGCCATTTGCTCCATCTGAGTTATGCCCTGGCACTGCTTCTTCTCTATTATTTCCATGCGGTCCAACTTCTCACTGATAATCCCCATGTCCGCAGCGGCCGACTCTGCCTGTGCGGCTGTAACTGTGGACGAACTGGATGGACCTGCATCAACCCGTGCTATCCGCTGGTACTGCACGGGTCCTGGCGGCTGCTGAGATCTCTGTGTGTATAACCGAGTCTGGGACATCACCATGTAATTTTCGGCCATCTCCTCGTAGATGGCCCAGACTTGGTTGTGGTCCTTGGCAAAGTAGGACCCGCCGCAAGAAGCATTCACCAGACCCTGAAGCTCTGGCGTCATCCCACTAAAGAAGCTCTGAACTAGGTTCGGCTTGGAAATGTCGTGGTGTGGGCATCTATCCAGAAGCTCTCTGAACCTCTCCCATGCCTCATGAAACTGCTCGTTAGGGAGCATGGAGAAGTTGTTGATCAGGGCCCTCGCTGCATTCGTCCGCCCGAGTGGATAGTACTTGTTCAAGTACTCGGTGCGGAGCTGCTCCCAGGTGTATACAAACTTCCCTAAATGCTTCAGCCAGGCGGCTGCTCTATCTGCCAGTGAAAAAGGGAAGGCCATCATCCGAATCGTATCCTGGTCCACATGACGGTCGTGGACAGTGCTGCAGATCATCAAAAACTCCTGGAGATGGAGGTGGGGCTCCTCGGTGGCAAGTCCGTGAAAATGAGGAAGCATCTGCAGGGTATTCGGAGGGAAATTGAAATCCCCCACAATAGCAGGTACCACCACCCAATGGTGCATCAGTGTAGATCCGGGGTTGTGTAACTCCCGCATCGTTCTCGGTGGTCCTGCTCCGGCGGCAGCCGCTGCTGCGGCTGCTGCCTCTGCATCAGCATCAGGAATGTCCTCAGGCTCGCTCTGATCTCTCTCTTCTCTGAGTCGCTCCAACTCCCTTCTCATCTCAATCATAAAAGCTCCCTGATCGCGTAGCTGCTGCTGTACTGTCTCTAATGATGCGATCAGGGTGGAGTTGATCGCTCCCTGGTCTAATACAAAATGTTCGGGTTGGCGATCATCTGAACTGCCGGCTCCGGCCATAGTGACGTCTGCAAAATCAGATGAGCCCAACTCAGGTTCTGTCAAATTAATTCGTCTTTCCTCGGGCTCATGTCTCTCAGTAGCAAAAGAAAGGGGATCGAGGGGGAACAGGGTGGAATCGAACTCGGGCCCGGAGAGCTGGTCTCGACTCTCACGGGCCAACCTAGATGGTGAAGTAGACGCGCCTGAAAGCGGTGCAGCCAGAGGCTGCCTAAGAGATCGTCTACCCATCATCTTGATCTGGCGAGTTGGGCGGATGGGATCTGGAGAAAATATGATCGCAAAGCAAACCCCCGGTTCACCAACGCAACACAATCTGAAGACCGTGAAAGCTCGGTCAATTTATCTTGTCAATTTTATTGGGTGAACACACAGAATATCAGAGCGATTACGTGACCTGCTGGGATACCCGATACTCTCTCAACCGACTGTCCCGCACAGAAGAGTCGGTAATCAGTCGAGATGAGCACCGGAGGGCTTTACCTAGTGTTCGGGTCACTCTCTCGCACAATCAAACCAAACAATGAGGGGGTTGCTCTCCCCAAGACAATTTTTTTAGGTGAAGTGTCTTTTAGGGTCAATAATGTTATCCAGTCCCAAATTGTTTTTGTTTTTCTTTTTAATTTTTTCAAAATAAATACAAGCGGCCTAACGAATTTTCCGATTCTCCTGATGATTAAGCCAAAAACAGAGGGAGAAAACGAAAAAGCCGATGCGCGAAGAAATCAATGATGCATGCAGAGAAAGAAATGCGTACCTTGTCTCCAGCACTCTACATGCAAGTGATTCGCACAGAATTTAAAGACAGAATAAAACTACCTAAATGGTGCAGCGAGGAAAAACCAAGTCCTAGATGAGCAAATCCTACCGCAGAACCGTCTAACTCAGTCACTCGCCCTTGATCCAAAGAGTCCGGTCTTGGCCCACCCCTCCTCTTCTCGACAGGTCGAGTTCAGGAGTAGCGCTTGCGGGGCAGGCTCGCGGCGCGTAGGTTCTCAGGAAAGCGACTAAGTTATTTTTATGATTTATTATTAGTAGGTCCAATTAACGATCTATAGGAACAGATAAGCAATTAAATGTGGGGACCCTACTAATTACGGCACAAGCAAGAGAAATTCCTAAATCTAGGGGCTCGAGAAAAACCGCGTAAACACCGGAAAAGGCAGCTAGCTATCAAAACTGCAGAAAAAAAAAGCCGCGAAAATCCAAATGGGTCCCCCGAGCACACCGGTACTCGGCGAAACAGACCCGCTAAGTTACAAGTGTCCACAAATGTCCAAGTTCTTAATTATTACAGAAAGAATATTGTTCTCTCTCAAAAATAAGAATTCCTTCTTCTTCTCCCTGCTTCTTCTTCCCGTGCGGGTCCTCAAAAATAAACTCCAAGTTGTCCACGCAGTACCTCGCACAAAAATCAAAGAGAGAGAGAGTGTCAGAAAACAATGATAATATAGAGAGACAATATGGAAAAATGACTACAAAGCCGTGCTCCACGGCAACGGCGCCATTCTGATAACCGCCCGAACGACTAAGGTAAAGGTAAAGAAATGAAGGTCGTCGCGACCTCAATCACTCGGGCTAAGTATATCAAGAAAAAAGTCGAACCGCGAAATAAATCAGGGATGAAACACGAAGTGCGGTCCTAGCTATGGGATTAACCTGGTATAGCTCCCAGGGTCGAACACAAGGAGCACAGATTGGCCTTTCGGCCTACGATGTAGTCAGAAATCCGAGAGAGTATTTTTTTAGTGTTTTTAAGGGTTTTTATATTTTTTTTTTAGGATTTTTAAATATAAAGAAAACAGGAAAAGCACACAAACAATTAACTTGAACAATTTATTTAATGCATTAAAAAGCAAGCAAAAATTCAGACAAAAATATTTTTATCTGTTTTATATTTTTTTATGTTTTTGGTGAATTTTTGAGATTTTTCTGATGTTTATTTTATTTCCTAAAAATCAAACAATGCGAAAAGCAAGGGGTACTGTCCAGCCAGGCCCAAAACCCAAAGATAAAATATCTAAGGATCTCTAAGGGACCTGAAGGTAATTTTCCTGTATACTAGAGAAAACAAGGAAAATTTGAGCACCAAAATTATTGTTTTTGGGTTTTTAAATTATTTATTATGATTTTTAGGAGTTTTGAGGTGTATTTAAGTTTTTAGGGTTTTTACTCAATGAAAAATAGCCAAAATTGGCTAGAAAATCAAGGAACACCAAATAAACAGTAACTAATTTTTATAGGATTTTTAAAAGGGTTTTGATATTTTTTTGGGGTTTTTGAATCTAAACAGTAGCAAAAATATGGGTTTTTGAATTTTTAAAAATAGCAAATGAAATAAAAAATGTCCTCAAAAATTCACAAAAATTCTACACCATGGCAGGAGCCATGTGTCAAATTTTCATCGAATTTGGAGGTGGTTTGATATTTTATTCAAAAACAAAGGAGGGGCACTGTGCACAGGGACCAAAGTGCAAATACCCAAAAGTTCTGGGGGGTCTGGTGCAAAATACCCAAGAAATCACGCGCGAGGCGCGTGTCTGGGGCACTCAGGGACCCAAATGTAAGAAAAATAAGTTCCGAGGGCTTATTGGTAACAAGTACCAAAAGTCCAGGGGCTTATCTTGCAAAATACCCAAAATAAAACGCACATGTGGAAATAAATCACGCACAAGGGTATAAATGCAAATAAGTAAAAGATTTCATTCGTTAGAGAACATCCAGAACCACAGGGGTCTCTATTGCAAATAAACCAAAATATCACGTGTCGATGCACGTGTCCACAACTGGCAGGGGTATAAATGCAAATACGAGAAAGTCCGAGGTTTGATATGCAAATATCCCAACGTAAATAAAATAACTAAAATATTTACAGGACTAGAAATAAAAGACTCAAACTACGAGGGGGCCTAAGCAATTTACCCCTTTATTCGCCGACGGCTGGATAGGCGCCACGTGGAAGATCGGTCGGTCCTGGATGGCTGGCGCTCCTCTTCGTCTGACCTCAAGCCGAATCGACGGTGCTGGAGAGGACACGTGGAAGATCGAACGGGTATGGCCTCAGGTGTCTCTCTCCGCTGCTCGAACGGTCCTGATCAGCCCCTAGCGATGATCGACAGATGTTGCTCCTCGAAGAACGGACGGTGACGATGCAAACTGGGAGCGGGGGCTGATCGGACGGTGCTGGAGGATGGTGGAAGAACACTCCACCGGCGAGCTTCGCCGGCCTCGTGCGTGAGCTGCAGTCCTCCTCAGCTGCTCCTGATGATCGGGGAAGATAGGCGACGGCGTCCCGCAGCTGCTGGTACTGTCCGATGGCCCACCCGAGCCCGGGAGGGGCTCCGGCGAGGTCGTCGGCGAAGAGCTCCTGGCCTGAACGTATGGGGGTCTCAGATGACTCTCTTTGGACCTGCAAAATGAACCAAGAGCTTCGCGGGTCGAGGGCAAAGTGCCTCGACCCAAAGAAGCGGGGTGAAGGTGGCTGGTGGGTCGGTGCGAATGAGCTCCGGCGAGCTGGGGATGGGGAGCTCGACTCCCAGCTCCGGGGCGAGCTGGGTTGAACGAGTGGGCGTAGAACGTGCGCGAGGAATTGGCGAAGGTGAGCGTGTGCTCCGATGACCGAGATGATGGACGATATGGCCGGAATCAGAGGAACACGGCGAGGAGTCGATTTGGGCGAAACTAGAAATTACGCGAAATGAGAGGGCGAAAGGGTTACCTGGGTGAAGTGGGAGACTGTGCTGGAGTGTGTCTAACTCCTGGTCGTAGCCTCGAAGGGCGTCAAGGCCTGAGGCTCGAGCTCCGGTCGAGTGGCGGAGCACGGCGGCGTGAAGCTGCCGGATCAATGGCCGGCCACCTACTCCTCGCTGCAACAAGGGCCAACGCGAGCTGTCACCTCGGTGGTTACGATGGAGGTCACGGGAGTGAAGGTAGGGAGCCAAAGATGAGGCGCGGAGGCGGCGGAGGTCGGGATATATATGGAGACAGGGCCGATTAGGGTTGGGTGGAGACGGCTATGGAAGGCGTGGATCCTTCGGCGAAGGGTCCGGCGAGGATGATGGATGATTGGCGAAGGATCCGGGCACGAGGTTTGCGGAGGCGACAGGCTGGAGACGCGTGGAGAAATCGGCGAAGTCGGGTCGGGCGCGGGTCTCCCCAAAAGGAAAGAGTCCGCGGGGGAGTTGACCGGGGTCAACAATCCCCCGTGGACCAATCAGGAGCTGCCACGTTTTTATTTTTTGTTTATTTAATTTAAGGTAGAAAAAGGCCGAATTAAGAAAAACTCAAAACATGAAATATTTTTCTTTTATTTTTTTCTATTTTTTGGTGATTTTTAATTAATTTTTGGAAATAAAAATAGGGTAGTTATATATATAGGTATATGTACACTATATAGATTTTAATTTTTGATTTTTTTATTTGTTATTTTTATGTATTTTTATGCCCATTTTATATTTTATTTATTTACATCATAAAATAAAGAACAAAATGGTATTTTTATTTTATTTTAATTATTTATACACAAGGGTGAAATAAATAGTTGTATACATTTATATACATGGTATCTATACAATGTATTTATGTATTTTTAATTTTGTATTTTTTTATTTGATTTTTGTTTTGTTTTTTTAAGAGTTTCTAAATATATACAAAATATGTACAAGCATATTTTTGGGTGAGGAAAATATAATTTTATTTATTTACAAAAGTATGTACACATGAGCTCCTATCTCCCTCTACTTTGGCTTTTATGCGGTCAGGCCCATGCTGAGCCATCCCTTGGGTTAGGTTGCTCAATATTTATTCTAAATATTTCCCTCTTTTTTCTTTTTACTCTTTATTCTTTTATTTTTGCACAAAAACATGCTAATTACAGGTTTTTACACAATGCATGCTTTTGGTAATTATTTGTATTTACACATATCTACATGTATTTGCAAAGGTTTTTGTAGCTAAAATAGAAGAATAAAGAGTGATGAATGGGTATTCATCAGTGGGCGGAGGTACCTGGAGCTTCGCTTCTTCTTCGAGCTCATGGCGGCGCTCCAGCGTACCCCCGGCCGATCCGACACCTCCAGACGGAAGAGGACCCTACCATGAAGCTTTTGGGACACCTCAGAGCAGCAAAGACCGACAGGGGCGCGAGATCTGGTCGGAAAACGTTCGCCTCGGCAAGCTTTCTTCCCTGTTCTTCCACGCTGGTCCCCTGCCGTTGGATGAAGACGACGTCGCCAGTTCGAATGCCAGCCGTCCGATGGAGCGATGCCACGACCGTCAGATCTCCCACGAGATCTAATCTCCAGCGCTCATCGGCGAACCGGTATCCGCCGTTGGATGTGCGAGACGTGTCCAAGTCAAGCCTTCATCGCCGTCCACCAGCGCGCGTTTAGGGGTAAATTGCATATCCAACCCCTGCCTTTTTGTGTATTTAATATTTAATATTGTAAATAAAATATAACGTTGTGAATAATGTTGAAATTTTGCATGTGACCCCTTGTATTGTTTTCATATTACACCTGGGTCCAGTCCACGTCACCTCACGTGTCGTCCCACGTGAGGTGGTAAAATTGCACAAGTCCCCCTGTATGTTTGCATATTTCGCTTTAGTCCATGAAATAAAATATAAAGTGTATTATTTTTGTGATAAATTGCAACAAGGACCCTAGAGTTTCTGAATTTGCATTTTGGTCCCTGTGGTGCGGATCACGTGTAGTCCCACGTGATGGTCAAATTGCAAGGGGGCCCTGGCGGGTTTGCTTATTTAGTTTTAGTCCTTAAAATCGCAGAACACGTTAAGATATTTTGGTATTTTTGCACTGATGCCCCTGTTACTTATTTTATTTGCAAAAATACCCCTGCCAGGCTGTTTTATTTTTGTGCCTCTTATCTATTTATTAAAAATACCTATGGTGCTCCTAAAAATGCAGAAAAATTAGGATAAATGCGTCATGTAATGTTATTCCATGCCCATATTTTATTTTACATTTTTCGCATTTTTCCTAATTACTAAAAATGAAAGAGGGGCCAATTTTGTACTGTTTAAATTAGAAAATACAAAAAAATTATAAAATGTTTTTGAAAAATTCCAAAAATATTATATAGGGTACATTTATATCTATATTGAGTCCAGAAAATGAAAAACCCTAAAAATAGAAAAAGAAAATAAAAAATTTCAAGAAGCTCCAAAATCCTAAAAAAATATAAAAATCCTTTAAAAATACCACAAATATGTTTTTCTTATTTTATAATTATGTTTATATTATTATTTATGTATTAAAATTAATTTGGGTTATTTTTGGACTTATTTCCTATTTTAAAACCCAAATTATTTGCGGCCTATTTAATTAGTTCCATATTAGGGATATTTTTGAATTGAAAATACATAAAAATTAGCAATATTTCAGAAAAACAAAAAAAAAATCAGAAAAATACAAAAAGCCTAATATATATATTAAACTTAATATAGTGAGTATGTATATATATGTCTATATAACCTTATACTACTCCTCTCTCTCTCTCTTCTTATATATATATATATATATATATCTTTATATATTTGTGTATACATATCTATATTATATAATTAAAAATACAAAAAGAAAATAAATACAACATATAAAAACTAAATAAAAATTAAAAAAGCAAAAATAAAAAATATATATATAAAATCCACAACCCACAAAAACAATAATTGGACATGAACAATGGATTGAATAATTACACAGCACATACAACCATTCGCCTCCCAGTGTTCGACCTCTACCTGTACTTACACCTATACACATTTACATGTAGAGTTATAATAAATTTTAACTCCACATTTTTGGATATTCATTGCATATATTTACTATGGGTTAATTGTTGATCGATTTGGGAGTCTGTTTGAGGTCAACTCAGCGACTGTCTCTCAGCCTTGTGGAAAGATACGACCTTGGCAAATTCCCAGTCATCAAATGGCGCCGTTGCCGGGGAGGCAACGGATTTTGTATGATTTTGTGAGCTTATTTGTTCATTTATTCAATTATTTGGTCATGTCCATGATTCAGTTATTTGTTAGGTTTTCATTCCTATTTGATATTATTAGATTGACTGCTCTGACCATTTCTTTCCTTTGTCTTTGATGCGAGGGACCGCCAAGCGAAGAAGGACCTCCTAGGAGGACCGATGCACCCAAGCAAGGTGGAGTTGGCTTTTCTATGCCAAGCCAACAGGAGAGAGCATCAAAGGGAGAAGAAGGAGAATTTTTTGAAGACAGTCTCTATTTTTATGCATATTATTTTATTATGTATATTCCTGTGAGAGAGTGACACTTAGAATTTTGTAATAATACAGGACTCTCACAGGTACACTTCGACTCCCGAGGTCCAGTGCCCGAGGGATTGTTCCCTTGGGGGCCTCGATGATTTTGACGCTTTTCTTTTTCTTTTATTTTATTTTTATTATTTTGTGTGAATGAGCCCTAGCTTAGGAATTGCTTGCCGATAGAATAGTTCCAAACACCCTAAATATATTTGCATGTACCTATAGTGCGTTTTGGATCTAGTTAAATTCAAACAGTCTGTTCATTTATCTCTTAACCACTGTGTCGTGAGCGAGCCCCATCAAGCGCTACTCCTGAACTCGAGTGTGTCGAGAAGAGGAGGGGTGAGCCAAGACCGGACTCTTCGGTTAAGAATAAGTGACTGACTTGTGGTGCTTCACGATAATAGCAGTTACTATCATAGGGCGATGTCTTCGGCTTGCATTTGCATTTAGCATAGGTTTCAATTCTGTTATGCATCCCGCATGGAGAGAGCTGGGAAGCACTGTAAGTGTTCTTACTTAGCATGCATCATCAATTTCCGACTTGCATGGCTTTTCCGACCTTCCCCCTCTGTTTTTGCCAATCTAGGATGCTTAATGGAAATTGGAACCCCGATAGGCACGTGCATTGAAAATACCCAAAAAAAGTGATAACTAAAATAAAATCGGGACTGCTAACTCTATTGGACCTAAAAATAAAAACATAATGACTTCCTTGTCTTGGGGAGAGCAACCCCCTCATTGTATGCGTTTTAAGTGCTCACGTACACGCTAAGGAGTAGAGCCCAAATCCCATCAAGCCTCCTAAGTGTTTGTACAACTTTGTGATTCTCACCTAACTCTAAAAACCGAAAAGATAAATGACTGTCAGCTGACGGTCTTCATTGTGTGGAGTAGGTGAATTGGGGGTTTGCCTTGTGTCTTGATTGTGACTTGGAGTCCATTGTGCTTTTCTTTCATTACTAGAGTAGTAGGTCCCGTCCGTGTGAGTCATGCATTTTTTTTCAGCTTTGAGTCTCTCTACCTCTCTTATACATATACCTCTTCATTTGCATTGAGTCGTGATATTGGCGCTTGAGCTCAATCATTTCTTCGCCAAGTCCATTCGTTCCCAACATCTTCTTCACCATCTTCTTCGTATCCACTGTATCATCCCCATCTTCTCCGGTTCGAGGAGAGCCTGCTCTTCGAACCACCATTTTGACGGTGTTCCCGCCTTGTGCGGAATACCCAATTTTGTATATGTCTCGATCTTCTCGCCCGCCCTCCTCGTACCCTCTGTGTCATTCTTCTGTCACTCGTGATATTGGCACGTAGCCTCAATCAGCTTCTCCACACCATTGTATGCCCTTCTCATCCATCTTCCTTGTGTACCCCGTATCACCTCTCCCTTTTACCCGGGAATGCTGTGCATAATGATGAGACCCGCATCGAGGATTAGGTCTACAAATTGTCTGTGTAAGACGGGCCAATTATACTGAGGATGCTGAGAGTGATTTGGTGGATTTAACTGTGGATACATGCATACAAGTGTATTGAGGATTTGTGATGATGCATGATCACTAGGTGTGATTCGTTATTGAGGATTTAGATCTCGCACACTGGATTGAGGATGTGATGTGCTTCAGTGATTTGAGGATGATATCATGATGTTTCTACTGATCTATCTAGAGGTTTCAACCCGTCTTGATTTGGACTTTGGATGGACTATCTTGATATATGTTTCATGATGACGATGATTGGAACCCACATGATCTCTCTTCCTCGTGATTGACCCATCCTTGATCTCCTGACTCTCTAATCCACCCTGGCACTTAGAGGATTCCTGACTATATGTTGTGCCATCTCAGCCAGATTTGATTGACCTAAGGGACAGCTTGTGATTGACTTGATTATTTGCTCCCTCTCTTGATCTTATGCCCTCAGGATGATTAATGATTGATTTCTATTTCGAGGACCTGAGATGACTTGCCAGCATTCCCATGATCTACATTGATATAGCTCGCATTCCTCCTCGAGGACTATCTGCGGGAGAATGCGACACTTTCTAGGACTATGGTTTCATCCACTGCTTGGGTCGCCATTGTGATGGGGCCCGAAACCAAGTCAAATGATATGCTTGATTGGCCCCCCCTATGATTGTGTACCTGACTTGACGGTGCCTGGGGCCAACTGACCGACTGCTCTCCTTGACGGTCCTTGCAAGGCAGAGCCCCACTTTTCTGGTTATTTCATGCCTGGTTCAGAGCTCTCCGAGGGTCATCTACGAGAGGCTGTGACACATTATTGCTATGATGGTCTCTTCTGCTGATAGATGGTCTGCCGTCTATCGAGACTATGTTTTCTGACGGACCCGGCTCCTTTGAGCCCTTCTCTCTCCTTGACGACCCTCGCAAGGTAGAGACACATTCTGACTATTCCTTGCCTAGATCACAGTGCTCTCCGAGGACTATCTGCGAGAGACGGCGACACTCTCTTTACGCTCGGTTCCCACTGCTGACCGTGTCTCCGATTTGCGGAGCACGGAATCGAGTCGTCTGATTTACTTGATTTTTGGTCCCATCTTGAGTTGCGTATCTGATCTGCGGATCATGGGACCCATCTGTTTAGACTCCTTTGAGTCCGCTCACCTTGACGGTCCTCGCAAGGATGAGCTCCTGATATCTGATTTTCCCATGCCTAGCTGGCAGCACGTTCCCCGAGGGTTTTCTGCGGGACGCTGCCACATTCTTTAGATTATCCGATCTCTTCTGCTGGTAGCCGATGAGTCGCCTACCGAGACTGATACTGATGATCCGTCTGGTGGATCATTGATGCCTTTGCGTCCGCTAGCCTTGCCGGCCCTCGCAAGGCCGAGTCTTCTTCTGATTATTCGATGATTAGCATGTACTACTCCCTGAGGGTTATCTGTGGGAGAGTACATCATCTTCTAGGTACTCGGTTTCATTTCTGGTGTCTCCTTTTTGTTGGAGCATGAAGTCGGGTCTTCTGAGTTGTGTAATTGGTCCCCTCTCTGATTATGTATCCGATATGCGGATCACGGGACCAGGTCTTTTGATTATGGTCTGATTCCTGGCTCCTTCGAGCCTGCTCACCTTGACGACCCTCGCAGGGTTGAGCCATGTCTTGCGGCATTGGGTGTGTGTCTCCTACGATCTTCCGACCTCATAACCACCGAATGCCAAGATGTCTCCTATTCTCTATCTTCCATATCTTCTCAAGACTTTGATTGACCGGAGGAATCTGTACTGTTCTATCTTCCTCCCGGTCTTATAGTATCGGCTTTGTTTCCTCATGCTGAACTTATGAGCCGATTGACTGCTTCATGCTACCGCATCCGATATCTTTACTTCCTGATCTATTTGCCCCCGGTAGCCGACACCCACCTGCCTGTATATCCGGGTGTCTTTTCACCTTCTGGGTGTGTCACCGTTCTCACAGGGAGACGATGATGCGAGTACGGTATTCACTTGTTAGATACCGTCCTGTACTTCACCAGTCTCTTCACCGATTGTATATATGTGATTGTATATTCTGTTTTCCCGCATGTTATGTGTGCCCTAGATCTATCGCCATATCTTTGTGTCTATACTTAGGACGTACTTTGTCCTAAGTATAGGGGGGTACACACTGCGTTGTTCTTTCGTCGTTCAGTTTCGTCACTCCTGTTGTTACCCATACTTAGGGATATCTCACCATAAGTATAGGGGGAGTGATGCGTATATTCTCCACGATCTTTTCATCTATCTGTATATATCTCTCTTTTCTTCTTTTCTTCTTTTCCTTTTCTATCTTCTGTATCTAAATAAAAGGTGTCGTCCCTTGTAGACAGTCTTCTATACTTAGGACGTAACTTGTCCTAAGTATAGGGGAGTGCACCCCTGATTTATTAATTCTTTGAACTGTTTATTCCCACCGATGGCCCTCCCTGCCTTGTGTACAGTCTGCTATACTTAGGATTATTTGATCCTAAGTATAGGGGGGACGGTCATTTTCTTATTCATTTATCTCGTTATTCTTTCATTTATCATTCTTTTAGACGTCGTAGTATAGACTTTTCTATACTCCGTACGAGTTACGTCTTCTCTTTTCTTTTCCGATCTATGAGGACATAGCTCACGCTAAGTATAGGGGGGTCGTATATACTCTGTATATACTTCATCCATAACTCGTACTTTCGTATAATTATGATACAATTCATTAATTAATAAGGCTTCTTATTCCTCAGATTCTTTTTGTATATACAGATTAAATCAGGTTAAAAATACTTTTGCAAAATGATTTGAAAAATGGTGTGAACTGTTTGGAAAACTTTTTGTGAAATGTTTTCAACCTTTGTAAAAATATTTTGATTGCAAAATTTTTCTACTTGTGTGAAATAAAAGATTTGAAAACCTATTTGCAAATTATTGTGAAAAAATTTTTGTAAAAATATTGTGAAAATGTATATATAGTGTTGGCAAAATCTTTTGTAAAATGGATTTCAAATGCTTGTAAATATTTGCAAAAATTATTTTGTACTATAGTTTTCAAAACGATTTTTCAAATAAATTTGAGGAATAAAAAAAAGCATCATAATAAAATAAAATTCTTCATCACTTGTATATACACCAAAATAAATTACTTGGTTAAAACCTGTAAAATCTTGTAAAATAAAGCGGCACGCCCGTGTAAATATTGTATATATTTTATTCTTTGAGGGTCAAAATTCTTTTAGTTGTAAATTCTTTGTGCGAAAAATTTCTCTCTTTGTTCTCATATTCTTTCAAAAATTGCATTATTCTTTGCATATTTATAAATAGCATTTGCATAGCATTCATATTCTTTGATTGAGCTTGATGATTGAACTAGTCCAATAAGATCGAAGATTGGAGCTTGGTTGGACCTTACCGCACCTAACCGCACTGAAACCTTATGGGAACTAGGTTTAAGGTACTTCAGGTCTATTCAAACTTAATTCTTTGAGAAATCAGGGCTGGGTTCAAGTCACCTCAGTGGACTAACTAGAACTTTTTGAAACACACGTATGACTCTTGTCGGCCGTGACCTAACTTGGACACTTGCACCTTTCACTTGGCTCAACTCAGTTGGAGTGGTGAGGGGGTTGGATTTGCCAATCTGAGACGCACACGGGTGGAAACATTCGTCCTCGTATAGGGAGGGAAGTGCACCCCAACCTGGTCCAGTTTCAATGAAGTCGAATGACAGGAGAGTGTGGGTTACAATAAAGCTTCAAAAGAGGGATAGTCTTCTGGCTCAAGAGGAAAAAGTCCTTATGTAAATGTTGTTGTACATAGTATGTTGAAAAAAAACTCCAAAAAAGTGGACAGGCTTGTAAATAAAAATAAAAGTGCCTGCCGGAGTATGTACATATGTTGTATAAAGAATAAGAAAGCTTGAGCATCAAAGTTACACCATGTGAGCATGCAGCTGGATGACTTGACTACACTGGTCTTGCATCCCAGGATAGGTAGCTACACTGGCTACCGTCCATTCTTCTTTTCTCCACCCCCTCCTATTGAGTCGGATGCCACTTGAACTTAGAAGGGAATACCCCGCTCCTTGACGGTAGAGGGTTGGATTAGGGAATCATTGGGTTGTCATTCTGGAGAAGTCAGTTCCTTTGTCATTTCAGTTGGGGAGAGTCACTATCACTTACACCGTACAAGTCAACTTCATTGTTATAAGGGTTTGCGTATGATGTAGGCTAGTTCTGACCTGGCTATTGAGGTGATTTGAACCGAGTTCTGTGACTCTCGAAGGCTGTTGGGTTTTAAATTTGGTTCCCGACTAGGTTCCACACACATTCTCACATCAAGGTCTAACCTGAGCTCCAAACTTTGACTTTGTACAGATAAGTTCAATAATCATGACCAATTCAATTATTCTTTAAATTCTTTATTTATGCTTTTTCTTTTCTTCTTATTCTTTATTCTTTTTGTACTTATTGCATAAGTATTTGCTAGGGACTAGCAAAGGCAAGTATAGGGAGGTGATGAATCTCCATTTCATCACCTTTATTCTATCATTTTGGCCTTAAAAACCCCAGCAAATGCATGCAAATAGCATTAATTTGTACATATTAGCATTCATTATTTATTGTATTAAATGTACAGAGAATAAGGTTTTTAATGCCAAAATTATAGAATAAAGGGAAGAAAAGAAAAAGGAATAAAATATTGCAAATATTTTATGACCCGAACCCCGAGACCAAGGCCAGCATGGTATTGGTCGACAAGGAATAAAGTAGGGGGAGATAAGGGCCAATAGTACAATAAATACCCCATTTATTAATTCATTTATTTATGCATTTTGACACCTATTTTGTACATGATTATTTATTCATCAAATAAAGAAACTTTGTACATAAAAGTTGTAGATAATAATGTAAATAAAAATACAAAATTAAGTTTGTGCAAAAATAACACACAGTGTGCATATTATACACAAAATAAAAAGCCAAAATCTCAACTTCACAGACCTATATCTTGCAAATAAAAACTCCAAATCACTCACACTCACCTTTAATTGTATATAGCTTTCCATGAACTACTTAATAAAATTGGTTTTATAATTTTTGGAGTCCATCTGTGGAAGTTAGGTTTTTAGCCCACCTTGTATATAGTACTGAGTAAAATATTCATTTTATTCAATGTCTATTATTTTCATAAATTTATATTTTTAGAATTTTGTAAATAATGTACACAATACATGTACATATTAAAATTAAAAAGAAAACTGAAAAGAATTTGTAAAATAAAATAAGCCTATGTAATACATAGGCAAAATACCTATGCTACCTATATGTACATAAATAAAAGGGATTTTTATTCTTTTATTATTTATTCATTTATATTTTTATAACAGTGTATATATTATATATAACTTATTAAAAATACAAATCCAAAATAAAAACAAATAAAATTCATTAAATAAATAAAATGTATATAATATATAGGTAAAATACCTATAAGTATACCTACATTTACATAAACACATTTATTTAAAAATGTAAATGAACTCATAAAAATTAAATAAAAATATATTTATACTCATAAAAATAAGTTATAAATTAATAAAATAAGCCAATAAAATAATAAAAGAAAATAAACAAATTAAAAATAAAATACACAAAAATACATGTAAATACATACATATACACATTATTTTAATAAAATCGTAATAAAATTTATCAAAAAATAAATAAAAATCATAAATAAATACTACATTAATTAATAAAAAAATTTTATTTTATAAATAAATTCTAATTTATTCATTTGCTACGTGTAATAAAGGGGTCAAGTTGGGTCTGACGTGGGCCAATCAGGGGCCAGGGAGTGTTGACCTCCGGTCAACTCCCCCCTGCGCCTCTGACTCCCATCAGAACTGTCGTGTCCCCCGATTTCAGCCATTTTTCCCGCTCGACATGATGCTCCATCACCGTCGATCCCTTCACGGAATTTTCTCCCAGATGAATCATGACCCCCGCCATTCACTTAGATCCCGTGTACATAGCTTAGATTCGTTAATAATAGCCGGTCAATAAGGGTGACCCATCTTGTCTATAAACAAACCCATCTCCTTCTTCCGAGCTTTTTGGCCATTTCCTAAGCCCTAGACCCCTCGCCTTCGGTCCAACGTGTATCCTGGTGATAGCAGGATGTCCCCTGAAGGTCGAGGCGGTTCGCGGAGGAGGGAGATGCGCCCACGGCGGCGCTCCGGCAACCGTCCTGCTCCTTGGAGCTTCTCCAGGTATAAGAGCTGCGCGTTTATATTTTTAGGTAGATTTTTATTCCAGCATTTTATTTCTGCATTTTATTTCGCGTTTAGATTCATAGATTAGCTTAGTTTAGGTAATTCGATGTACGCCGGAGCTCAGCTCCGACGACTTCTCCACGGTATCCCCGTTGTTCTCCGACCTCCATTTCGCCTTCATTTCCTTCCCTATCGCCTTCTCCACCTTCCAGCTACTTCCTATCAACCAGAGCCTCCTTGGTTCCGCAAATCGAAGCTCCTCCATCACCCTTCGCCGGAGCTTCCTCGCCCATCACCATCGCCGAGCTATCAGCTTCACACCCCAGGTCGAGGGTGACGCCCTCGAGCCTCTCTACCTTCCAGTGCAGGTTAGGTGCGTTGAGAAGCACCAAGAGACGAGTTACACGTGGGCGGAGGTACCTGGAGCTCCGCTTCTTGTTCGAGCTCGTGGCGGTGCTCCAGCGTACCCCCGGCCGATCCGACACCTCCAGACGGAAGAGGACCCTGCCAGGAAGCTTTTGGGACACCTCGGAGCAGCAAAGACCGACAGAGGCGTGAGATCTGGTCGGAAAACGTTCGCCTCGGCGAGCTTTCTTCCCTGTTCTTCCACGCTGGTCTCCTGCCGTTGGATGAAGATGACGTCCCCAGTTCGAATGCCAGCCATCCGATGGAGCGATGCCACGACCGTCAGATCTCCCACGAGATCTAATCTCCAGCGCTCATCGGTGATCCGGTATCTGCCGTTGGATGTGCGACGCGTGTCCAAGTCAAGCCTTCATCGCCGTCCACCAGCGCCGTTTAGGGGTAAATTGCATATCCAACCCTTACCTTTTTTGTGTATTTAATATTTAATATTGTAAATAAAATATGACGTTGTGAATAATGTGGAAATTTTTCATGTGACCCCCTGTATTGTTTTCATATTACACCTGGGTCCAGTCCACGTCACCTCACGTGTCGTCCCATGTGAGGTGGTAAAATTGCACAAGTCCCCCTGTATGTTTACATATTTCGCTTTAGTCCATGAAATAAAATATAAAGTGTATTATTTTTGTGATAAATTGCAACAAGGACCCTAGAGTTTCTGAATTTGTATTTTGGTCCCTGTGGGTGCGGATCACGTGTAGTCCCACGTGATGGTTGATGAATACCCATTCATCACTCTTTATTCTTATATTTTAGCTACAAAAACCTTTGCAAATGCATGTAGATATATGTAAATACAAATAATTACCAAAAGCATGCATTGTGTAAATACTTATAATTAGCATGTTTTTGTGCAAAAATAAAAGAATAAAGATGAAAAAGAAAAAGAGGGAAATATTTAGAATAAATATTGAGCAACCTAACCCAAGGGAGGGCTCAGCATGGGCCTGACCGCATAAAAGCCAAAGTAGAGGGAGATAGGGGCTCATGTGTAAATAAATTAAATTATATTTTCCTCACCCAAAAATATGCTTGTACATATTTTGTATATATTTAGAAGCTATTAAAAACAAAATAAAAATCTAAAAATCAAAAATTAAAAAAATGCCCTTTCACCATGTATATAGACCATGCTTCTACATGTATTTAACCTTGTAAATAAATTTATTTATTTTCAAAACTTTTTGTAAATATTTTATGTTATATGTTGTAAATAAAATAAACAAAAAAGAAACAAAACAAAACAAAAAATCAAATAAAAATATCAAAAGCTAAAATTACAAAAATATATTGTACATATGCCATGTATATAGTTGTACATAACTATTTATTTCACCTATGTATATAAATAATAAAAATAAAATAAAAATATCCTTTTATTCCTCATTTTATTCTATAAATAAATAAAATATAAAAGAGGGATAAAAATGTATAAAAATAACTAATTAAAAATCAAAAATTAAAAAAAACCCCATATTGTACACATACCTATATATAGCCCTATTATGTAAATACCTTATTTTTATTTTGAAAAATTAATTAAAAATCACAAAAAATAGAAAAAATTAAAACAAAAATATTTTATGTTTTGAGTTTTTAATAATTCGGTCATTTTCTATTTTATTTCGAATTTCTAAATTATTTATGGCGTGGCCTCTCCTGATTGGTCCACGGGGGATGTTGACCCCCCGGTCAACTCCCCCCGCGGACCCTCTTCTCTCGCGGATCAGGCTGTCGACCCGATTTCTCCGATTTTTCTCCGCCTGATCCGCCCGCCATTCGCGCAAACCCCGGGTCCTAATCCTTCTTCTTGCATCCGAGATCATCGCCCGGGGGATTGCATTGGGATCCGCGCTTCACGCTACCCTACCCGATCGATTCTTGCCGGATCCTCCACGGTATATAGTCTGAGCTCCGCCGCATTCTTTATCGATCTTTGGCTCTCCACCCTTCATCCCGTGACCTCCATAGCAGTCCCTGAGGTGACAGCTCTCGATTGCCCGTGTCGCAGCGAGGAGAGGGGCCGGTTTCCATTGATCCGGCGACTGCGCGCCGCCGTGCTCCGCCCTGTGCAGGAGCTCGAGCCTCAGGACCAGATGACCTTCGAGGCCACGATCGGGAGCTACCTCAGCTCCAGCCTAGTCTACTTCGCCACCCAGGTAACCTTCTAGCTTTCTTATTTAGCTTAATTTCTTGGTTGCCCCAAATCGTAGCTCCGCCGAGTTCCGTCGATTCCGGCTATCTCGTATACTCTTTTGATCATCGGAACCCACGTTCACCATCGCCTTTCCTCCACGCACCTTCTCCGCCCCTTCGTTCAACCCAGCTCGCACAGGAGCTGGGGTTCGAGCTCCACCGTCTGTCGCTCGTCGGAGCTCGCTCACCCCGACGCACAGACCACCTCCACACCACCTAACCGGGTCGAGGCGCTTTGCCTTCGACCCGCGAAGCTTCTGACCCATTTGGCAGGACCAGAGGAGGCCATCTGAGGTCTCCCGACACTCGGGCCAGCAGCTTCCCTCCGCCGACCTCGCCGGGGCCCCTCCAGGGCTCGACTGGGCCATCGGAGACCCCCACCAGCTGCGGGACTTCATTGCGGACCTGTTCCGACCTTCAGAGGCAGCTGAGGAGGACCACCGTGCTCGCACGAGGCCGGCGAAACTCGCCGGCCACCTGTTCTTCGAGGGTCCTCGCCAGCCGTCCGATCGCCCTCAGCGCTCCAGTTTCCATCGTGACCATCCATCCATCGAGGAGCAGCCACCGCTTGATCAGTCAGAGTGACGATCTGGACCGTTAGCGCAGAGAGAGAGGCACCAGCACCCGAGGCCGTCAGATCTTCCACGTGCCCTCCTGTGAGACGTCGATCAGGCCACGTGCTGAAGGAGAGAGGCGCCCGTCGTCCAGGACCGTTAGATCAGCCACGCGTCCATCATCCAGCCGTCGACGTAATAAAGGGGTAAATTACCGTAGGCCCCCTCTTAGTTTATGCTTTACGTTTCAGTCCTGTAAATATTTTGCGTCTTTTATTCACGTTGGGTTATTTGCACATTGGACCTCGTACTTTTCAGTATTTGCACTTATGCCCCTGTATGTGTGTTATCCACGTGCTTCGTCACGTGTATATTTGGTGTATTTGCAACATTAGTCCTGTAGTTCTGGTTGTTTGTTAATGAATGAAAACTTTTTGGTAATTGCATATATACCCCTGTGAGTGTTTTAATTGCACATGTGCGTCTTTTAGTGGGTTATTTGCAACACAGCCCCTGGACTTTTTGGTACGAGTTATCAAAAGGTCCTCGGACTTGTTTTTCTTACCAGAAGGTCCCTGAGTGCCCCAGGCACGCGCCACGCGCGTGACTTGCTGGGTTAATTGCACCTGGACCCCCAGAACTTCGGGTATTTGCACTTCAGTCCATGTGCACAGTGCCCTCGTGTGATTTTTGAATAAAATATCAAATCACCTCCAAATTCGATGAAAATTTGACACATGGCTCCTGCCATGTTGTAGGATTTTTGAGAATTTTTGAGGACATTTTTGATCTTTTTTGCTATTTTTTAAAATTCAAAAACCTCTATTTTAGCTACTGTCTAGAATTAAAAATCCCAAAAAAAATATAAAAACCCCCTCAAAAATTCCACAAAAATTAGGTACTGTTTCTTTTGTGTTTCTTGATTTTCTAGCCAATTTTGGCTATTTTTCATCACTGGAAAACCTTAAAAACTTAAAAACCCTCAAAAACCCATAAAAATTCCCATAAATGCATTAAAAATCCAAAAACAATAATTTTGGTACTCAAATTTTCCTTGTTTTCTCTATTTTACTGGAAAATTACCTCCAGGTCTTTTTAAGGTCCTTAGGTATTTTATTTAAGGACTTTAGGCTTGGCTGGACAGTACCCCTTGTTTTTCTTACTGTTTGATTTTTAGAAAATAAAATACACATCAGAAAAATCCCAAAAATTCACCAAAAACATTAAAAAACATAAAAAAACACAAAAATATTTTTGTCTGAATTTTTGCTTACTTCTAGATGCATTAAATAATTTGCTGAAGTGTGCTTGCTTTTGTTTTTCTCATTTTTTTTCACATATTAAAAATTCCAAAAAAATTTTAAAACAATTAAAAACCACTAAAAATGTTTTCCCTTTCTCTCTGATTTTTTGACTACTTCGTAAGCTTTTTAGCCAATCCGTGCTCCTTGAGTTCGACCCTGGGTGCTATACCAGGTAAATCTCATAGCAGGACCGCTCACTTTGTTTTGATTGATCTTTGATTTATTTAGTGGTCTGATATTTTTCTTGATTAAGTTAGCCTGATCGCTTGGGTCGCAACGACCCTATTTTTGTACCTTATACCCGAGTGGTCGGGCAAGCTTATCAATGGTCAAATTGCAAGGGGCCCTGGCGGGTTTGCTTATTTGGTTTTAGTCCTTAAAATCGCAGAACACGTTAAGATATTTTGGTATTTTTGCACTGATGCCCCTGTTACTTATTTTATTTGCAAAAATACCCTTGCCAAGCTGTTTTATTTTTGTGCCTCTTATCTATTTATTAAAAATACCTATGGTGCTCCTAAAAATGCAGAAATATTAGGATAAATGTGTCATGTAATGTTATTCCACGCCCATATTTTATTTTTCATTTTTCGCATTTTTTCTAATTACTAAAAATGAAAAAGGGGCCAATTTTGTACTGTTTAAATTAGAAAATACAAAAAATTATAAAATGTTTTTGAAAAATTCCAAAAATATTATATAGGGTACATTTATATCTATATTGAGTCCAGAAAATGAAAAACCCTAAAAATAGAAAAAGAAAATAAAAAATTTCAAGAAGCTCCAAAATCCTAAAAAAAATATAAAAACCCTTTAAAAATACCAAAAATATGTTTTTCTTATTATATAATTATGTTTATATTATTATTTATGTATTAAAATTAATTTGGGTTATTTTTGGACTTATTTCCTATTTTAAAACCCAAATTATTTGCGGCCTATTTAATTAGTTCCTTATTAGAGATATTTTTGAATTGAAAATACATAAAAATTAGCAATATTTCAGAAAAACAACAAAAAAATCAGAAAAATACAAAAATCCTAAAAAAATATATATTAAACTTAATATAGTGAGTATGTATATATATGTCTATATAACCTTATACTACTCCTCTCTCTCTCTCTTCTTATATATATATATCTTTATATATATGTGTATACATATCTATATTATATAATTAAAAATACAAAAAGAAAATAAATACAACATATAAAAACAAAATAAAAATTATAAAAGCAAAAATAAAAAAAATATATAAAATCCACAACCCACAAAAACAATAATTGGACATGAACAATGGATTGAATAATTACACAACACATACAACCATTCACCTCCCAGTGTTCGACCTCTACCTGTACTTACACCTATACACATTTACATGTAGAGTTATAATAAATTTTAACTCCACATTTTTGGATATTCATTGCATATATTTACTGTGGGTTAATTGTTGATCGATTTGGGAGTCTGTTTGAGGTCAACTCAGCGACTGTCTCTCCGCCTTGTGGAAAGATACGACCTTGGCAAATTCCCAGTCATCAATATGATAGAAGCTCCAATACTTCGTTGGTCCTAGGTGGTAGTTGAGGTAGCCACATATCGGGTTTTTAGCTCTATTCCTTAAGGGTCACGACTCACTCTGTATGGATTGTACCTGAATGCAATGAGGGCTTTGTGAACCCCAAACAATGATGTTCATTACTACTTTTATTTAAATCAAAGTTCAATTAGTAGTCCCCTTGTTTTAATTTTTTATTTTCACTTTTTGAGTATTTTCAATATCAAAACACTAATGATTTTTTTAATTTTCTTTTTGCCCAAAGTACTCAAAATCAGATGGAGAGACCAGCAAAGCAATGCAAGGCGACATTAAGATGGAAATCTCACCTTAGTGCATAAATGATGAATGCTCATATAGAAGACATATATTGCTTCCCAGCGTCTCCATGCGTGATGCAAGGCATAAAAAATTTTAAAACTAATCTATATGAGAGGTATGCAAAATGAGGGAAATCACCCTAAATAGAAATTGGTATTAAAGTGAAGAACCAAATGCTAAATATGAAGAAGAGAAACCAAGATTCTAGTCTTGGAGGCTTCAATGTGTTGACCTTAATGTGTTCTGGAAGTGTTGTGTGGAGACCTCTCATGGCACACGATTTCTACTCCAAGTATTAAACAATTAATTTGTTGATCTAAGTCCAAATATAGAAGTTGTTAGGTGTTTGGCCTTAGATTACCAAACAATCAATCCCACAAAACTAAGGGTCATTCCATAAAACAAATGAAAATAAGGCAAAAAACTCAAAACACTAAAAACAAAGAAAATAAAGGTGATAAAATTTGAGAAAAATCTGGTGAGCGCCCAAGTGAATAAACACTTGGAAGTTAGGCTCGCGTGTTCAAGGCCAAGTCCACCTATATTATTACGAACTAATTGAGCAAATAATAGTTACTCTCTCACCAAAACTAAAATCTATGCTAAACTTCTCTCTCTCTCTCCTACTCTTCACTTTCGGTCAACAAGTAGAATGACCAAGTCCTTGGGACTCAAGTGCTCCAACCACCTAAGCAATCGCCATCGCCTCAAGGACCATTGCAATAAAAATATGTGAGAAGATATTAGCATTGGAAAGCAATTATACCAAATAAAGAGAAAATAAATCCAGAAAAATAATGAAGAAAAAATTCACCTAAAATTCTATCCTATGCATTTCTCCCCGCAACAGAGCTATTTGAAGAGTTAGATTTTGTGAGGGTCTACGATATCCTTGTAAAGCGAAGATACAATGCCATTGAGGCGATCACTCATAAAACCTGAACTATTCAACAATTAACCCACAAATAAATATAGCAATATAAAATAGAGGTGGAGTTAAAATTTATTATTTCTCTACTAAAAATGTGTATAGTGAATAAGTAGTAGAGTGTCGAACTCAGGGAGCACTGGGGGTAAACAATAAGAATTGACACAAAGACAATAATTATTTTTGGTTTTTTGCAAAGGTTTTTATTTTAATGGGGTTTCAATTTATTTTTTTGAAAATTTTTAAATTATAATTTTTGTTTTGAATTTTATATTTTTTTATATTTTTTCTAAATTTTTAATTTTATTTTGCTTTTTAATTACATATAAGATAAGTATATATAATATATGTCGTTAATATAGATATATAGATACTAAATACATAGAATAAAGATAAAATCTGGAAAAATCCCTAAGGTGTAGTTTTTTTATTTTTTAAAGGTTTTAGAAAATATTTTCGATATTTTAAATAATTATAACAATATTAACAATAGTATAAACAAATATAGCTATATATAAGGATGAAGTCTTTTATATTTATAGATTAAGCCATAATATACTCATAAATGATAAAAAATGTTTTTGTATCTTCTATATTTTCTCTATTTTTGTGATTTTCTTGTATTGTTGCTATTTTTATGTACTTTTAAAGTGCAAAATACCCTTGAACATGGAATAGATAAAGAGGCCAAATGTTTAAAGGTTGTAAAAATCGATAAATGATCCAAAATTCCTTAAATAATTTTCAGTATATAGTATATATCATAAATAAAATACATAAATATAAATGAATATTTTTGGGTTTTTCAACAATTTTTGAGAAATTTATATGGATTTTGGAGCTTTTTAATTTTTAGTGACTTTGTTTTTCTATTTTTAGGGATTTTTGGTATGTAGGTGCAAAATTTAATAATAAACATCTACTATTTTTTTGGAATCTTCAAAACATTTTTATAATTTTTATGGATTTTTATGACAAATAAGGATTTTAGGAAAGTATTTTTAAATATAAGAAAACATTTTAAAATACCTAGTGAAAAATCTTTGTGATTTAATATGGGTCCAGGAACTTAAAATAATTTTCCTAAAATTTTTGGAGGCTAGATGTTATTTTTAATAAAAAAAGAAATAAATTTGCATGTACTGGTAGCGACCTACTTGCAAATAAAAATAAACAAAAATGCAAATAAAAACAAATATCCAAAGTATAAGGGCCTCTGTGAAATTTACCTGCAAAATTTTTAATTCATTCCACGCAAGTAGGGGTATGAGTGCAATTTATAAAAGGTGGTAGGCATACATGCAAATATCACAAAAAGTGTTACACTGTTTCTGACCTTTAATGGACCAAACATAAATAAAATAAACCCGAGGATTTAGGTGCAAAAAGCCCAGTCCCCTCACGCGCACAGCACGTAAGGTGACGTAGAGTGGACCTAAATGTAAATTTGAAGAGTACATGGGCCAAACTACAAAATATTATAAAACTTTATGATTGCAAAGGAAATATTTTGTACTAAAAATAAAACACAAAAGGAGGTGGGGTTTGGAGTGCAAAATACCCTCGTTTCGGCATTGGGGGATGGTTCAGATATCTTCACTAATCCACGTGGCACGATCCCAATGGCCTATACCGGTTCACAACTGAATGGTCGAGATTAGATCTTGATTGTTGATTATGCAACTACAAAATGAAGCATACAACGACTGGGCTTGATCTGGAGTGAGAAGGCGATTCGACAGCCCCTGTTGCTCATGAAGAACAAGGAAGAACACTTTGAGCGACGAACTTCCATCAGCCCTCACGATCATCTCCGACATCTTCGAGCCCTCCTTTGAGGCTCAAAATAATCGCAACGACTTCCTCCACTGACTGAATGTTTCCAAGGAGTCCAAGGAGCTCCGGAGAGGTCTTGCGAGGCCGAAGAAGAGTTGGAGCACCAGGTTTCCCGATTTTAGAAAAATTCAACCCAAAGAGGTCTTTGACTGCCTAGACATGCAGAGTTAGTCAACAGGTAAAAAAGTGGAAGGTCCAATGGCCTTCTTTGATGGAGATGGGAGAGAGATGCGTCTGATGGGGAACCTCCAACGAGCGGAGTTGGGGGTTCTGGTATCTTGATACAGAGAGAATCAAGGGGGGAGAGGATGTGCGGGATGTAGATGAAGCGAAGAGGAACAAAGTGGTGTGGTTTGATGGTCGAAGAACGACATAATCATAGTGGAAGTGTTGCTGGAGCTCAGCTGTAGCGAACTACGAGTTTAAATTTTTTTGAAATAAGATTCTAGATTAACAGGAAATGAAAGCTAATCTACTCTACTTCTAGGCCTAGGAATGGAAAATGTAAGAAATGCATGCTCACCGACCCTGGGAGTCTGGGAGCAGAGCTCGTGGCGGAGGTGTCTGACGGATCGTGGTAGGGTTTGGACGGGAGAAGAGGGATCAAGTTCGAAATGTGTTTGATGAAGGTGTTATGTACATGTACGACTTCAACAAGAGACACAACTCGACTTAGTGATCCAAGGATTGAGGAAATGCTTGGGCATGAAAGTACAATGATCGATGAGTAAAGGATAAGAAGGAATCAAGAAAAAGAGATGAAAGAATCTAGAGGAAAAATTCGATGAAGAGGCATGTTTAGGTGTATCAGAAGCAGGCCTAGAGGGGAGCTGGGAGTTGACCGCAGTCAACTCTGACCGTGCCCCCATTAGTCCACCTATGATAGAAAAAGACAGAACTTGTAGATAATACCTTATTAAATCAAAATATATTGATAAATGATTTTATTAAATTTTAGTCAAAACATAAAAAATATTTATTATTTTATGTAGTATTTTATTATGATTTTTATTTATTTATATGATTTAATTTATTATGTATTTATTTTACAAGTATAAATATATGTATATTTACATATATAGTATGTATTTTATGTTTATTTTGTATTTTAGATATTATTATTTAACTACATAATTTATTTATAACTTATTTTAATACAAAAATATATTTTTATTGTATTATTCTAAAGTAATTTGTATACTTAATTAAATATATGTATTTATTATATAGGTATATGTATATATAATTCATCTATGTATTTTTGTACACTTGTTTGTTTTAGTGTATTTTTTAATGATTTATTTCATTTTAAATATGTACATATGTTATAAATAATATTTACAAAATTATACAAATACAAGATTATGAAAAGTATGAAATAAAATGAATAAAATTGAGGCTAGAACCTAACTTTTGCATCTTAACTCAAAATTAAATGAAAACCACATTCATTAAATAGTTAATTAAAAGTTATATACAATTAAGGGTGATTTTGATGAATTTTGACTTCATATGGAGAAGATATATGCCTGGAAGATTGAGTTTTAGATTCTTATTTTGAATGTAGAAGGCGCATTATGCAAAATTTTTGTATGGAATAAATCTTTTATTTTTCTATGCATTTTTATCTATAAATTTCATGTACAAAGTTGATTGGTTTGAGTTATAAATAATAAATAATAAAATAGGTCCCAAAATAGATTTATTGGTGGATTTTGAATTAGGGTTTTATTGAATTTTTGGTCCTTGTCTCCCCCTACTTTATTCCTTGTCGACCCGGTCATAATGATGCCTAGGTCTCAGGGTTTAGGTTCATTCAATACCTTTGGTATTTTATTTCTTTTTCTTTTCTTTTTATTATTATTATTTTATTTTAGCTTTAAATACAATGTTTTATACATTATTTACAAAATAAATAGTGAATGGCATTTTATGTAAAATAATGTTATTTACATCCATTTAGCTAGGGTTTAAAGGCCAAAATGAAAGTATAAAGGTGATGAAATGGAGATTCATGGAGATTAACCTTGAATCGGAGCTCGGAGGTGGAGTTAAATAGCATAGGTAAGGGGCGAGTTTGTGAGGAGGATACACAACTCGATGATGATCAATCAGATATTAGGCTTGGACATGAAATAGGGAGATTTGATTACCAATTTTCATTCAGAGAGCTAAGCAAAATCATGAGTGGATTGAGCGGAAAAAGGGTAAGAAAATGGCGCTCTAACACACATGGGAGAGAGGGACGAAGATATGATGTGTTGACCTAGCAGTCAAGAGGAAAGCGGCATTGATTGCTCCATGTTGGACCATGTCTGCCCACAAGAAGAAAAAAACATGGTAAAATAAAGAATAAAAATAAAATAGCTATGAATTTTTTAAAATAAAGTTAAAACAAAAATAATTATTAATTTATGTACTATTTTAGTGATTTTTATTTATTTTTGCAATCTTATTTATTATGTGTTATCTTTTATAAGTATACTTAAAAGTATATTTACTTATGTTTTGAGTATTTTATTTTTATTTTATATTTTTAATTTTATTATCACATTTATATATCTTAAATATTGATAATATGTTGAAATACACATTTAATATTTTTATTTTATTTTCTCAATTTTATTTATATACTTAATAAATAAAGGTGTATATACATTATAGGCATAATATATCTATATACATGTTATTTCATGATTTATTTTAATGCATTTTAATAGTTTATTTTATATTTATTTGTTTAATTTGTTTTAAATAATATTTACAAGAATTTAAAAATATAAGAATAGTAAAAATACAAAGAATAAATTAAATGAATAAAATACATAGGTGTATAGTACAATGGGACCTCAGGAAATAAGCTTTTACATCAACTCTATTTTAAATCAAATCACCTTCATTAAAAATATAATTTAATTTTAAATAAAATGTATGTGAGTTTGATGATTTTTTAGATTATATGGAGAAGATATGGATCAGCGAAGTTATGTTTACAACTTTTTCATCTGTATGTCCTCGTTGCACGGTATATTATTTTATGTGTAATTATTTTTATAACTTTCTAAGTATTTTTATGTACAACTTTCATATAGATCATTTTATTATTTGAGGTGCGTAAGATGAATAATAAATTCAAGCAAAAATGGCTTGTTTGAAGAATGAAAATGAGGGTTTTATATACAATATCTCATTCGTATCTCACCCTACTTTATTCTTTGTCAACCACATCAATATTGACCTAGTCTCGGGGTTTATGATCATTCAGTATCTTTGTTACTTCATTTATTTAGCTTTTCTTTTCTTTATTCTTTTATTTCGGATTTAAATGCAATTATTTATGTATATTTTGCAGATGAATTATGAATGCTAATTTGTACAAGTTAGTTCTATTTACATGTGTTTTGGTAATGATTAAAATGTATAATGGAAAAATAAATGTAGATGAATGGCTATTCATCACCTTCACACCAGTAGTGTGGGGGTTATATCCTCTCTAAGGATGGTTCTTACATGGATGTTTTGATAATATCTAATCTAATATCTTTACTGTCTTGTTTGCTTCAATTAGTTTGCTCTTTTGTCTTTGATGGATTTTTCCACAATACGATGTATCAATGCTTTATCAGCTCCTGTCTACATTCTGTAATCGGACCATGAAACGGAAACAAATGATTATATTTGATGCTTTAGTTATGATTCATGTTGATCTTGATAATTATTGTTTAATGTATACCTTGATGATTTTGTTAACAATAGATATACAAGGTATGCGCAAAATGGAGTATAGATGAAACAATTACATTCAAAGATTAAAATGCGAACAGAGATATAGGTAGGTAACTGAGAATACTGATAGCATAAAAGTCCAAGTTTATTCCACAACGAAGTCGAACGTGAATGCACAAGGCGATACGATAAAAGGGTCTGACATTAGAATATAAAATATATCATAAATGGGATCTCACGTTGGTGATCCGTAGTCCAAGAGAGGGCACAGCAACACGAACACGTGAAGGAGGCGAGACACGGCGAACCCACACGTAGCTGCAACACCGGATGCCTGCCCGTGAATGTGCTACCCGTCCTCCGCCCCCATGTCACGTTCTTGTCAACGTACAGCCCCCCCTCCATTGATGGCGTTTGGATTTAGCAGCAACCCGCCCGGCCCGACCCGGAAAGTGACTTGACGTCCACGGTTCAAAATCCACCACGACCCATTATTAGCAGCACATTACACAGACGCCTATGTAATCTATAATCCATATCACATCACATCACCTTATCATTCCTTCCTTAGCGTGGGAAGGATCTCACGTTTGGCATCTTCATCTCGGGGTCCAGCGGGCCCAACTGCATTGCACCCACGCCGAGGAAGTCCCTGGTCAGCCCTTCCGACCGACCGGCTCTTGCCTTGGGCTCGCCCGTCATCGCCATATTGGCGTGGAACCCCTCGAATCCTGCGTCCTGCTCGTTCACAAGGGAGTTCATGAGGTCCTGGAAGTGGGCCTCGTTGTCGCTGTTGAACAGGTTCGCCTGCCTGCCATTGCTGGAGGAGGAGGAGCTCGTGAAGCACCGCATTGGAGACGGGTCGTTTCCGCTTGCACTTGCACCCATTTGGGCTGCCTTCTGGAGCAGCGCGGTAGCTGACATCTGTGCGGAGGTGCCGTTGAAGAGAGAATGTTCCATCAGGCTTCCGTGGAAGATCGGCTTATCATTCACATTATCGCTGATGGCGTTTAATTGGTCGGTGATCGGTAGTTGGGGGCTTTGTCCGGTGTTGCTATTGTTGAAGAGAAAGCCGAGGTTGAAGGCGTTGGGAGTGACGGAGGCGGTGTTCTCGGGGAACTGCATGAGGCCGTGGAAGGGTTTGGATTGGAATTGGGTTTCGTCGGGGGCGGCGAAGAATGTGGGTGGTTCGAAGGGGCGGAAGGAGCTGAAGAGGAGGTGGTTCGTGTTATGGAGGTTGTCCGAGGAAGGAAGATTTTGAGCTTGGTGAGATGAGGATGCCTGGGAAGTGAGGTGGGGAAGAGGTATATTGATGGTGTTGGCACCTTCGAAGGGATGGTTACCGATGGCGGCGATCGCTGTCGGTAGACCGCTACCCTCTTGCGCTAGGGCGTCGCAAAATGCCCTGTGGGTGATGAAGCTATCACGCCTGCAAAGAAAGTAGTCAATGCAATGACATGATAATTATCAACTTCAAAAACAGTGGTGATTAGGTTGCTGTATAGTGTATACTATAGAACTTAGCGGATTGGATGGTGATGAACTTATTATCGATCACTTACTGAGAGCTGATGATCAAAATGGTGCATCCTCCTGTTCATGCCTAACTATGATATACAAGGAGTATGCAAACGTAATAAGAGCGGTATATATTTACATTATTAAGTGAACACGAGGCTGCATATACTTGACCAAGATGATTACGATCCACGGAGGAAACGAACAAATAAATTAACATGGAGAAAATATAGTATATAGGCCGTAACATTGTATATAATGCTTCATGCAGTTGGTACCTTTTAACCTGAATACCGAAATTTAATTTTACTATGTTTTTGTCAATGCATGATATTTCATTGTATATATAATTTATTAAGTTACTAGATCAGAAAAGGAATTTTTGTTGGTCAGATTATTTCTAATTTACATTCCGAAATAACCATGTGCGCTATCTAAATCTAACCATTAGCAACTTCCCAGTTAAGCTGGAAGAGCCCAAAAAGAATCAGTATGGTAGAAAGCCTACAGTAGTCGTCATGTGGGAAGCTTTTCAGCTTTCATCATAAGAGGATTGAAATTTTCATATATCGCTGGTAACCACGGCTATGCCATTTTCTCTGATCCATTTGATCATGCATGCACTCTCCAAATCTAATTTCAACGTGACAAGAAAATTGAAGAAAGTTATACACGGAAAAATAATCAAAGCATGGCGTCTAACTCTGTGTCTAGCATTGCGCATAAACTATAGCCAAAACTTGACAAATAACGGCTTCTTAAACAATGAACTGCACGAGGAGATCACACCCATTAATATCATCAAATAAGCAGGCATCGTTTTATCTCCGAACAGATCTTTGAACGTTTTTGGCCTATAAAAGCTTTGCTATACTAAAGGCATTGTTTATCTCCGAATAGATCTTTGAAAGTTTTTGCCAATAAAAGATATGCTATACTAAAGGCATCGTTTATATATCTCCGAATAGATCTTTGAAAATTTTTGACCAATACAAGCTATGCTATACTTTCATACAATGAAGTTTGCCAATATAAATGGTTGAACTATCATCATAAAAAAATCATTCCCAATTAGAGCAAGAGTTCATTCTGAGGGAAAAAAGAACCAAATCTTAGTTTTCTCCGAGGGTCTAATAGTCATGGATTCTCATCCTTGACACAGAACAGATCTATCAGAATTTAAAGAACAAACTGGATCCATATGCACCATTCCCACTCTAATTTCTGAACTCACTTAGTTATATACAGATATTCACTATTTTCGCAACTCACCTAGTTAAATTTCAATGTTCCTGACCAGATCTTTTTCATCATAAAAATGGGTCACCATGAAAACAACCATACCTCGACGCACGAATCAATTCAGAGGATAACAAATTCTGAGAATCCACACATAATAAAAGGTGGCTTATATCTTCTCCATCTTTCATAGAACATTTGGAATTCAACTATCCTCCTACCAATGATATAATATACATCATACAACCTCAAGTTCCTATAGAAAAAAACAGGCCACCATAACTTTCGGACCAAGAAAAGATAGCTCGAAGGAACTCAGACTTCCATGAATGCAGCAGGAATAATTAATAGGGCAACCTCTTCATCCCAGAGACAAAAATAGGCGCTTGACCGAAACACCCACACAGAGACTGCCGCATATAGCCGTTTCCCATGATAATCACCTCCCCCTGATTCCTGATTAATAAAACCGTGAAACCGCCAAATTAAATGAGGCCCCTATTTCAATCAATGCCATCCAAATTTCCTCGTCACCATCCACGCCAATCCCCTCACTCCCACCATACGGAAATCCGTATAATGTGCCATGTGCCACTGCCTCCTCCCCCTTAAACCCTAATTAGCAAACGCTCGCTTCCATGGTAGTGGACCTGCAGGAGCACAGCTGCAGGGCACTAGTGCCCACGCCCATCCAAAAGGAAAACCCCCCTTTCTTCTCTTCTGCATGGCAACACGTGAAGGCAGGCGTTGGTTCCAACGGGAGAGACATACAAAGGCCCAGAAAGAAAGATGTGTGCCTTTTTTCCTCCTCCCTTGAAAACCCCAATTGACTGCTCCACCCCCTTTCAGATCCAGTGACAATTCACGAGGGAGCAGTCCACCTTTCGCCCGTAACAACCCTAACCCTAACCCTACCGCTCCCTGCCAAACTATGCAGACTACGATGGAGCATATCTCGGAATTACAAATATATATCCCTTATGATCTGTAACAACACGAACTAATGCCATGAAAATATTTGAATCATGAACACGAATTCATACCGCGAGAAGAGAGTACCGCAATCGCAGCGATACTCGCGGGTGCCGCAGGTCTTGGAGTGCGCCTTCCAGTCGGACTGGACGGCGTAGCGCTTGGAGCACTTGTCGCACTTCCACTTCTTCTCGCCGTGCTTGCGGCAGAAGTGCTTCTTGATGCCGGTGAGATCGCCGAGCGCACGGGAGGGGTCGTGGTGGACGCACGTCGGCTCGGGGCATAGGTAGACGCGCCTCCTCACCTCCTTGGTGCCCTTCTGCCGCAGCTTCCATGGCAGATTGTGGCCTCTCCGGTGCAGCTGGAGGTTCTGCTCCCTCTGGAATCCCTTGTTGCACACTTCACATACGAAGCGGTTTGTGGCCAGCAGTGACTTGGGGGATAGTGCTATCACCTCCGCATCTGGATCTGTCGATAATACACATGTTCGTCATATGCGTGGTTTTCACCATGTTGGTAGCTTTAGGTATTGTAAATAAAGAAGAAGAAGAAAACACGGTACTGATCAGCAAGTTGAAAGAGAGCAACAAAATTTTGACAGAAGTTTACTCATGGAATCAATCAGAAGCTCCAAAAGGTGTGAATCAGATTTAAAAAAAGACAGGCAGAAAAATGCCAAAATAGACAGCAAAGCATGAAATCTTCATCACATGGAGGCATATATTTCAAATTGCAAGCATGTGGTTTGTGGCTACTTGCTTGGTGTTCCCGGTTGGTTCCTCTTCTTCTTCTTTGGTTGAGGCGGCACTGCCGAGGCGGTAGATGAGTTCTGGACGACGGACGATGTCGCTGTTGCGGTCGCTGCAGCCTGCTGTCTGCGCACATCCTCGTCTTTGAATCCAAAGAAGGGGGATGAAGACGAGCCTGATGCCATACCCCAACCCAAAGGCGACAAGGAGAGCTTTCCCTTTCCCTCGTTTATCCTCTTGCTCGTGTTCCTCTTGCGCTACCCAACAATGGAATTTAAGTGCCCCCCTTGTTTGTATTCTGGATCTCAAAGAGGGTGCTAAAGACCAAACGAGAGGAAGACTACAGAGAAGACCATCAAAAGGAACTCTGAAACTAAAATATTGCCGTGGTCACAAAAACTTCCAAATTCCAGGTATAAGGACCCATCTGAGAGCAACAATTTATGGAACAAAGCGGACAGGTTATAAAGACGGGAAGCTCCAAAGGAGCAGTTGCAGTTTGAGGGTGAGGGGAGCAAGGAGGAGGAAGAGAACAAATGAAGGGTGAAGTGGTGTACAATTTTTGATCTGAAGCCAAAGCCAAAGACCATTAACTGCCCTCTGATCTCTCTCACCCTCCTCCGGATCTCCTGTATGACGAATACTACTACACCTGTTTTGAGGTATGTAGTCTGTCACACTCCCTAAGGTGGACTAGACCTTCTTCTCTTTTTGCATCCTCCTCTCTTCTCAGCCTTTAGAGCCGAGATAAAAATCTATGAGAGAGAGGTGTCGTCATGTGGAGAGAGATTGGGGGCCACCATAGTCCCCCCTTCTCTCTCTCATGGACAGACGTCTGGATCCTACGCCTCTTCTCGCTTGCTTCGTCTCCACATATCACATCAAAGGCTTTAACTATGTAACCTCCTCTTTTAATAAAACAACAAGTTGGTATTTATTACATTCCCCTGTCTACATTCCCCTTGCGATTTAATTTGAACCTGTAATAATGGGACGACAGTGGCGAACAGATGCAATCGAATTACCAACACTCACAGCTTCATTTATAATCTCACATATGTCTGGAAGGTGAAACGTTATCTAATGCCGGATGGCATCTTTCAATGGCAACTACTTAGTTCAATAACCCCACCGTGATCTAACTGAACGATTGGCGATCAGATCAGGTCGTTAATTACTAAGCAGGTGATCCTGAGATCGCACAGAATGGGTTCTTAGTAGTCAAAGAAGAAGATGAATTGTTTGTACTTTGTTCCATTTATCATCAAAATGGTTAGAGAAATTACTGACGGGGACAGAAACACTATCACACAAGCACAATGGAGAGCATTTTGAGTTAATGTTTCACTGAGAACTGGTGTAGATTCTAGAGGTTTACCCTCCAATTTGAATGTAAACTGAGATGATCTTTAAGTACACACTCTCCCAATGGTAGCCATAAATGGATTTTCGGATTTTACAAGGTGGTGCACATTCAACAGAATTTTCTTGCCAAAATGTGCTCTAGCTTTTTTTAAATAAAAGAGGTTATTATTGTTATTATTAAAGGATAATGCAAATCGCCCTAACACAAGAAAATGCACAAACTGCTTAATCTATACCTCCATCCAGAACAAAACGAGAACATCATCTTTAAAATGATCACATGCATTATTGATAGAATAAATTCTAGAACAAGAGAATAATTGGCGCTAAAATAACAAGTGTTTATTTTATGTGGGCAAGATCCATCTCAAGGAGGTAACTTAATTGGGTAAAGTGTAAGTGTTGATTGATTAGATATGTAGTTGTTCGAATTAAAGAAGTACGGAGGGCGTACATGCTATGTATTTTCACGGCTTTTAAGTTTTTGTACCTTTTTAAGTATATTAGTTAATATCAGGATTGTTATGTTTTTGTATATTTTACATTATAAATTTTATTATTAATTGATTTTTTTATTTTCATAGTTATTTTTTAAATTTATTTTTTTTGTATTTTTTGGTGGTTTTGATGAAAGATTTCCATGTATGTATGTATGTATATATTTCAATGGTTTTTTGTTTTTTTTCCAAAAACTATAAAATAGGCAAAGGTGGGATAAGAATATTTTGTGTGTTTATACTTAAAAAGTTTTTTTTAAAGATTTGTTTTAGTAATTTTAACTCAGCCATGGCCGGTCCCAAGCACCGGTAAATGAGGAGGGTTGCGCGTTAGGTAGCCGACAGCCAGCGCATGAGAGATAAATTCGTAAATAGTATTCTTAAATTCTTCTAAGAACACTATTTATGAATTTATCTCGAAACCGTTCGGATCTTTTAAACATGGATTTAAGCAAACATACAGATTTCGTTGGGGCCTTCCCTACTTGCGGCGCGTTGCATCGCCCGAATGCAATGAAAAATTGGCAAGAGCCGCTACATCGTAGCATGGATCTAGTTCAAAATTTGCAAGGGTTCTCGCATGAGGAACACATGCGGGTAAATAAGCTAGTTCCGTTGCATCACCGCCCGGAAGCAGTCCAAAATTGGCAAGGGTTCTCGCATAATGGACGCATCCGAGTAAAGAAGTTAGTCCAAAAGAGATTGCAAAGGAAGTTACGGATTGGTAATTGGAATATCAGTACTTTAATTGGAAAATTGAGGGAGATAGTGGATACAATGGAAAGAAGGAAGATTCATATATTATGTCTTCAAGAGACTAAATGGGTTGGAGAGAAGCAAGGGAGATCGAGAAGACAGGCTTTAAACTTTGGTATTCAGGTAAAGATAAGGGCATAAACGGTGTTGGAGTGGTTGTTCATAAAGATTTGAAGGATTGTGTGGTTGAGGTGCAAAGATTTGGGGATCGGATTATTTTGCTAAAGTTGGTGCTTGAAGAAGAAATTCTGAATATCATATCAGTTTATGCACCACAAATTGGTTTAGATGAAAGGACTAAACAAGCTTTTTGGGAAGATCTGGATAAGATTTTACAAGGAATCCCACAAAGAGAGATGGTTTGCATAGGTGGAGATCTTAATGGACATGTGGGAAAAGATGTTTCAGGGTATGCAAGTGTGCATGGAGGACATGGTTTTGGGGATAGAAACGAAGAGGGAAAAGTCATTCTGGATTTTGTAACTGCATATGATCTTTTCATAGCAAACACTCTTTTCAAGAAGAGGGATGTGCATTTAATTACTTATAAGAGTGGCTCAACTAGAACACAGATCGATTACTTTGCGTTGAGGAGAAGAGATCGGTTGTGTTGCAAAGATTGCAACGTAATCCCTGGAGAGAGTTTGACAACCCAACATCGCTTGTTAGTCTTGGATTTACAAATAAAAGGGCTGGTAAAGAAAAGGAAGGTTCCTAAGATCACTAGAACTAGGTGGTGGAATCTTCCGCTGAAGCAATCAAGCTTCAGGGAGAAGGTTTTAGAAGACTTATCTTGGAATTGTTGTGGTAGTGCAAACAAGATGTGGGAAGCAGTAGCATGTTGTATCCGAAAGGTAGCCAAAGAGATGCTAGGCGAGTCAAAAGGAGGAGAAAGGAGACTTGGTGGTGGAGTGAAGGGGTGCAAGAGAAGCTACAAATTAAAAGAGCTTGCTTTAAAGCTACGTCTAAGGATAAAACAGAGGAAACTGTCACAGACTATAAAATAGCGAAGAAGGAAGCAAAAAAGGCTGTAAGCGAAGCTAAGTCAAAAGCTTATGAGGTTTTGTTTAAAAATCTCAACTCTAAGGAGGGTCAGAAGGATATATTTAGGTTGGCCAAAATAAGAGAAAGAAAGACCAAAGACCTTTCTCAAGTGAGATGCATTAAGGATGAGGAAGGTCGCGTGCTTGTTACTCAGAAGGATATAGAGACTAGATGGGAGCAATACTTCCATAAACTTTTCATTGGAGAAGGAAATAGAGAGATCACTTTGGGTGATCTAGCTAGTAGTGAAAGTTACTTGAATCGTGCATGCTATAGACGAATACAAAGAAAAGAAGTAGAGGAGGCTTCGAAGGTTATGAGACCTGGGAAAGGTGTTGGACCGGATGACATCCCTGTAGAAGTATGGAAAGTTTTAGGTTAGCGTGGTTTGACTTGGCTTACGAATCTATTCAATGTTATTTGGCGAAGCAAGAAAATGCCTGAAGATTGGAGGAGGAGTATCGTGGTGCCTCTTTACAAGAACAAAGGAGACATTCAAAATTGTTCAAATTACAGAGGTATCAAGCTGATGAGTCACACTATGAAAATTGGGGAACATGTGATCGAAAGAAGATTGAGACAAGTTTCCCAAATAAAAGAAAACCAATTCGGATTCATGCCGGGTCGCTCAACTATTGAAGCCATCCATTTGCTGAGGAGAACAATGGAGATTTATAGAGCTAAAAGGAAGAATCTCCATATGATCTTTATTGATTTGGAGAAGGCTTATGATTCCTTCCCACGAGAGATACTGTGGAGAGTTTTGGAGAAGAGACAAGTACCTGTCCTATATATTAATCTCATAAAGGATATGCATGATAGGGATTTATCTTGTGTAAGGACCCCGATGGGGAAGACTGACTATTTTGATATCAACATTGGTTTACATCAAGGTTCAGCTTTGAGTCCATTTCTTTTTACTTTGATTATGGACGAGTTGACAAGTCACATTCAAGATGAGTTACCTTGGTGTATGTTATTTGCTGATGATATTGTGTTGATTGACGAGACTATAGATGGAGTAAATGAGAAGCTTGAGGTTCGGAGACATGCATTGGAAACTAAAGGTTTTCGTATAAGTAGGGCTAAGACAAAATATATGGAATGCACCTTTGATGGAAGCAATGGTGAAGGAATTGAGGTGAAGATTGGTGACGATAACATTCAGAAGAGAGATTCTTTTAGATATCTGGTATCTATTTTGCAACATGATGGGGAAATTGATGGAGATGTTACTAATAGAATAAATGCAGGCTGGCTAAAGTGGAGAGGAGCCTCCGCTGTTCTTTGTGATAAGAAAATTCCTTTAAAAATTAAAGGAAAGTTTTACAAAGTAGCCGTGAGACCTGCTATGCTTTATGGTTCTTAATGTTGGCCTGTGAACCATAGACATGTGCAGAGAATGGCTGTAGCAGAAATGAAAATGCTAAGATGGATGTGTGGATATACACGTAAAGATCGGATTCGGAATGATGCAATCAGAAAGAAAGTTGGTGTAGCTCTGATCGAGGATAAGATGCGAGAAAACCGCTTAAGATGGTTTGGTCATTTGTAAAGAAGGTCAACTGATGCATCGGTTAGGAGATGCGACTGTTGGGATGTTGAGCCGGCTAAGAGAGGGCGAGGACGACCCAAGAAATGTTGGAAAGAGACTATACGAAGGGATCTTAGTTTTTTGGAAATAAGTCCGAGATTGACCCAAGATAGATCTGAATGGAGGCGAAGAATCCATGTAGCCGACCCTACTTAATTGTGGGAAAAGGCTTTGTTGTTGTTGTTGACTTGTTTTAGTAATTTTACATTTTTATTTGATTACATAGATGCTAGATAAGTTAGAAACAATTTAAATAAAGATAGGTGGATGGTACAAAATGAGTAAAAAATAGGCAATGGTGACAATATGTATTTTATTTAAATATAAGTTGGATTAAGGAGTAGATAACTAAGTTTTGGGGTTTTTTATATTTATAGATTTATTATAGATTTTTTCTCAAATTTTATTTTTTTTTAAAATTTTGAGTTCAAAACGAAAAAATATATTCATAGGATTTATACTCCTATGAAAGGGGAACATATCCTATTTTTTATAATTTTGGAGATAAATACAATTTTGAAGATTTTCTAATCTATTTATGCATTGATACTTTTTCGATTTCCAAAATAGCTACTATTAATAAATATACAAGCCAAATATTGTGATATTAGGTAGATGGTTGAATGGTAGGTTATTTTTCCTTTTTTGAGATTATGTATTATGTGATTTTTATTAGTTTCATTAGGAAAACCTTGGATTATTTATTATTGAAAACTAATTGCTATATTGAAATCCATGTGAGAATTTTGCGATTAAGGTGGCACATAGCCTATTTTTTAGCAACCTAAAATGAAATTAATGACTGAAGAAATATTTTAGATAAAGTATAATAACTACAATAAAATGAATATGAAAAACACTAAAAAAGATTGCGTAGAAAATAAACAAAACAAATCTACTTAATACAAGCCTGCCATAAATTTTGATCAAATATAATACAAAATGAGTGAATAATATAAGCTTGAACTTATACGTGTTTGATTACTAAAGATTGGCATGCCGTTCCTAATAAGGATGGAATGATGATGAATCTATGATTTATCATATTTATTCTTTCATTGGTTAGAATTGTTGGTAAAATACACGTAAATATTAACTAATTTCCATTAATTAACATTCCAATCATATTTATTAATATTATAAATCTAACACTTACTTTATCTAAAATAAAATAATAAAGAGATAAAGAAAATAAAAGAAAAAAAGGATGCATATAAAATATTCAGACTAATCCTAACCCCGAGACTAGGTCAATATTGACTTGATCGACAAAATAAATAAGTAGGGGGAGATAAGGATCGTAATATATAAAAATATCAGAAAACCGAGATAATAAAAATATCTTTACTTATTTTCCACCTAATTTATTCATCATCAAAGAAATCTCAAATCAAAATACTTTATTTATCACAAATATATATATTATTTTATAAAAATATAGGAAAATATTCAATATAAAAAATATTACATGAACCAGACGATTCATAAAAGACGACTGATGAATCGCCTTTATTCTTTTATTTTAGCTTCATTTTCATAGTCAAACACCTGTAAATACCCACTAATTTCATAATTTTACCATTTTGCATGCATTTGATAAAATTGCATTTTTAACACTTTTTATACATAAATAAAAGGATAAAGAAGAAAAGAAAAAGAAAAGAAAAATAAAGGATATATTTATGCAATAAATGCAGACTGACCCTATCCCCGAGAGAAGGTCAAGACTTGACATGATCGACCAAGAATAAAGTAGGCGGAGATAGGGTCTTCTGTTAGAAAAAACCAAAAATATCTTGTAAATATTTTTCATGTATATTTGTACAAAACTTACATTATTTTATTTGTACATAATTTAACCTCAAACTAATTATTTTTGTCAACAAAAGTTGTAAATAAACATGTGTTGTAAATAATAAAAATATTTGTAAATTTAAATATTGTATGTATAGCAAATAATTGCACCCAGAAAAAAACCGCAAAGCAATAATTGAAACATCAATTCCGGTTCCATACGAGCTCAAATCGAACCAAACTTACTTCCATTATACTATAAATTAAATTATCTTTCAAATGGCTATGGTTTCATAATTTTTGGATTTACAATTGAAAAGTCGGTTTTCTGGGGTGTTTTGTGCAGTTTTCCCACATACTTGTTGTATATATTTTATTCATATTTATTTTTATACATAATGTATATATTTGTAAATATTGTTATTTATTAAAAATAAAAATTTAAAAATAAATAAAAAAATAAAATAAAAAATCTTTTATAAAAATATTTCCTTATTTGTACCCATGTATATTGTATTATATGTGTATAATATATGTATATAAGTAACTTCCTTTTATAAAATTCACCAAAAGAAATAATTATCTCACATTAATTAATTTATTTTATTTAATTACGAATTTCATATTTAATTTATTTAATTTATTGGATTTATTTGGTTTAATAACTTGCCTTGTATATATGATTTTATTCCATGCCATATTTGGCCACCATTATAGTGGTTAATTGATTTCCATAAATTACTTTATTTATTTATTTAATTTAAATCCGAATTTCGAAATTAATTAATTAATTATTTTATTTATTTAATTATTTTATTTAATTAACCCATAATCACCTTCCTTATTTGTAGATACCTTCCTCTTTTGTTTTTCTTCTCTTTTTAATGGGCTCCTCCTCCCTCATTTCTTCTTTGATCAATCTTTGGAGAGAGGAGCCCGATCTCCGAGAGCTATTCGTTGCAGTGACCAGCCTCCGATCCGGTCAGTGACAGCGATTCGAGCGTCGTCGAGGCCATCACGGCATGTCCGATCCCAAGGTGAGATCCGATTTTTCATTTTTCATCATTTCTCGTAGGTAATCGTAGATTTAGTTGTTTGTCTTATTTTATTAGTTTTAGATCTTAGAATTAAAAAAATCTCCAACATACATTTTCGCCCAACACTGATTTTTCATCTCATCTCGTGATCTCCTCATTTCATTTTCTACCTCGCACAATCTCTCACATCCGACCACGCACGGTGGTCGGATCTCCGGATCTATTCCATCACGACCGTAACATCCGACTCATCCGCCAATCACTTTTGTTGATAAATAAATTATAAAACAAAAAAAATATATATTTGATTGCTTTTTGTCTAACATTTGTTTTGCAGGTTCATAAAAAATTAAAAAAAAAGAAAATAAACAAAATAAACAAAAATCATCTTTTTCTATTTCTGTTTATATTTTCTGTTTCAAAAAAAATAAAAAATAATTTTTCTTTATTATCATTTCTGTACATAAAAATAAAAACAAAAAAAGGAAATAAAAAAGGGCAGGTTCCTCCCACGCGCGCCGCACCACGCGCCCCCAGGTCGCCGGCGCCTCCCGCGCCGGCCTCAGCCCAGTGCGCTCCTGTGTCCTCGACCAGTGCTCCGCCGCGAGGCGGTCCTCTCTTGCTGCCGCTGCCGCGTGCCTCCTCCACCGCGCGTGGTCGCGGCTCCGCCTCTCCGCCCCTCCGCTCCAGGCGCCTCCCGCGCGTCGCCCACTGCCGAAGGGCGCCGCCCCCTCTACGCGCGTGGCCCCTCCGCCCTCCGCCAGCGGCGCCTTCTGCCGCTCCAGTGCCGCCCTTGCTCCCCCGCGACGGTCCAACCTCGCTCGTTGCAGGCCGTGGCCACCTGCACGCGCGCCTCTTCCACCTCCACCTAACGCTCCAGGCCGCCCCTCATCCGCCCTTTGGCGGCGGCCAGATCCGCCCGAAGCTCACCCTCGGTCGTCGCGACCCCGTGCGCCGCCCAGTGTCCTCCCCCTTGGTTGGCGGCAGCCGACCCTCATGTTTGGTGAAAAAGAACGAACTAATAAAGAAGACCTAGGGCTCAATAAATAAAAAAAAGGGAAATATTGCGGACATCCCCCTTGGATATTCTAAGATATGCAAAAGAGCCCTCAACTCTTGAAAATCACGTGCCGGACACATACTATCTGGGTAAATTTCAAAGTTGCTCCTGCAGTATATTTATTGTTATAACTTTATGCAGAAACTTTCAATAATTGTGTTTTAGCCCCTGCTCCCAGACTTTAACTTTGCATGCATTTTCTGATGAAATAAATATTTTTATGGGATCAAAAATTTTCGTAAAAATTTGTGCTTGCTCCTGCAATAGTGGTGTTCATTGTATAAATTTTTCATCAATTTTTATTGACGTTAGTATATTTAAAAAAATAAAAAACAATGTATTTTTGCATGTCCAAAATTTGAAAATTCATAAAAAATCAAAAAATTGATTAAAAATTCCAAAAAATATTATAGGTGTATTTTGATGTGCTTTGATTTCTGACCAATCTTTGTGAATTTTTAATTTATAAAAACCCAAAAAAGTACGAAAAATGAAAAATCTTAAAAAAATTGTAGAAAATTCTAAAAAAAATCCAAAAATTGTAATTTCAGTCTCTGTTTGTAGATATTGCTTTGTAGTTTCTCTTAAAAATAAATTCCAGTATTTTTGAGCATTTAAAGGATTTTTAACTTGAAAAATACTTCTGACTGTGCATAGTTCACTATGTTTTTCACTGTTCGATTTTTAGAGAATAACAAAAACACTAGAAAAATTGGACAAAATTACCAAAAACTTTTTAAAATATATAAAGCACAAAAAAATTATTTATAATTTTCTGAACATTTTTGGTCATTTTGAAAAATACAAAAATAGTGTGGTGTGTGTGTTTATCTTTTGTGCCTTATTTGAAAAATACAAAAAAATATAAAAATTCAAAAACAACTAAAAATTCACTTCTGAAAATTGACTGCATAGTTTTTAAATCGTGCTCCTTGTGTTCGACCCTGGTCGCTATACCAGGTCAAAGGAATAGCGAAAACCGCTTGCATTGTTTTAATTGATTTATCTTATCTGAAGTGGTTTAAATACAATTTTTTCTCGTTGACCGAGCCACGTGATTGAGAACAACGACATAACTGTGATATTATTTTATCCTTCTTAACCGTTCGGATTTCGCGTCATCAGAATGGCGAGCACGACTTTATAGTCATTTTTCAATTTTGTCTCTCTATATTATAATTGTTTTCTGACATTCTCTCTTGAATTTTTATGCGAGGTATTGCTTGAAAAACTTGGAGTTACTTTTTGAGGACCCGCACAGGAAGAAGAGTAGGGAGGAAAAGAAAAATTTTATTTTTGAGAGAGAACAATAAATTTTGTAATAATTTAGGACTTTTGAACTGTGGACACTTGGACATTCTTCGGGGTCTATTTCGCCAAGTGCTGGTGCACTTGGAGGACCTCACTGCTGTTTTCCCGTGTTTTTGATTTCACCGCTAGAACTTACTATTTGATTCTCGTGATTTTGGCCCCTAGACGTAGGATTTTTGTTGATTGCGACGTAAATTTCTAAGGTCCAACACCTAATAGAATATATGTTCCTATAGAACGTAATTGGACCTTGGATAAAAATTAAATTGAAAAAGTTAGTTTAATCGGGTTTGAGACCACGTGCCGTGAGGAGTCACATACAGCATTGGCAGGACCCGTTGTGGCGGGCACTGAGTGACTCAAGATCGGACTCCGGACTCAATTTGGTTAGTTAACTATTGTTCTTCACGATCAATAGAAGTTGCTTGTCTAAGGCCGATTTCCTCGTGCATCATATAGTTAGTTTACATTCTGTCTTTAATTTCTGCGCGGATTAAATTGCATGTAGAAAGCTGGAGCAAGGTACGTATTTCTATCCCTGCATGCATCATTGTATTTGACCGTGCATTGGCTTTTTCGACTCCTCCCCCTATTTTTGGACTTAAATCAATCAAAAAGGAATCGGAAAACTGATAAACGCAGATTTCACGAGAGCCTAAATTGGTGTCTCACACAAGGCGGAGACAACCGTCGCTGTGGCGACTCTCAAATGAAACCTGTATTTAATCAACAATTAACCCACACTGAAGATCAACAAATTAGATATAATGTGGAGTTAAAATTTATTTTTAACTCTGCACAAAATGTATAGCAAGAAAGTATGCAGAGAGTTCGAACACAGGGAGCAAGCAGGGTAATTCACAAAAGTGTAAGCACAAGTGTGTGTCTGTGTGATGTGTCTACACTAAGCAAGCAAGGATGTTTTTGTGGGTTTTTAATTTTTAATATTTTTTTTTAATTTTAATTTTTAATGTTGTATTTTGATTTTTAATTTTCTGATTTTTATAATTTTATCTTTTATATTTTTTATTTTCTTTTTCAATATTGAAATATAAAAGCAATATAATACAAGACAAGATGAAATAGTTATAAAAATGTGCAAAAATATCCAAAAATTCAGAAGTACAATCTTTTTGGTATTTTTGTGGTTTTCTACTGTTTTTGTGATTTTTGGGGATTTTTCAAGGTGTTTTTGATATTTTTAATTACTGAAATAAGAGAAAACAGTGGAAAATATGCTGGCTGTGAACAAAATGAGATCTAAAAATAGCAACCAGTAGCTCAAAATTTTCACACTATTTTTCAAATAAAAAAGACAAAATAAGGAACAAACAGAAACTGAGTTTTTGATTTTTGGAGTTTTCTACTATTTTATATAATTTTTTGAAGTTTTTGAGTGTTTTTAAATTTTTAGTGTTTTTCTTTTGAGATTTTTAGTGATTTTTGGACTGACACTAAAATAGGTTAAAATAGACACTAGGTGATTTTTTTGGAGTTTTTGGAGGAGTTTTAATATTTTTTTGGTATTTTCTAAACTAGACAGTGCCCAAATAGCAAGTTTTTGATTTTTAATAAATATGAAGATAAGATAAAATCAAAAACTAAATATGTGGCGTGAAAGTACACATGTCCAGGAGCTTAAGTTCAAAATTTGAGAAATTTTGGAGTTAAAATGATAGATCAAATAATTAGAACAAACTCCAAACATCAAACAGTACTGGCAGGGGTATATATGCAATATATCAAACATCCAGGGGCATACACGCAATATTTCCACAAAAGGTTACACTGAAACTTGCATTTTAAGGGTTAAAGATGAATAACAAAACCCGCAAGGGTATCTGGGCAATTTACCCACCAGGGCGCGTGACTCGCACGCGCTTGGAAGGGGTACTTTTGCAATATTACAAAGTTCCAAGGGGTTCAATGCAGTTTCTCCAAAATATTACAACTTAAAGCAAACATTCATGGACTTAAGCGAAATAAATAAACCCCAGGGGGGTCCCTGCAAAATACCCAGCCCCCTCACGCGCACGGACACGTGAGGTGACGTGGATTGGACCTAGGTGCAAATAAGAAAACTACGGGGTTCTAGTTGCAATTATTACAGAAATATTTAAACTACAGCTTAAAGTTTATGGAATGAAATGAAATACAAGATTTGCGAGGGTGGGGATGCAAAATACCCTCGCTCAGGCGCTCTGCAGGTGACGCGTGGCGCGCATCCAACGGCTGGCGACGATGGACGATCCAACGGCGGGAAGCGGGCCACTTATCCACGTGGCAGCACGAGAGCGGCCGATAACGGTTGGCGTTGACGTCTGGGATTAGATCTCAGTCAGAGATCTGACGGTGGACGGGCTTGGAAGATCGGACAGTCGTCACGCGAACTGGAGCTGCGGCTCAATCGGACGGTGGAGAAGCGAGGAGGAAGAACGGGGAAGAAGGCCGGCGGAGGCGAACTTCCCCGACTCCGATCTCGCTCCTCAGACGGTGGATGGGCTCCAAAATGGAGCTGCAGGCTCCTGGGAGGTCCGGCTATGTGCTGGGAGGCTCAGGGTCGTCGGAGATGCTTCGATGTGCTGGCGCGAGAGCGGCGGAGCTCGGAGCTCCAGGTATCTCCGGCGAGAGCTGCAAAATGCCTTCCAGGTACGTTGACTGCGCTTTGACCTGCAAAACAAGGTGAGAGGGTCCAGGGCAAACTGCCTGGACTCCGCGGAGGCGAAATGGAGGTCGGAGGTGGTCTGTGGACGGCGAAGAGATGTCGGCCGGAGGTGCGCTCCGGCGATGAGCGATGGGAGGTCGATTTGATCGATGGATTTCGGATTTTTTTAGGGATTTTTGATACTGACGCTAAGGGGAATAAATGACATAAAAAGGAAGGGAAAGAAGGGACGCCTCGAAGGTGGACTACCCGAGGAAGAAGAACCTCGACGCCGGTGGTCGGCGGAGGTGGTGGAGCCGCTACAGAGCCCCCTCGACTCGCCTGAAGGTGTGGATGCGGAGCTGTCACCTCCGGCTACACGAAGAGCTCGACAGGGAGGAGGATTAATGGCTAAGGAGGGTTCAAACTTGGGCTCGAAGACGGCGGGTGGTTTAAGTAGGAGGCGATGGCGTCTTCTTCAAGCGAGCTCCACGCGCGCATCATGAGGATATGGCTGGATCCGAAGACATGGCGTGGGAGAGTGGAGATCAGGGATGAACTTCCGAGAAGGAATCAAGGCGCGAGGACAAGCGGATCGAGCGCAAGAATTTCTTGAAAATGGGGCAAAATCGCGGGCGTCAGAGGTGGCAGGCTTTGGTCGGGGGAGTTGACCGGGGTCAACTCTAGACCGCGCCTGGTTGGTCCACGTGGACCAACCAGGAAACTCAGATTAGAAATTATTTGAAAAATCAAAATAAAATGGTAAATGAATTTATTGATGTTAGGTTATAAAATAAAAAATGTTTATTATTTTATGAAGAATTTTTCTGTGATTTTTATTTATTTTTATGAGACGTATTTTTATAAGTTTGCATTTATGCCCTTTATAGTATATATATCTATATATTTAAGTATTTTATTTTTATTTTGTGTATTTTATCTTTATTATTTTTATTTATCATTTTTCTAAAACATAAAATACTTTTATGTACATAAATACCTTTTTATTTTATTTTTCTGAATTATTTTGTTCACTTAATAAAATGAAAGTATTATTTGTGTATGTATGTATCCCTGTAATATACCTATGTATTATAATATATACAAGTATTTTTCTTTGAGTTTTATTTATGTTTTTATTCTGATTTAATGTACATAATTATTATAAATAATATTTACAACCTTTTAAAAATATGAAATCGGATAAATAATGAATAAGGAATAAAGTGAATATTTTAATCTGTACACTTATACAATGAGGGTCCAAAACCCAATTTTCAAACCGTAGCTCCGCCAAATGCGAAACCACAACCATTGGATAGATTATTTTATTCTATATACAATTAAAGGTGAGTAGGCTGCATTTGGAGTTTTTATTTGTGAGATACAGGTCTGGGAAGTTGGCATTCTGGATTTTTATTCAGACCATAACTTTTTATCTGTACATTATTTTTCTGTGAAATCAATTTTGTATTTTTCTTTATTTTATTATCTACAACTTTCATGTACAAAGTTTCTTTATTTGAGGTACTAAAAGTGGAACCAAAAATAGGTCCCAAAAAGAATAAAGAAATGAATAGAATGAAATAGGTATTTGACCCTTATCTCCCCCTACTTTATTCCTGGTCGACCTATTCATTAAGATGCCTAGGTCTCGGGGTATTGGGTCATAAAATATTTACAATATTTTATTCTTTTTCTTTTCTTTATTTATTCTATAATTTTGGCCTTAATTACAGTATTTTATACACTAATATAATGCACATGCATGAACGCTAAGATGGTGATTTTAATGCTATTTACAGGCATTTGCTAGGGTTTTTGGTGCCAAAATGATAGAATAAAGATGATGAAATGTGGATTCATCATCCCCCTATACTTTACCTTTGCTAGTCCCTAGAAAACACTTATGCAATAAGTGCAAAAAGAAAAGAAAGAAAAGAAAAAGAAGAAAATTGGATAAAGTTTAATTATCAAACTTGTCTTCACAAAATCAAAGTTTGGAGCTTAAGTCGGACCTTTGGAATTTTAGTGCGGTCGGAACCTTAATGAGAACCAAGTTTGAAATCCAACAGTCCTTGAGAATCCCAAAACTCTGTCCAAGTCTCCTCAATAGCCAGGTCAGAAATACTTCAACTCATACGCAAACTCTTATGACTATGAATCTGACTCGTACAGTGTAAGTGATATGTAGCTCCCCACCTCAGAAGTGACAAAGAAACAACCTCCCCCAACCTGGTAACTCTAATGCCTCGGTCTAGCAACTCTTTCCTCGAGAAGCGGGGTATTCCCTTCTAAGTTCAAGTGCAACCGGCTCAAGAAGAGGGGGAAGAAGTATGGACTTTTGGGAGCTCAACCAGTGTAGCTAAGTCTCCCACTGCAAGCTTCATGAGATGTAACGTGGATACCATAAGCTTTTGCTTTATTGGACTATACACACTCCGGTGGGGTTATTAAATTTTCAATCCGACCCACCACTTTTTTGGAGTTCTTTTTGCATTTTTGCATATATATTTTTATTTTTTTTATTTTTTTTACAAGGGCTTCTGTACAGCATATCTACATGGTGCAGCATATATACAAGAAATTTCCTCTTGAGCCAGTAGACTATCCCTCTTTTGAAGCTTTATTGCAACCCACGGCTTCTGTCTTTAGCCTTCATCACTACTAGACCAAGTTGAGGTGCACTTCCTTCACTATAAGAAGAAGAGAGGTTCCGCCTAGAAGTACTACCCTCATATGCTACCCCAAGCTAACAGAAGCTGCCTCCTCACCACCTCATCCGTGGAGAGCTATGTGAAAGGTGCAGTTGTCCAAGTTAGGTCATTATCAACAAGAGTCATGCGTGTGCTCCGAAATACTCTACTTAGGCAGTCAAGAATCCATTGAACCAAGTCCCGTGATCCTCAAAGAATTAAGTCAACTAGACCTGAAGTACCTCAAACCCAGTTCCTATAAGGTTCCTGTTATTAGGTATATTTTAAGGTCCAATCAAGCTCCAATCTCCGGATTTTACTTAGACTTGTTCAACTATCAAACTCAATCCGAAAAATGCTCATGCCATGCAATGCGAGAAATATTTTTGTGATACAATTTTCAAGATTTTGAACTTTTTATGGATTTTTGAAAAGATAATGATGATGCATGCAGATGCATTTTTTTTGTATTTTTCAAAAAGATTTTTCGAAATGTTTTTGGATTTTAGTTTTGCAAATGTTTTTGGGCTTTTTGAAAAGAAAAAGTTTTGGCTAAAAACTAGGTGAGAATATGTACACGGGAGTGCTTCTTATATATACAAGAAGTGGATTTTAAGAATTTACAAGGGTAAGTGATCAATTTTATACATATATATATAGGTAGTGGATTTTGGTGTGATGTTAGTATTCCTCAAACTTATTTGACACAAGCTTTTCACACAAATTTTTTTTTGAAGACTATAGTCCAAAATAGTTTTTACAAACATTTTTACAACTATGTACACTTATTTGAAAATCATTTTTGCAAAGGCTTTCAAAACAGTATATATATAGGTTTTTCAAATATTTTTGCAACCATTTTTCAAACCATTTGCAAATCATTTTTCAAACATTTTATTTCACACAAAGAAAAGAAGTTTTACAAACCACACATTTTTACAAAGGTTGAAAACATGTAACACAATATTTTCACCTGATTTATTAATCAGTAAATACAAAAAGAATTTGAGGAATAACCACATCTTTTTATTACGGATTTTTAATAAATTTTAAAGAATTATTAGCTATATTTATTACGAAAGTACGAGTTATGGCTAAAGTATATACGTAGTATATACGACCCCCCTATACTTAGCTTGAGCTATGTCCTCATAGATCGGAGAGAAAAGAGAAGACATAACTCGTACTAAGTATAGGCAAGTCTAAAGAATAAATGAATAATGAATGAATCAACAAATGAGAAGTTGACCGTCCCCCCTATACTTAGGATCAAATAATCCTAAGTATAGCAGACTGTACACAACGCAGGGAGGGTCAAGGGTGGGAATGAACAGATCGTACTCAGATTGTCTCCCCCTATACTTAGGGTAAGATATCCCTAAGTATAGACAAGAAGAGGAGACAATGGAGAGGATCAAAGAATGGAAATTCTCGGGGTGCACACCCCCCTATACTTAGGACAAAGTATGTCCTAAGTATGGAAGACTGTCTACAAGGGTGGCACCTTTTTGAGAGATACAGAAAGTAGAAAAGGAAAAGAAGAAAAGAAGAAAATAAGAAAATACATCAACAGACAACAGAGTGATATGAACAGATGGGCCTGTACAGCGGCAGATGGAGTTGATCATCATGTATGAGATGTAGATGATGAGAATCAAAGGACACATCTCATACCAGAAGAATGGGGGCAACGTCAATGGTCGGCGGATCATGATCAAGATATAGTTTCAGGCGTTGACCATTGACGCGGAAGGTAGAGGAAGATGACGGTTCGGATATGTCGATGCTGCCATTGTCATGTACCTTCCTAACCACATACGGACCTTTCCACTTGCTCTGCAATTTCCCTGGAAATAACTTCAGCCTGGAATCAAACAACCATACTCTCTGATCTGGCTCAAACTGTTTATGGCTGATATGCGAATCGTGCCATGTCTTCACTTTTTCTTTGTACTGTAGGCTGTTGGAAAAGGCTGTATCTCTCAATTCCTCCAGGGCTGCCAATTCTGCTCTTCTTTGGTCTCCTATACTCTCGGGATCCAAAAGTAACTCAGTGACTGCCCAAAAAGATTTGTGCTTGATTTCCACTGGCAAATGGCACGGCTTGCCATAGACGAGACGAAAGGGAGATGTCCCTAATGGATTTTTGAAAGAGGTCCGATAGGCCCACAAGACCGAGTCCAAAAGCTATGACCAATCCTTTCGGTCTGGGCGGGCAACTTTCTGCAAGATAGTCTTTATCTCCCGATTCGATACTTCAGCAAGACCATTAGTCTGAGGGTGATACGGAGTGGCAACCCGATGGTCAATGCCGAACTCGTCAGCAAGGGCCCTAACCTTGTCATTGATGAAATGAGACCCCCCGTCAGAAATCAAAACTCTAGGTACCCCGAACCGTGAAATGATATTTTTCCTCAAGAATTTGCACACGGTTTTCGCATCTGCGGCTCGGGCGGGAATGGCCTCAACCCATCGACTGACATAATCCACAGCGAGCAAAATATGCTCGAATCCCTGACTCTTAGGAAATGGGCCCATGAAATCAATCCCCCATGCATCAAAAACCTCACAGAAGTGAATGGGTTGCATGGGCATCATGTCTCTCTGTCCGCAGGTTCCCATTTTCTGACAGTCAGTACATCCCTTCACGAACTCATCAGAATCCTTGAAGAGAGTAGGCCACCATAGGCCGGATTGAAGCACCTTTTGTGCTGTTCTTTTTCCAGAATGATGTCCTCCTGCCTCAAGCTTGTGGCAGTATGTGAGGACGCTATGCTGCTCTTCTTGAGGAATGCACCTCCTCCAGATACTATCCCCTCCTTCATGATAAAGGACGGGATCCTCCCAATGGTAAAACTTGGCCTTAGCTAGGAAGGTCTCAAGTTTCTGCCTGGGCCAACCCTGAGGGACTGTCTTGGCAACAAGATAGTTTACAAAGTCGGCATACCACGGGAGTGAGGTGACAGCCAAGATCGCCTCATCTGGAAATGTCTCTGTGATAGGTGCGCTGGGCTCAGATTCCTCAAGATTCTCCAATCTGGAGAGATGATCCGCCACCACATTCTTGACTCCAGGCTTATCCTTAATCTCAATATCAAATTCCTGGAGTAGAAGGATCCATCTGGTCAGACGTGCTTTGGCATCCTTCTTGGCCATTAAGTACCTGATGGCGGAATGGTCGGTGTAAATAGTCACTCTAGATCCGAGAATATAAGATCTATACTTATCCAAAGCAAAGACTACGACCAGCATTTCTTTCTCAGTCACAGTGTAATTCCTTTGAGCGGCATCTAAGGTCCGGCTGGCGTAGTGAATGGCAAACGGTAATCCATCCCTCCTCTGTCCAAGCACAGCCCCAACGGCAAAATCTGAAGCATCCGTCATGATCTCGAATGGGAGAGACCAATCGGGTGGCTGAAGGACAGGAGCTGAAACAACCATACTCTTGAGAGTCTCGAATGCCGCAAGACACTTATCATTAACAATAAACTCGGTGTCTTTGGTCAGCAAGTCAGTGAGCGGTCGGGCAATTCGACTGAAGTCCTGAATGAACCGTCGGTAGAAACCGACATGCCCCAGAAAAGACCGTAACTGACGAAGATTGGACGGCGGATTGAGTTTTCTGATGATATCCACCTTGGCAGGATCGACCTCCATGCCCCTGTTGGAGACGATGTGCCCAAGGACCGTCCCTTGAGTCATCATGAAATGACTCTTCTCCCAGGATAAGACAAGATTGACCTCTATGCAGCGCTTCAGCACACGATCTAGGCAGTCAAGACAAGCATCAAACCCGTCGCCATAGACCGAGAAGTCATCCATGAAGACCTCTAAACAGTCACCCACCATGTCCGAGAAGATGGACAACATGCACCTTTGGAATGTTGCCGGAGCGTTACATAGACCAAAGGGCATCCGTCTGAAAGCATATGTCCCAAACGGACAGGTGAATGTCGTTTTCTCCTGGTCTTCGGGCGCAATGGCCACTTGATTATATCCAGAGTACCCATCAAGAAAACAATAATGGCTCTTCCCGGCTAGCCGTTCGATAATCTGATCAAGAAAGGGCAGTGGGAAGTGATCCTTCTTGGTGGCCTCATTCAATCGTCTGTAGTCCACACAGACCCTCCAAGAAGTTGGTACTCTGGTAGCGATCTCCTCTCCAGACTCATTGACCACTGTAGTGACACCCGTCTTCTTGGGTACCACATGTAACAGACTTACCCATTTAGAGTCTGAGATGGGATAGATGAAATCAGCGCTCCACCACTTCGAAATTTCTTTCATGACGACCTCTCGAAGATTCGGGTTCAGCCGTCGCTGGAACTCACGCGATGGCTTAGCGTCATCCTCGAGATAGATGTGGTGGGAGCACAGCTTCGGGCTCAGCCCCTTGAGATCAGCTATATTCCAACCGATTGCCTTGCGGTTTCTTTCAAGAACCTCCATCAGACGAGATTCTTGTTCTCCAGTCAAATCTGCTGAGATGATGACTGGGTGCATATCTGGCTCATCTGCAAGGAATCTATACTTCATTGATTGCGGTAGAGGTTTCCGTTCAGGACAACTGGGAGGTGGCAGATCTGGCTTCTGATATGTCTGGGTGAATGCTACCAGGTCTGCATGAGAGAACTCTCGCACTGCATGAATTTCTGACGAAAGGCGGCTGACTGAATTATCAATAAACTGCACGGGCTCGCACTCTGTCACGGTTGTTGGCTCAGAATGAATCAGACAAGACAACGGATCATCGAAATAGGCCCATTCAATATCTGAATACGAGGGATCAGAAGCAGAAGAACAAGAATTGAAATCATCGGCACCACTCGTCACCACACTGTCAGCCTCAGGTGTATCCGTATCCAGGAATGTGCTCTCCCGGCTCTCGATTGCCATGAGCTTGCGATACAATGAATCGGTAGGCAAGGCGAGAGTCGGTGCTACAGGATCTTTCCAGTTAGATTCATCATCAGTCATCTCGAAATCACGAACCTGGTGGACGTCTAGCTCTTCCTCTGTCATCTGCGCGGCTTCACTAGATTGCTCGGAGCATTCTAACTCTCTGGCTCTGGTTTCCTCGATCGTCTCTATTTGTATGGTCTCGCCCTCTACGCGAAAGCATACCTTCCCACAATCATGGTCGGTCACCGCCTTGGCTGTGGCCAAGAATGGGCGTCCTAATATGATGGGGGCATCAGTCACCGACTCAGGGATCTCCATGTCCAACACAACGAAGTCCACGGGGAATTTCAAGCCCTGAATGGTAACGACCACGTCTTTCAATATCCCCTTCGGCCTCTTAATCGACCTATCAGCAAACTGAAGGACCGTTCTGCTTCGAAGAAGAGGGCCAAACTCGAACTGCTTGAGTAAGGCTGCCGGGAGGAGGTTAATTGAGGAGCCGCTGTCTAATAGAGTACGATCAAATTGCTGCTCTTGAATCTCGCATCTGACATAGGGAGCTCCTGCGTCTGGTCGCTTGGCTGGCAGCTTGTTCTGAATGGTGCAGCAAGTATCATGAGTGAGCATATGGATTTGGTCTCTGTGCCTCCGCTTTCTTTGGACAGTGGTTGTCTCTTTCAAATTCTTTTTGAAGAAAGGGATATGCTCAAACGCTTCTCGTAGAGTTAGCTGAATGTGAAATCTGTCAATCATCTGATTGCCGAACTCTACCTCCTGGTTCTTTTTAGGATTTTCTTTTTTATTCCCCTTCGCCCGGCGGAGTGCCTCAGGGAAGGGGATGGTAGGGGTCTCCTCAGATGGAGGACTAGGAAACGGTCCCTGTGCCTGTGAAGATGGAGAATCCACACAAATATCATCATGCAACACATATGGATCTGCAATTTGAACAGGAACCTTTCCTTTATTCATATTTTTGTTCTTTTTGTTACCACAGTCCATAGATACAACATGTGGTAACATCACAGTGGGAGGCTCAACAAAAGTAGAGGTGGTGGCCTCAGTACCACCACCGGCGCCTGTCTCTGCGGCATCAGCACCGCTCTCTGGTTCTGCATCAAAAATGGTGGCATCAGCACCACCGTCTTCATCTGGTATCACGACGGTCTCAGCACCGTCATCCTGGACTTTGTCATGGGTGGCATCAGCACCACCGTCAACATCATCATCAGCGGCATCAGTACCGCTCTTCTGGTCCTCTGGCGCTCCTGGTTCTGCCTCTAGTTGTCGCTCAGAAGAGGCGCCGCCGGCTGGCATCCTACCGCTCCTAGTAGTAACAAAATCAGCATCATGATAGGAATAAGATATGTCACTCACATGATCACTAGGAGAGGTATCCTTTGTAAACTCTACCTGCTCAGACTTTCTTTTCAGATTGTTCGGGTTAGGTTCAATCTGAGCGGGTATGGCGGCCTTGCCTTTCATGATCTCCCGCATCTCCTGTCGGAATTCATCCATCTCTTGCCTGAAAGAAGCTCGCTGTTCAGATAGCAAGCGGGCAAGATCATCAAGGGCCGGGTTCTCAAGGGCTGGACCCTGAGAACCGGATGTCTGTCCCTGTTGGAAATGGGGCTGCTGCTGTTGCTGCTGATACTGGGAGGAAGGCTGATGATAAGACTGCTGAGGCTGCTGTCGTTGCCTCCACTGCTGTCCCTGATAGGAGGGACGAGGACCATTCTGGTATTGCTGATAATGGGCATATTGGGGCTGTTGCTGCTGTGTCTGCTGGCTGCTCTGCTGTCCATGGGCAGGAGGATGCTGCTGGGACGAGGATCCACCATTCCCCCAAGGGAATCCGGGGTGATCCCTACGAATTGCGGGCTGAGGGTATCGGTCATACCAAATCCCATTGACTTCCATCAATGGCTCCTGCTCAAAGGAGGGTGGAGGAAGAATTGCCAGTGGCTGCTCTGGCTGATAAACCACCATCTGCGTGTCGGAAGATGGTGGTTGCTCTGGATGGTACTGCAGCAATGGAACCGGCTCCGCCCGGATGTGATTCACATGACGGTACGAGATAGAGCCCTGGTTGGGATTGCTGCTGCTAGAGGCAACCTGTGACCTAGGAGGCTGTTGGGCATGAGATTGGGCCTCCTGAATGCATAGCATTTGGGTTTTTAGGTCACCCATAACTTTGGCAATTTGGTCCATCTGGGCCATGCCTTGATTCTGCTTCTTCTCAAGGATCTCCATGCGGTCCAACTTTTCACTAATTATGCCCATGTCGGCTGCGGCTGATTCGGCTTGGGCTGCGGCAACTGACACTGTGTTGGGACCGGCATCGATGCGAGCGATCCTCTGAAAGGTTCCACCTCCTTGCGGTGGCTTTTGTTGGGTGTAGACACGGGCCTGAGTCATCACTGTAGAATTTTCTGCCATGCCCTCGTAGATGGCCCAAACATCATCTTCACCCTTAGAAAAATAGGATCCACCACAAGAGGCGTTGACAAGCCCTTGCAACTCCGGTGTCAGCCCGTAGAAGAAACTCTGCACCAGGTTGGGCTTGGAGATGTCGTGATGTGGACACCGATCAATGAGCTCTCTAAATCGATCCCAGGCTTCATGGAATTGTTCGTTTGGGATCATGACGAAGTTGCTGATCATTGCTCTAGCTGCGTTGGTCCGGCCGAGAGGATAGTACTTCTTCAGGAATACGGTCCGGAGATCTGCCCATGTGTCGACGAAACGCCCAAGATGTTTGAGCCAATAGGCGGCTCTGTCAACCAAAGAGAATGGAAAGGCGATCATCTTGATGGTGTCCTCGGTCGTCGACCGATCATGGATGGTGCTGCAAATCATCTCGAATTCTTGGAGGTGGAGGTGCGGCTCTTCGGTCGGCAACCCATGGAATTTTGGTAAAAGCTGAATGGTGTGGGGCCGAAGCTCGAAATCTCCGTGGATGGGTGGGAGTCGAATCCATCGGTGAGTGAGGGATGCAGCTGGGTTGTGCAATTCCCTCATGATAGTCTGTGGCGGTCTCTCGCCGTCTGGATCGCCTCCTCCTGCGTCTGGTCCTCCTCCTCCACCACCTTCTCCGCCAGCACGGTTCTCTCTCATCTGAGCAATTTCCCTCATAAGGTCACCCATGAATGTGCCCTGGTTACGGATCTGTTGCTGCATAGTCTCCAGGGATGCTAACAAGGAATTATTGATGGCTGCTTGATCAAATAGGAACGGAGGGTGCTCATGATCATCTTCATGCTCGCCTCTGTCTGCCATGGCTGGATTTTCTGAAAAAGCAAAAGAGGCCATCTCAGGTGCTGTCGAATGAGCGGAACACTGTGATGCACTGTATTCAGACACTCTTGGACTGATGGAAGAAGAATGAGAAGGGTGGTCGAGGGGGAACAGGGTGGATGTAAACTCAGGCTCGGAGAGCGGACTCTCCGAGGTATTTCTAGATGAATAAGGCGGAGTGCGGGATAACGGTGCCGACAAAGTCGGCCTAAGAGATCTCCGTCCCATCATCTTGATTTAGAGAAAAGGCGGATGAGATCTGGAATGCAAACAGGATGATAAATCAAAACCCCAGTTTCACCTACTCAACACTTGAGCTGATGACCGTGAGAGTTCGATCTGTTATCTTGTCAATTTTTATTAGGTGATCAGTCAATCCATCAGAGCGTTAGAGCGAGCTGTTAGGTATCCTACTTTCCTAGCCGACTGTCCCAATCCACGTCAGATCTTTCCCAGCCAGTATGAATTGCGGATCGTAGCCCGGTTGCTCCCGCTAATTCAATCTGTTAAGGATATCGCGGTCCGCTTTACCGGTTACCGGAGAGATCCTCACTGGAGAACGACTAACCACGACCAGTAGTCAACCAAAATTTCAGATGTGGCTCTATCCTAGTGTCGAGGCACTCTCTCGCAGCAGATAAATCAAACAAGGAGGGGATTACTCTCCCAAAACAAAATTTTTGGTGGGATGAGTTTTAAGGTCGAGTTTGCATTAGCAGTCCCAATTTTTATTGTTTTCACTTTTTTTAGGTGTTGTTCTGAGCAAACATCGTCTAACGAATTTTCCAATTTCCTTGTTATTAAAATTCAGTAAAACAGGGGGAGGAAAGTGGAAAAGCCGATGCGCGGTTTAAAATCTATGATGCATGCAGGGATAGAGATGCGTACCTTGTCGCCAGCACTCTACATGCAAAGTGATCCGCGCATAATTTAAAGACAATAATTTAAACTACCTATATGCATGCACGAGGAAATCGTCCTAAGATGAGCAACTTCTATTAACGTGAAGAACAAGTAGCTATGACAAAGAAAAGAGTCCGGAGTCCGGTCTTGGCTCACCCCTCCTCTTCTCGACACACTCGAGTTCAGGAGTAGCGCTTAACAGGGTGGGCTCGCGGCACGTGGCCTCTAGTCCAAGTCAAATAGCTTTTTCAAGTAAATTTTAGCCAAGTCCAATTACGTTCTATAGGTGCAGGCAAGATATTAGGGATTGGGCCTTAGCTTCTTAGTTCGTCACAGTCAACAAAAATTCCTATGTCTAGGGGCTAAATCCTCGTGAAACAAATAGAAATGAAGGCGAGAAAACCGCGAAAAACACAAAAACCGCGGTGAGCCCCCAAGTGAACAAACACTTGGAAGTTAGGCCCGGTAGTGTCCAAGTCCGAATGTACCTGTATTATTACAAATTATCAAAGTCACTCTCTCACGGAAACAAAGTGCAACTAATCTAATCACTCTCTCTCAATCCTCCTGCTCTCTCCTGCCGGCTTGGCCCAAGAAGGCCGGCTCCGCTTCCCAAGGATACTCCGGATCACCTAAGTAATCCGCCTCGCTCCGCGGTCCCTCGCAAGAAGACAAGAAAAGAGATGGTCAGATAGCTCAACAAGATATATCAAAAATGTAAGAGATGAAAATGATGCTATGGTAAACAAACACACAGTTAATCAAAATGTAAACTACTCGCTGTTGCTCCCCGGCAACGGCGCCATTTGATAATCGCAGATTTCACGAGAGCCTAAATTGGTGTCTCACACAAGGCGGAGACAACCGTCGCTGTGGCGACTCTCAAATGAAACCTGTATTTAATCAACAATTAACCCACACTGAAGATCAACAAATTAGATATAATGTGGAGTTAAAATTTATTTTTAACTCTGCACAAAATGTATAGCAAGAAAGTATGCAGAGAGTTCGAACACAGGGAGCAAGCAGGGTAATTCACAAAAGTGTAAGCACAAGTGTGTGTCTGTGTGATGTGTCTACACTAAGCAAGCAAGGATGTTTTTGTGGGTTTTTAATTTTTAATATTTTTTTTTAATTTTAATTTTTAATGTTGTATTTTGATTTTTAATTTTCTGATTTTTATAATTTTATCTTTTATATTTTTTATTTTCTTTTTCAATATTGAAATATAAAAGCAATATAATACAAGACAAGATGAAATAGTTATAAAAATGTGCAAAAATATCCAAAAGTTCAGAAGTACAATCTTTTTGGTATTTTTGTGGTTTTCTACTGTTTTTGTGATTTTTGGGGATTTTTCAAGGTGTTTTTGATATTTTTAATTACTGAAATAAGAGAAAACAGTGGAAAATATGCTGGCTGTGAACAAAATGAGATCTAAAAATAGCAACCAGTAGCTCAAAATTTTCACACTATTTTTCAAATAAAAAGGACAAAATAAGGAACAAACAGAAACTGAGTTTTTGATTTTTGGAGTTTTCTACTATTTTATATAATTTATTGAAGTTTTTGAGTGTTTTTAAATTTTTAGTGTTTTTCTTTTGAGATTTTTAGTGATTTTTGGACTGACACTAAAATAGGTTAAAATAGACACTAGGTGATTTTTTTGGAGTTTTTGGAGGAGTTTTAATATTTTTTTGGTATTTTCTAAACTAGACAGTGCACAAATAGCAAGTTTTGATTTTTAATAAATATGAAGATAAGATAAAATCAAAAACTAAATATGTGGCGTGAAAGTACACATGTCCAGGAGCTTAAGTTCAAAATTTGAGAAATTTTGGAGTAAAATGATAGATCAAATAATTAGAACAAACATCCAAACATCAAACAGTACTGGCAGGGGTATATATGCAATATATCAAACATCCAGGGGCATACACGCAATATTTCCACAAAAGGTTACACTGAAACTTGCATTTTAAGGGTTAAAGATGAATAACAAAACCCGCAAGGGTATCTGGGCAATTTACCCACCAGGGCGCGTGACTCGCACGCGCCTGGAAGGGGTACTTTTGCAATATTACAAAGTTCCAAGGGGTTCAATGCAGTTTCTCCAAAATATTACAACTTAAAGCAAACATTCATGGACTTAAGCGATATAAATAAACCCCAGGTGGGTCCCTGCAAAATACCCAGCCCCCTCACGCGCACGGACACGTGAGGTGACGTGGATTGGACCTAGGTGCAAATAAGAAAACTACGGGGTTCTAGTTGCAATTATTACAGAAATATTTAAACTACAGCTTAAAGTTTATGGAATGAAATGAAATACAAGATTTGCGAGGGTGGGGATGCAAAATACCCTCGCTCAGGCGCTCTGCAGGTGACGCGTGGCGCGCATCCAACGGCTGGCGACGATGGACGATCCAACGGCGGGAAGCGGGCCACTTATCCACGTGGCAGCACGAGAGCGGCCGATAACGGTTGGCGTTGACGTCTGGGATTAGATCTCAGTCAGAGATCTGACGGTGGACGGGCTTGGAAGATCGGACAGTCGTCACGCGAACTGGAGCTGCGGCTCAATCGGACGGTGGAGAAGCGAGGAGGAAGAACGGGGAAGAAGGCCGGCGGAGGCGAACTTCCCCGACTCCGATCTCGCTCCTCAGACGGTGGATGGGCTCCAAAATGGAGCTGCAGGCTCCTGGGAGGTCCGGCTATGTGCTGGGAGGCTCAGGGTCGTCGGAGATGCTTCGATGTGCTGGCGCGAGAGCGGCGGAGCTCGGAGCTCCAGGTATCTCCGGCGAGAGCTGCAAAATGCCTTCCAGGTACGTTGACTGCGCTTTGACCTGCAAAACAAGGTGAGAGGGTCCAGGGCAAACTGCCTGGACTCCGCGGAGGCGAAATGGAGGTCGGAGGTGGTCTGTGGACGGCGAAGAGATGTCGGCCGGAGGTGCGCTCCGGCGATGAGCGATGGGAGGTCGATTTGATCGATGGATTTCGGATTTTTTTAGGGATTTTTGATACTGACGCTAAGGGGAATAAATGACATAAAAAGGAAGGGAAAGAAGGGACGCCTCGAAGGTGGACTACCTGAGGAAGAAGAACCTCGACGCCGGTGGTCGGCGGAGGTGGTGGAGCCGCTACAGAGCCCCCTCGACTCGCCTGAAGGTGTGGATGCGGAGCTGTCACCTCCGGCTACACGAAGAGCTCGACAGGGAGGAGGATTAATGGCTAAGGAGGGTTCAAACTTGGGCTCGAAGACGGCGGGTGGTTTAAGTAGGAGGCGATGGCGTCTTCTTCAAGCGAGCTCCACGCGCGCATCATGAGGATATGGCTGGATCCGAAGACATGGCGTGGGAGAGTGGAGATCAGGGATGAACTTCCGAGAAGGAATCAAGGCGCGAGGACAAGCGGATCGAGCGCAAGAATTTCTTGAAAATGGGGCAAAATCGCGGGCGTCAGAGGTGGCAGGCTTTGGTCAGGGGAGTTGACCGGGGTCAACTCTAGACCGCGCCTGGTTGGTCCACGTGGACCAACCAGGAAACTCAGATTAGAAATTATTTGAAAAATCAAAATAAAATGGTAAATGAATTTATTGATGTTAGGTTATAAAATAAAAAATGTTTATTATTTTATGAAGAATTTTTCTGTGATTTTTATTTATTTTTATGAGACGTATTTTTATAAGTTTGCATTTATGCCCTTTATAGTATATATATCTATATATTTAAGTATTTTATTTTTATTTTGTGTATTTTATCTTTATTATTTTTATTTATCATTTTTCTAAAACATAAAATACTTTTATGTACATAAATACCTTTTTATTTTATTTTTCTGAATTATTTTGTTCACTTAATAAAATGAAAGTATTATTTGTGTATGTATGTATCCCTGTAATATACCTATGTATTATAATATATACAAGTATTTTTCTTTGAGTTTTATTTATGTTTTTATTCTGATTTAATGTACATAATTATTATAAATAATATTTACAACCTTTTAAAAATATGAAATCGGATAAATAATGAATAAGGAATAAAGTGAATATTTTAATCTGTACACTTATACAATGAGGGTCCAAAACCCAATTTTCAAACCGTAGCTCCGCCAAATGCGAAACCACAACCATTGGATAGATTATTTTATTCTATATACAATTAAAGGTGAGTAGGCTGCATTTGGAGTTTTTATTTGTGAGATACAGGTCTGGGAAGTTGGCATTCTGGATTTTTATTCAGACCATAACTTTTTATCTGTACATTATTTTTCTGTGAAATCAATTTTGTATTTTTCTTTATTTTATTATCTACAACTTTCATGTACAAAGTTTCTTTATTTGAGGTACTAAAAGTGGAACCAAAAATAGGTCCCAAAAAGAATAAAGAAATGAATAGAATGAAATAGGTATTTGACCCTTATCTCCCCTACTTTATTCCTGGTCGACCTATTCATCAAGATGCCTAGGTCTCGGGGTATTGGGTCATAAAATATTTACAATATTTTATTCTTTTTCTTTTCTTTATTTATTCTATAATTTTGGCCTTAATTACAGTATTTTATACACTAATATAATGCACATGCATGAACGCTAAGATGGTGATTTTAATGCTATTTACAGGCATTTGCTAGGGTTTTCGGTGCCAAAATGATAGAATAAAGATGATGAAATGTGGATTCATCAAAAACCCGTTAGGCATTGTTTGTGTATAAAAAAATCTAAAAAAGTGAAAGCAATAAAATTTGGGACTGCTAAAGCAAACTTGACCCTAAAACCCACCTCATTTAAAAATATTTGTTTGGGGAGAGTTACTCCCTCATTGTTTGGTTTGCTTGAGCGAGAGAGTGACCCGGACACTAAGATAGAGCCACGCCTGAACTTCCGTTAGACTACTGGTCTTGGAGTTAGTCGTTCTCCAGTGCGGATCTCTCCGGTAACCGGTAAAGCGGACCGCGACGTCCTTTACAGAGCGAGTTGATCGGGTAGCCGGTAAACGGTTCGCAACTTGTACTGGCTGGGAATGATCTAGCTTTGGGATTGGGCCAGTCTCTTGGGAACATCGTGTTCTTAATAGTTTGCTTAATCGCTCTGCAAGATTTTTTTATCACCTAACTTAAAATTGACAAGATTAACGACCGATCCTTTATGGTCATCAGCTCGTGTTGAGTAGGTGAATTGGGGGTTTGATTTCTCATCTTGTTTGCCTTACCAGATCTCATCCGCACTCATCCCCACATCACGATGATGGGAAGGAGGTCCCTTAGGTTGCCTTTGGCAGCACCGCTTTCGAGCACTCCTCCCCATTCATCTAGGACGGTTTCGGAGAGCCCAGAACCGCTCTCCGAACCTGAGTTCACTACCACCTTTTCTCCTCTCGACCACCCTTCTTCCACCAATCCTGAGATAGCTGAGCAGAGACCACCACATATTTATGTTCACTTGACGGCACCTAAGTCGAGGTCTTTTGCCTTTGTAGAGACCAGAGAAATGGCCAGCAGTGACGGACGAACCGATGGACAGCCACAGAATTCAACTTTTGTTCTAGATCAGGGCGCCATCAACAATACCTTGCTATCCTCCCTAGAGACGATGCAGCGACAGATTCGGGACCAGGGAGCATTTATGGCAGAGGTCCGTCAAGAATTAGCACAGATGCGAGCCGACAGAGGAGAGCATCACCGAGGAGACAATGGAGAGATTCCAGAGCTTGGAGGAGGATCGGACGGACAATCGGAGGATCAACTGGAGCCAGCTAGACAGCCACGATCGATGAGGCACTTGCACAATCATGCTGCAACTCTCACTCATCGTTGGATTCAGCTCTCTGAGATTCTGGGCGATTTCAAGCTTCCCCCCCAGACCATTCAGTTTTTGCCCAAGTTCCATGGGCTAGCCACCGAGGAGCCACATCTTCACCTGCAAGAGATTGAGATGATCTGCAGCACTGTACACGACAGATACGTGGATGAGGACACTATCAAGATGATAGCATTCCCTTTCTCCCTGGATGACAGAGCAGCTGATAACCGCCCGAACGACTAAGGTAAAGGTAAAGAAATGGTCGTCGCGACCTCAATCACTCGGGCTAAGTATATCTAGAAAAATCAACCACTCAGAACATGTAAAACTAATCGAGCACAAAAGAGAGCGGTCCTGCTATGAGATTAACCTGGTATAGCACCCAGGGTCGAACACAAGGAGCACAGATTGGCCTTGCGGCCTACGATGTAGTCAGAAATCCGAGAGAGTATTTTTTAGTGTTTTTAAGGGTTTTTATATTTTTTTAGGATTTTTGGAATATAAAGAAAACAGGAAAAGCACACAAACAATTAACTTGAACAATTTATTTAATGCATTAAAAAGCAAGCAAAAATTCAGACAAAAATGTTTTTATGTGTTTTATATTTTTTTATGTTTCTGGTGAATTTTTGAGATTTTTCTGATGTTTATTTTATTTCCTAAAAATCAAACAGTGCGAAAAGCAAGGGGTACTGTCCAGCCAGGCCCAAAACCCAAAGATAAAATATCTAAGGATCTCAAAGGGACCTGGAGGTAATTTTCCTGTATACTAGAGAAAACAAGGAAAATTTGAGCACCAAAATTATTGTTTTTGAGTTTTTAAATTATTCATTATGATTTTTAGGAGTTTTGAGGTGTTTTTAAGTTTTTAGGGTTTTTACTCAATGAAAAATAGCCAAAATTGGCTAGAAAATCAAGGAACACAAAATAAACAGTAACTAATTTTTTTAGAATTTTTAGAAGGGTTTTGATATTTTTTTTGGGGTTTTTGACTCTAAACAGTAGCAAAAATAAGGGTTTTTGAATTTTTAAAAATAGCAAATGAAATCAAAAATGTCCTCAAAAATCTACAAAAATCCTACACCATGGCAGGAGCCATGTGTCAAATTTTCGTTGGATTTGGAGGTGATTTGATATTTTATTCAAAAATCAAAAGGGGGCACTGTGCACAGGGACCAAAGTGCAAATACCCAAAGTTCTGGGGGTCCTGGTGCAAAATACCCAAGAAATCACGCGCGAGGCGCGTGTCTGGGGCACTCAGGGATCCAAATGTAAGAAAAATAAGTTCCGAGGGCTTATTGGTAACAAGTACCCAAAAGTCCAGGGGCTTATCTGCAAATAACCCAAAAAATATCGCACATGGGGAATTAAATCACGCACAGAGGCATAAATGCAAATAAAGAAAACTTTTTATCCTAACATCCAGAACTACAGGGTTTATATTGCAAATAACCCAATAAAGTTCACGTGACGAAGCACGTGGTCCACGTAGACAGGGGTATAAGTGCAAATAAAGTAAGTACGAGGTCCTTAATGCAAATCTCCCAGAAAATAAACAACTTAATTTAAAAATTACAGGACTAAGATGAAATAAAACAAACAGAGGGGCCTAAGATGAATTTACCCCTTTTATTATTATCGACGGCCTGATGTGCGCCACATGGATAAATGGACGGCTGAGAAGGGGGTGGCGCCCAGGGCTCCGGTCCTAGACTGTGATCCGACGGTCCATGTGCTGCCACGTTGCAGATCGAACGGTGGACGAACGACGAGGCTGAGCTGGCTGGATCGACGGTGGAGATCGACCCTCGAATGGATCTGACGGTTGACGCTGCTCCTCAAATGGACGAACGTGATTGGATCTGGAGCTCGGGGGTCAATCGGACGGCGGAGGAGGATGGTGGACGAACAGGGCTCCGGCGAACTTCGCCGGACTCGTGGCGGCGCTGGTCTCCTCGTGGACGCTCGCTGAAGGTTGGAGAAGGAAGCTGCGAGCCCTCCGCGTCTAATGGAGCCCTCCGATGGCCCAACCGATCCTCTGGGAGGTCCGGCGAGGTCGGCGGAGGTGGAGCAGCTGGACCAAGTGGTCCAAGACCTCAGATGGGCTTGGATAGACCTGCAAAGTATCCCAGCAAACTCGCGGGTCGAGGGCAAAGTGCCTCGACCCTGTTAGGCGTGGTGAAGGTGATCGGGGAGGCGAAATGGGCAAGCTCCGGCGAGGCGATGGACGGAGGAGCTCGAATCCCAGCTCCTGTGCGAGCTGGGTTGGGCGAAGGGGTGAAGAAGATGCGGAGAGGTCTGGCGAAGACGATGGTCGGGTCGGAATGACAAATGGGGTATCGGAGGTGGCTGGCGACGGCGGCGGAGCTACGCTAACAGTAAACTAAAAATCGAGATTTACGCTAAACTATGGCCTAAAGGATCTACCTGGGTGGAGCGGAAGACTGTGTTGGGGCTTAGCTAGCTCTCGGTCGTAGCCTCGAAGGGCGTCAAGGCCTGAGGCTCGAGCTCCTGCAAGCGGCGGAGCACGGCGGCGCGAAGCTGCCGGATCGATGGTCGGGGCACCCTCTCCTCACTGCAACAGGGGCAAACGCGAGCTGTCACCTCGGTGATTGCTCTGGAGGTCACGGGAATGAAAGTGGCGAGCCAAAGATGAGGCGCGGAGGCGGCGGAGGTCGGGATATATATGGAGACAGGGCCGATTAAGGTTGAGTGGAGGCAGCTATGGAAGGCGTGGATCCCACGGCGAAGGATCTGGCGAGGATGTCAGATGAACGGCGAAGAATCCGGGCGCGGGGTTCGCGGGGGCGACAGGCTGGAGACGCGTGGAGAAATCGACGAAGTCGGGTCGGGCGCGAGTCGACGCAAAAGGAAAGAGTCCGCGGGGGAGTTGACCGGGGTCAACAATCCCCCGTGGACCAATCAGGAGCTGCCACGTTTTTATTTTTTTGTTTATTTAATTTAAGGTAGAAAAAGGCCGAATTAAGAAAAACTCAAAACATGAAATATTTTTCTTTTATTTTTTTCTATTTTTTGGTGATTTTTAATTAATTTTTGGAAATAAAAATAGGGTAGCTATATATATAGGTATATGTACACTATATAGATTTTAATTTTTGATTTTTTTATTTGTTATTTTTATGTATTTTTATGCCCATTTTATATTTTATTTATTTACATCATAAAGTAAAGAACAAAATGGTATTTTTATTTTATTTTAATTATTTATACACAAGGGTGAAATAAATAGTTGTATACATTTATATACATGGTATCTATACAATGTATTTTTGTATTTTTAATTTTGTAATTTTTATTTGATTTTTGTTTTGTTTCTTGTTATTTTATGTATTTACAATATGTAACATAGAATATTTACAAAAAGTTTAGAAAATAATTTTATTTATTTATAGGGTTAAATAAATAAAGGATGATGGTCTATGTACATGGTGAAAGGGCATTTTTGGAATTTTGATTTTTAAATTTTTATTTTGTTTTTAATAGTTTCTAAATATATACAAAATGTATACAAGCATATTTTTGGGTGAGGAAAATATAATTTTATTTATTTACAAAAGTATGTACACATGAGCTCCTATCTCCCTCTACTTTGGCTTTTATGCGGTCAGGCCCATGCTGAGCCCTCCCTTGGGTTAGGTTGCTCAATATTTATTCTAAATATTTCCCTCTTTTTCTTTTTACTCTTTATTCTTTTATTTTTGCACAAAAACATGCTAATTATATCTTTTTACACAATGCATGCTTTTGGTAATTATTTGTATTTGCACATATTTACATGTATTTGCAAAGGTTTTTGTAGCTAAAATAGAAGAATAAAGAGTGATGAATGGGTATTCATCACCCCCCTATGCTTAACTTTGCTAGTCCCTTAGCAAACACTTATTTGAAAAAGAAGTGAAAAAGAAAGAAAAAGAAAAAGAGGATGTACATGGATCAAGGTTGAATTATTAAACTTTCCTTTATTAACTTGAAATATGGAGCTCGATCAGATCTTTGGATTATTAATGTGTCGGAACCTTATTTGGACTTAAGCTTAAAACTCAACAGTCTCCAAGTTCCACCAATCTATGGGCAAGACTCCTTAATAAACCAGATCAGAACAAGTCTACATACACAAACTCTAATGACCATGAATCTTTCCATGCGGTGTAGGTGATATGTGGCTCCCCACCTCAGAAGTAACAAAGAAACAACCTCCCTCAACCTGGTAACTCTAGTGCCTCAGTCTAGCAACTCTTTCCTCGAGAAGCGGGGTATTCCCTTCTAAGTTCAAGTGCAACCGGCTCAAGAAGAGGGGGTAGAAGTATAGAGTTTTGGAAGCTTAGCCAGTGTAGCTAAGTCTCCCGCTGCAAGCTTCATGAGATGTAACATGGATACCATAAGCTTTGCTTTATTTGACTATATACACTCCGGTGGGGTTATTAAATTTTCAATCCGACCCACCACTTTTTTGGAGTTCTTTTTGCATTTTTGCAATATTTTTTTTTTCAAAGACTTCTGTACAACATATCTACATGGTGCAGCATATAAGAAATTTCCCCTTGAGCCAGTAGACTATCCCTCTTTTGAAGCTTTATTGCAACCCACAGCTTCTGTCTTTAGCCTTCATCACCACTAGACCAAGTTGAGGTGCACTTCCTTCACTATAAGAAGAAGAGAGGTTCCGCCTAGAAGTACTACCCTCATATGCTACCCCAAGCCAAAGGAAACTGCCTCCTCACCACCTCATCCGTGGAGAGCCATGTGTAAGTGCAGGTGCAAGTCAAGCCATTGTCTTTAAGAGTCATGCGTGTGTTGTTAAATGTTCTACTTAAGCTCATCAAGATGACATATGCTCATAGCCTAGTGGACTCAAAGAATTAAGTCCTTATGGACCTGAAAAGCCTTAAACCTAAATCCTATAAGGTTCCTCTTAAAGTTAAGTGGATTAAGATCTTATTCAAGCTCCATTTCTCAATTTAGTTCCAGGCTTAGTTTAAATGTCAACTCTCATCCAGGAAAAACTATATACATATATGTACAGAAGATGCTATTTACAAATATTTTACAATCATGCAAAATTTTTGAAAAATGTTTTGAAATCATGGATGAATGATGCATGAGGTGCAAGTTTTTCAAAAAGATATTTACAAACATTTACACAAGATTTTTGCAAACTTTTGATTTTCAAAACATTTTGGAAAAATTTTGTACTATATACATAATTTTGATACAAAATATTTACACAAGCTTTACACAAAAGATTTTTGAAATCATTTTTACAAAAATACTTTGTACACTAGCTATGTATGTGCAAGATAAAAGAGGTTTATGTACATGAAAAAATTTTAAATTTTTGTGATTTTTAGCCATTTTATTTATTAACACACTCACACAAAGTACGAGTTATGGCTAAAGTATATATGAAATATATACACACCCCCCTATACTTAGCTCGAACGATGTCCTCAGAGTGATCAAGAGCGATGAAGAAGACATAACTCGTGCTTAGTAAAAGGGAAGTGAAAAGGAATGGCTAAGTACAGGAATGAATAAATGAATAGAATGAGAGGAACTCGGTGGTCTCCCCCTATACTTAGGATTAACTAATCCTAAGTATAGCAAGCTGTACATGAAGGGAAAGCCGAGTGAAGAAGATACAGAATCTGCCCCCCCTATACTTAGGGTAAAATATCCCTAAGTATAGGCAGAAAAAACAGGAGCAGAAAGAATGAAAAGAATACTCGCAGGTCCGACATTCCCCCCTGTACTTAGGGTAAAGTACACCCTAAGTATAGCATAATCACAGGATGAGAAAAGGGATGTGGGACTAAAGAATAGAATGATATGGACAACTGGATCTATGCAAACGGAAGAACAGTGAGAATCAGGCGTGAGATGCAAAAGATGTGAGTCAAGAGACCACATCTCATGCAAAATGAATAGCGGCAATAATAACGTCCCGCGGCTCATGATCTAGAAATGGCTTGAGCCGCTGGCCGTTCACTCGAAAGGTACTCTCAGAAGATAACTCAGATATATCAATGCTACCGTTATCGTGTACCTTTCTGACCAAGTAAGGTCCCTTCCATTTGCTCTGTAGCTTTCCTGGAAATAATCGTAGCCTTGCATCAAACAACCATACTTTCTGTCCAATCTCAAAATGCTTGTGGCTGATATGAGAATCATGCCACTCCTTCACTTTCTCTTTATAATGTAGGCTGTTTGAGAAAGCTGTATCTCTAAGCTCTTCCAGGGCGGCTAACTCTGCCCTCCTCTGGTCTCCTACACCATCTGGATCCATAAGGATATCTGTAACTACCCAAAGTGACTTGTGCCTCAGCTCAACTGGTAGATGGCATGGCTTGCCATAAACGAGGCGAAAGGGAGATGTGCCCAATGGAGTCTTGAAAGACGTCCGATATGCCCACAAAACCGAGTCCAAAAGCTGTGACCAATTCTTTCGGTCAGGGCGGACGACTTTCTGTAAAATATTCTTGATCTCCCTATTCGACACCTCAGCTAGACCATTCGTCTGTGGATGGTAAGGTGTGGCAACACGATGGTCTATACTGAACTCGCTAGCAAGGGCCTTCACCTGGTCGTTGACGAAATGAGATCCCCCATCAGAAATCAAAACTCGTGGAACCCCGAACCGCGTGATGATGTGCTTTCTCAAAAATCTGCAAACTGTCCTCGCATCAGCGGCTCGGGCGGGGATAGCCTCAACCCAACGACTCACATAATCAACGGCCAGCAGAATGTACTCAAATCCCTGACTCTTAGGGAATGGACCCATGAAATCGATGCCCCATGCGTCAAAAACCTCACAGAAGTGAATGGGCTGCATCGGCATCATATCACGCTGTCCACAAGTGCCCATCCTCTGACAGTCAGTACACCTCTTCACGAACTCATCAGAGTCCTTGAAGAGTGTAGGCCACCACAAGCCGGATTGGAGCACTTTCTGTGCCGTTCTCCTCCCAGAATGATGTCCTCCTGCCTCAAGCTTGTGGCAGTAAGTGAGGACACTATGATGCTCCTCCTGAGGAATACACCGTCGCCAGACGCTATCCCCTCCTTCGTGGTAAAGGATGGGATCCTCCCAGTGGTAGGACTTGGCCTTCGCAAGGAAGGTCTCACGCCTCTGCCTGGGCCAATCTTGTGGGACTTTCCCAGCAACGAGAAAGTTCACAATATCGGCATACCACGGGAGTGAGGTGATAGCAAGGATCGCCTCATCTGGGAAGGTATCTCGAATAGGATCAATCTGCTCAGAATCCTCAGGCTGATCTAGTCGGGAAAGATGATCCGCCACCACATTCTTGACTCCAGGCTTATCCTTGATCTCAATGTCGAACTCCTGGAGTAGAAGGATCCATCTAGTAAGTCTTGCCTTGGCATCCTTCTTTGACATGAGGTACCTGATGGCGGTGTGGTCAGTATACAAAGTCACTCTAGATCCAATGATATACGATCTGAACTTATCTAGGGCGAACACTACTGCTAGCATCTCCTTCTCTGTGACCGTATAATTCCGCTGGGCGGAATCCAATGTGCGGCTAGCATAGTGTATGGCAAACGGAACTCCGTCCCTCCTCTGTCCTAGCACGGCCCCTACGGCAAAATCAGAGGCGTCCGTCATGATCTCGAATGGGAGAGACCAATCGGGTGGCTGAAGGACAGGAGCCTCAATAACACACTGCTGGAGAGTCTCAAAGGACGAAAGACACTTGTCATCGACAAGGAACTCGGTGTCTTTCGTCAAGAGGTCAGTCAACGGTCGGGCAATCTTGCTGAAATCATGAATGAATCTCCTATAAAAACCAACGTGCCCCAGAAATGACCGTAGCTGCTTCAAATTGGACGGCGGTGCGAGTTTTCTAATGACGTCAACCTTGGCCGGATCAACCTCCATGCCTCTGTTGGAGATGATATGGCCAAGCACCGTCCCTTGAGTCACCATGAAGTGACTCTTCTCCCAAGACAGAACCAAGCGGGTAGCAATACATCGCTGGAGCACTCGGTCTAGGCAGTCAAGACAGGAATCGAATCCGTCGCCGTAAACCGAGAAGTCGTCCATGAAGACCTCCAAACACTCCCCTACCATGTCCGAAAAGATTGACAGCATGCACCTCTGAAAAGTCGCAGGGGCGTTGCATAGCCCAAATGGCATGCGTCGAAAGGCGTATGTACCGAAGGGACAGGTAAAGGTGGTCTTCTCCTGATCCTCAGGAGCGATGGCCACCTGATTGTAGCCCGAGTACCCATCCAGGAAGCAATAATGGCTCTTCCCTGCCAGTCTCTCTATGATCTGATCAATAAAAGGCAGGGGGAAATGGTCCTTCTTGGTGGCCTGGTTGAGTCTCCTGTAGTCAACGCAGACCCGCCAAGAGGTGGGTACTCTTGTAGCAATCTCCTCTCCCGACTCACTGATCACAGTCGTGATGCCCGTCTTCTTGGGCACCACATGCAAGGGGCTAACCCACTTGGAGTCGGAAATGGGATAAATAAAATCTGCACTCCACCATTTTGATATTTCCTTCATGACAACCTCTCGTAGGTTGGGGTTCAGTCGCCGCTGGAACTCACGCGACGGCTTTGCCCCTTCCTCGAGATAGATATGGTGGGAGCACAACGAAGGACTAATCCCATGGAGATCTGCTACGCTCCATCCAATTGCCTTGCGGTTCTTTTCAAGAACCTCCATCAGACGGGATTCTTGTTCTCCAGTCAGATCGGCAGAGATGATGACTGGGTACATCTCAGATTCTCCCGCAAGGAATCGATACTTCAGCGAAGTAGGGAGCGGCTTTAGCTCTGGACAGCTGGGTGCTGGCAGATCTGGCTTCTGAAGAAGATGTGTGTATGCTGACAATTCTGCTAAATCTACCTGGGAAAATGATAAAGAACTCTCACAAACTGGATCTGGAGAAGGCGGGTCCTCTGCATTGTCTCTGATCTGCTCTACCTCTACCTCCTCCTCATCTATAGGCTCAGGTGGATCCAGGTCTGGCATCTGATCATCACAATCTGCCCAATCAGATTCTGAATCCGAGGGATCTGTATCAACTGCGGTGGCATCAGTACCACCGTAGAGCAGGGTGGCCTCAGTACCACCATCACTGATAATCGTGTCGCGATCAAGGTCCGACTCTGCTGACTCAATAGTATCCTGAACCAGGGCTGTGCTCTCCAGACTATCCTCTGCTATCATCTCTGCATCAGCTGTATCTGAATATGAGAGGATGGTCTGTGCTGCAGGATCTGCCCAAGCTGCCTCATCATCTGTGATCACAAAATCACAGTCCTGGTGTATGTCTGGCTCTGTATCTGTCAGCTGTTCTGAATCTGTACTGCCCTCTGAGCGGGATCTACCTCTGGCTCTGTGGTCCTTAACCGTCTCTATTTGTATACTCTCGCCCTGGACGCGAAAGAATACCTTCCCACTGTCATGGTCAGTCACCGCCTTGGCTGTGGCCAAGAACGGGCGACCGAGGATGATGGGGGAATCGGTCAACGAGTCAGGGGTCTCCATGTCCAGCACTACGAAGTCCACGGGGAATTGCAAACCCTGAATCGTGACGACAACGTCTCGTAACAACCCCTTTGGCCTCTTGACAGACCGATCAGCAAACTGAAGGTATGTCCTGCTCTGTCTAAGAGTGCCCAACTCTAAATGATCGAGAAGGGCTGCCGGAAGAAGGTTGATCGACGATCCGCTATCTAATAGAGTACGGTCGAACCTCTGCTCACTAATATGACATCTGACATACGGGGCTCCTAAATCTGGCCTCTTGGTCGGCAGATGGTTCTGGATCGCGTAACACGTGGCTTTTGTCAACACATGAATTTCTGCGGTGTTGTTCCTCTTCTTCCTCCTGACTGTGGTCCTGGCTCTCAAGGATCGCTGAAGAAGAGGGATGTGCTGCAAAGCCTCATGGAGGGTCAGCTGGATGTGAAATCGGTCTATCATGCTCTGGCTGAACTCCTCCTGCTCTCTCTCTTTTGGATCTTTTTCTCTTTTCTTCCCCTTTCCCAACTCAAGGGCTCTAGGAAAGGGGATCACAGGGTCCTTCTCAGATGAAGGACTAGGAATAGGCCTAGACGGTTCGATGACCGGATCCTCACATAAATCATTCACCACAGTGGGATCAGAAGAAACTAAACCTTTTCCTTTATTCAACATAGAGTCCTGAGATACATTCATACGAGGAAAGACAACATCTCTATCAGAATGAATATTGGTGGCCTTAGTACCACCTCTAGCTGGCTCTACAACTAGACGTCTTGCGGCCTCAGTACCGCGGGCTGGCTCGGCTCTGCTGGTGGCTTCAGTACCACCTCCTCGATATGGTGAAGCGGCAGCCTCAGTACCGCCGGTGGAATCAGCATCTCGGGTGGCATCAGTACCACCGTCATCATCATGTGCGGCTTCAGTACCGCTCTCCTCTTCCTCATCTGGCGCTCTAGATGGATCCTCGCGTTGTCGCTCAGATGAGGCGCCGCCTGCTGGTCTTCTACCGCTCCTAAGTGTAACAAAATCAGCATCAAATAGATCCGACGACATATCATCAAATGAGTCACTAGGAGTGGTAGGCTCAGTGTGAACTACCTGCTCAGACTTCCTCTTCAAGCTATTCGGATTAGGCTCGATCTGTGCAGGGATGGCGGCCTTCCCTCTCATCAGGTCCCGCATCTCCTGGCGGAACTCATCCATCTCCCGTCTAAATGTAGCCTGCTGCTCTGTGAAGATGCGGGCTAGATCATCCAAGGCGGGGCTCTCATGGGAGCCCGACGGGTTGCCTCTCTGGTAATGAGGCTGCTGGACCTGGTGCTGCTGCGGCTGAGAGGGGTAAGAGGAAGGATGCTGCTGCTGGTGAGCCTGCTGCTCACGTCTCCAAGTCTGTCCCTGCTGCTGGTAGGGACGAGGTACGAAGGATGATGGCTGGTATGCTGGGGGCTGCTGGTGATCTCTCTGCTGGGAGTACTGCCCTCCCTGACCGGCTGGCTGCTGTTGGGACTGGTTACCCCCATTCCCCCACCTGAATCCGGGATGGTCTCGTCGGATTCCAGGTTGGGGACGGTCGTACCAAATCCCGTTGACATCCATCAACGGCTCTGCATCGAAGGGGTCTGGCGGCAGCACTGCCAGAGGCTGATCCGGCTGATATACCACCATCTGTAAGTCTGGAGATGGTGGTGACTGGTAAGAGGGCTGCTGCTGCTGGTACGGCTCCGCCTGTACAAGGTGAACTTGTCTAGGCTGCTGCAAGGAGCTGGAGCGCTGGGACGAGCTGCGGCTGCCGCCGGATTCGCCTCGCGACTGAAGACGGGGCTGAGAAGCCGTCTGTGCCTCCTGAAGACACAAGAGATGGGTCTTCACGTCGCTCAGAGTTTGTGCCATCTGCTCCATCTGAGTTATGCCCTGGCACTGCTTCTTCTCTATTATTTCCATGCGGTCCAACTTCTCACTGATAATCCCCATGTCCGCAGCGGCCGACTCTGCCTGTGCGGCTGCAACTGCGGACGAACTGGATGGACCTGCATCAACCCGTGCTATCCGCTGGTATTGCACGGGTCCTGGCGGCTGCTGAGATCTCTGTGTGTACAACCGAGTCTGGGACATCACCATGTAATTTTCGGCCATCTCCTCATAAATGGCCCAGACTTGGTTGTGGTCCTTGGCAAAGTAGGACCCGCCGCAAGAAGCATTCACCAGACCCTGAAGCTCTGGCGTCATCCCACTAAAGAAGCTCTGAACTAGGTTCGGTTTGGAAATGTCGTGGTGTGGACATCTATCCAGAAGCTCTCTGAACCTCTCCCATGCCTCGTGAAACTGCTCGTTAGGGAGCATGGAGAAGTTGTTGATCAGGGCCCTTGCTGCATTCGTCCGCTCGAGTGGATAGTACTTGTTCAAGTACTCGGTGCGGAGCTGCTCCCAGGTGTATACAAACTTCCCTAAATGCTTCAGCCAGGCGGCTGCTCTATCTGCCAGTGAAAAAGGGAAGGCCATCATCCGAATCGTATCCTGGTCCACATGGCGGTCGTGGACAGTGCTGCAGATCATCAAAAACTCCTGGAGATGGAGATGGGGCTCCTCGGTGGCAAGCCCGTGAAAATGAGGAAGCATCTGCAGAGTGTTCGGAGGGAACTTGAAATCCCCCACGATAGCAGGTACCACCACCCAATGGTGCATCAGTGTAGATCCGGGGTTGTGTAACTCCCGCATCGTTCTCGGTGGTCCTGCTCCGGCGGCGGCTGCCGCTGCGGCAGCCGCCGCTGCGGCTGCTGCGGCTGCATCAGCATCAGGAATGTCCTCAGGCTCGCTCTGATCTCTCTCTTCTCTGAGTCTCTCCAACTCCCTTCTCATCTCAATCATGAAAGCTCCCTGATCGCGTAGCTGTTTCTGTACTGTCTCTAATGATGCGATCAGAGTGGAGTTGATTGCTCCCTGGTCTAGTACAAAATGTTCGGGTTGTCGGGAGTCTGGGTCTGAACTGCCGGCTCCGGCCATAATGACGTCTGCAAAATCAGATGAGCCCAACTCAGGTTCTGTCAAATTAATTCGTCTTTCCTCGGGCTCATGTCTCTCAGTAGCAAAAGAAAGGGGATCGAGGGGGAACAGGGTGGAATCGAACTCGGGCCCGGAGAGCTGGTCTCGACTCTCATGGGCCAACCTAGATGGTGAAGTAGACGCGCCTGAAAGCGGTGCAGCCAGAGGCTGCCTAAGAGATCGTCTACCCATCATCTTGATCTGGCGAGTTGGGCGGATGGGATCTGGAGAAAATATGATCGCAAAGCAAACCCCCGGTTCACCAACGCAACACAATCTGAAGACCGTGAAAGCTCGGTCAATTTATCTTGTCAATTTTATTGGGTGAACACACAGAATATCAGAGCGATTACGTGACCTGCTGGGATACCCGATACTCTCTCAACCGATTGTCCCGCACAGAAGAGTCGGTAATCAGTCGAGATGAGCACCGGAGGGCTTTACCTAGTGTTCGGGTCACTCTCTCGCACAATCAAACCAAACAATGAGGGGGTTGCTCTCCCCAAGACAATTTTTTTAGGTGAAGTGTCTTTTAGGGTCAATAGTGTTATCCAGTCCCAATTTTTTTTGTTTTTCTTTTTAATTTTTTTCAAAATAAATACAAGCAGCCTAACGAATTTTCCGATTCTCCTGATGATTAAGCCAAAAACAGAGGGAGAAAACGAAAAAGCCGATGCGCGAAGAAATCAATGATGCATGCAGAGAAAGAAATGCGTACCTTGTCTCCAGCACTCTACATGCAAGTGATCCGCGCAGAATTTAAAGACAGAATTAAACTACCTAAATGGTGCAGCGAGGAAAAACCGAGTCCTAGATGAGCAATTCCTAGCGCAGAACCGTCTAACTTAGTCACTTACCCTTGATCCAAAGAGTCCGGTCTTGGCCCACCCCTCCTCTTCTCGACAGGTCGAGTTCAGGAGTAGCGCTTGCGGGGCAGGCTCGCGACGCGTAGGTTCTCAGGAAAGTGACTAAGTTATTTTTATTATTTATTATTAGTAGGTCCAATTAACGATCTATAGGAACAGATAAGCAATTAATTGTGGGGACCCTACTAATTACGGCACAAGCAAGAGAAATTCCTAAATCTAGGGGCTCGAGAAAAACCGCGTAAACACCGGAAAAGGCAGCTAGCTATCAAAACCGCAGAAAAAGCCGCGAAAATCCAAATGGGTCCCCCGAGCACACCGGTACTCGGCGAAACAGACCCGCTAAGTTACAAGTGTCCACAAATGTCCAAGTTCTAAATTATTACAAACAATATTGTTCTCTCTCAAAATAAAATTCTTCTTCTTCCTCTCCTTGCTCTTCTTCCCGTGCGGGTCCTCAAATAAACTCCAAGTTGGCCACGCAGTACCTCGCACAAAAATCGAAGAGAGAGAGTGTCAGAAAACAATGATAATATAGAGAGACAATATGGAAAAATGACTACAAAGCCGTGCTCCCCGGCAACGGCGCCATTCTGATAACCGCCCGAACGACTAAGGTAAAGGTAAAGAAATGGTCGTCACGACCTCAATCACTCGGGCTAAGTATATCTAGAAAAATCAACCACTCAGAACATGTAAAACTAATCGAGCACAAAAGAGAGCGGTCCTGCTATGAGATTAACCTGGTATAGCACCCAGGATCGAACACAAGGAGCACAGATTGGCCTTGCGGCCTACGATGTAGTCAGAAATCCGAGAGAGTATTTTTTAGTGTTTTTAAGGGTTTTTATATTTTTTTAGGATTTTTGGAATATAAAGAAAACAGGAAAAGCACACAAACAATTAACTTGAATAATTTATTTAATGCATTAAAAAGCAAGCAAAAATTCAGACAAAAACGTTTTTATGTGTTTTATATTTTTTTATGTTTCTGGTGAATTTTTGAGATTTTTCTAATGTTTATTTTATTTCCTAAAAATCAAACAGTGCGAAAAGCAAGGGGTACTGTCCAGCCAGGCCCAAAACCCAAAGATAAAATATCTAAGGATCTCAAAGGGACCTGGAGGTAATTTTCATGTATACTAGAGAAAACAAGGAAAATTTGAGCACCAAAATTATTGTTTTTGAGTTTTTAAATTATTCATTATGATTTTTAGGAGTTTTGAGGTGTTTTTAAGTTTTTAGGGTTTTTACTCAATGAAAAATAGCCAAAATTGGCTAGAAAATCAAGGAACACAAAATAAACAGTAACTAATTTTTAGAATTTTTAGAAGGGTTTTGATATTTTTTTGGGGTTTTTGACTCTAAACAGTAGCAAAAATAAGGGTTTTTCAATTTTTAAAAATAGCAAATGAAATCAAAAATGTCCTCAAAAATCTACAAAAATCCTACACCATGGCAGGAGCCATGTGTCAAATTTTCGTTGGATTTGGAGGTGATTTGATATTTTATTCAAAAATCAAAAGGGGGCAATGTGCACAGGGACCAAAGTGCAAATACCCAAAGTTCTGGGGGTCCTGGTGCAAAATACCCAAGAAATCACGCGCGAGGCGCGTGTCTGGGGCACTCAGGGACCCAAATGTAAGAAAAATAAGTTCCGAGGGCTTATTGGTAACAAGTACCCTAAAGTCCAGGGGCTTATCTGCAAATAACCCAAAAAATATCGCACATGGGGAATTAAATCACGCACAGGGGCATAAATGCAAATAAAGAAAACTTTTTATCCAAACCGTAACATCCAGAACTACAGGGTTTATATTGCAAATAACCCAATAAAGTTCACGTGACGAAGCACGTGGTCCACGTAGACAGGGGTATAAGTGCAAATAAAGTAAGTACGAGGTCCTTAATGCAAATCTCCCAGAAAATAAACAACTTAATTTAAAAATTACAGGACTAAGATGAAATAAAACAAACAGAGGGGCCTAAGATGAATTTACCCCTTTTATTATTATCGACGGCCTGGTGTGCGCCACATGGATAAATGGACGGCTGAGAAGGGGGTGGTGCCCAGGGCTCCGGTCCTAGACTGTGATCCGACGGTCCAGGTGCTGCCACGTTGCAGATCGAACGGTGGACGGACGACGAGGCTGAGCTGCGCTGGATCGACGGTGGAGATCGACCCTCGAATGGATCTGACGGTTGACGCTGCTCCTCAAATGGACGAACGTGATTGGATCTGGAGCTCGGGGGTCAATCGGACGGCGGAGGAGGATGGTGGACGAACAGGGCTCCGGCGAACTTCGCCGGACTCGTGGCGGCGCTGGTCTCCTCGTGGACGCTCGCTGAAGGTTGGAGAAGGAAGCTGCGAGCCCTCCGCGTCTAATGGAGCCCTCCGATGGCCCAACCGATCCTCTGGGAGGTCCGGCGAGGTCGGCGGAGGTGGAGCAGCTGGACCAAGTGGTCCAAGCCCTCAGATGGGCTTGGATAGACCTGCAAAGTATCCCAGCAAACTCGCGGGTCGAGGGCAAAGTGCCTCGACCCTGTTAGGCGTGGTGAAGGTGATCGGGGAGGCGAAATGGGCAAGCTCCGGCGAGGCGATGGACGGAGGAGCTCGAATCCCAGCTCCTGTGCGAGCTGGGTTGGGTGAAGGGGTGAAGAAGATGCGGAGAGGTCTGGCGAAGACGATGGTCGGGTCGGAATGACAAATGGGGTATCGGAGGTGGCTGGCGACGGCGGCGGAGCTACGCTAACAGTAAACTAAAAATTGAGATTTACGCTAAACTATGGCCTAAAGGATCTACCTGGGTGGAGCGGAAGACTGTGCTGGGGCTTAGCTAGCTCCCGGTCGTAGCCTCGAAGGACGTCAAGGCCTGAGGCTCGAGCTCCTGCAAGCGGCGGAGCACGGCGACACGAAGCTGCTGGATCGATGGTCGGGGCACCCTCTCCTCACTGCAACAGGGGCAAACGCGAGCTGTCACCTCGGTGATTGCTCTGGAGGTCACGGGAATGAAAGTGGCGAGCCAAAGATGAGGCGCGGAGGCGGCGGAGGTCGGGATATATATGGAGACAGGGCCGATTAGGGTTGAGTGGAGGCAGCTATGGAAGGCGTGGATCCCACGGCGAAGGATCTGGCGAGGATGTCGGATGAACGGCGAAGAATCCGGGCGCGGGGTTCGCGGGGGCGACAGGCTGGAGACGCGTGGAGAAATCGACGAAGTCGGGTCGGGCGCGAGTCGACGCAAAAGGAAAGAGTCCGCGGGGGAGTTGACCGGGGTCAACAATCCCCCGTGGACCAATCAGGAGCTGCCACGTTTTTATTTTTTTGTTTATTTAATTTAAGGTAGAAAAAGGCCGAATTAAGAAAAACTCAAAACATGAAATATTTTTCTTTTATTTTTTTCTATTTTTTGGTGATTTTTAATTAATTTTTGGAAATAAAAATAGGGTAGCTATATATATATAGGTATATGTACACTATATAGATTTTAATTTTTGATTTTTATTTGTTATTTTTATGTATTTTTATGACCATTTTATATTTTATTTATTTACATCATAAAGTAAAGAACAAAATGGTATTTTTATTTTATTTTAATTATTTATACACAAGGGTGAAATAAATAGTTGTATACATTTATATACATGGTATCTATACAATGTATTTTTGTATTTTTAATTTTGTAATTTTTATTTGATTTTTGTTTTGTTTCTTGTTATTTTATGTATTTACAATATGTAACATAGAATATTTACAAAAAGTTTAGAAAATAATTTTATTTATTTATAGGGTTAAATAAATAAAGGATGATGGTCTATGTACATGGTGAAAGGGCATTTTTGGAATTTTGATTTTTAAATTTTTATTTTGTTTTTAATAGTTTCTAAATATATACAAAATGTATACAAGCATATTTTTGGGTGAGGAAAATATAATTTTATTTATTTACAAAAGTATGTACACATGAGCTCCTATCTCCCTCTACTTTGGCTTTTATGCGGTCAGGCCCATGCTGAGCCCTCCCTTGGGTTAGGTTGCTCAATATTTATTCTAAATATTTCCCTCTTTTTCTTTTTACTCTTTATTCTTTTATTTTTGCACAAAAACATGCTAATTATATCTTTTTACACAATGCATGCTTTTGGTAATTATTTGTATTTGCACATATTTACATGTATTTGCAAAGGTTTTTGTAGCTAAAATAGAAGAATAAAGAGTGATGAATGGGTATTCATCAGCAGCCAATTGGCTGAAGCATTTAGGGAGATATGTTACCTCTTGGGAGCAGCTCTGGACCGAGTACTTGAACAAGTACTATCCACTCAGCCAGACCGATGCAGCACGAGCTCTGATAAACAACTTCTCCATGATCCCCAATGAACAGTTTAATGAGGCATGGGATCGGTTCTGTGAGCTCATCGACCGGTGTCCACATCATGAAATATCTTAGCCCAATCTTGTCTAGAGCTTCTTTTGTGGGCTGACACCAGAACAGCAGGGGCTCGTCAACGCTTCTTGTGGGGGTTCGTACTTCGCCAAGGACGAAGACCAGGTCTGGACCATTTATGAGGAGATGGCTGAAAATTACGATGTGATGTCCCAGACTAGGCTCTACGCTCAGGGGAAGCCCCAACCCCATGCTGTGTCCTATCATAGGATCTCACGGGTTGATGCAGGTCCACCCATTTCTTCGTCAGCAGCAGCAGCACAGGCAGAATCTTCAGCTGCTGACATGGGCAGTATCAGTGAGAAGTTGGACCGCATAGAGATAATAGAGAAGAAGCAGTGCCAAGGCATGACACAGATAGATCAATTAACACAGACTCTTGGTGATCTGAAGACCCACATCTTGTGTCTCCAGGAGGCACAAGCGGCTTCTCAGCCTCGTTCCAGGTCACGAGCTGATCCCACCAGCAACAGCTCTTCCGAGCACTCTGCCCAGTACCACCAGGTCCACCACGTTCAGGCAGAGCCGGTTCAGCAGTTGCAACAGCACTACTCCCAGCCACCACCATCTCAGGACACTCAGATGGTGGTGTATCAGCCGGATCAGCCACTGGCAGTTCTTCCCCCTTTTCCGTACGAGCAGGAGCCGTTGATTGAAGTCAACGGGATTTGGTATGACCGGCAGTAACCCGGGATACGCCGGGATCATCCTGGATTCAGATGGTCCAACGGAGGTACCTCGTCCCAGCAGCAGCCTCCAGCTCAGGGTGGACAGAGCAACCAGCAACAGCAGCGGCCCCATTACTCCCAGCCACAGCAGCACTTCCAGCAGGGTCGTCGTCCTTACCATCAGGGACAACAGTGGAGGCAACAACAGCAACCTCGATAGTATTCTCAGCCTCCTCCTCATTTTCAGTGAGGAAATCCATCTGGTTCTCATGCACCTGTTTATGAGAACCCGACCCTTGCTGACCTCGCCCGCTTACTCACTGACCAGCAGGCGTCCTTCCGGTGAGAGATGGATGAGTTCCGGCAGGAAATGAGGGAGATAATCAAGGGAAAAGCCACCATACCCACTCAGATTGAACCTAACCCGAACAATTTGAAGAGGAAGTCTGAGCCGGTACAGTTTACAGAGGCTGCCACTCCTAGTGATATTTTGAATGATATTTCCTCCTCCATATTTGATGCTGATTTTGTAAAACTTAGGAGCGGTAGAAGGCCAGCCGGTGGCGCCTCGTCTGAATGGCATCCCATTGACGATTCCAGAGCGTCAGACGAGGAGGATAGCAGTGCTGATGCCGCTGATGATGTTGATGACGGTGGTGTTGACGCCACCAAGGATGATTATCCAGTCGGTGGTACTGAGGCCGCCATTTCTCCAGATGCAGTTGGTGGTACTGATGCCACTATTAGATGTGATGCTGAGCCAGAGCATGGTACTGATGCCACAAAGACAGATGCCGTGGGTGGTGCTTATGCCACCATTTCTAGTCCAGTTGTGTTTCCTCCTATCTTTGTATCTCAGGACATTATCAAAAATAACAAAAAATGAATAAAGGAAAGGTTTCTTCATCTACTCCGAGTCCATATGTGTTGCATGATCACTCTTGTATGGGCTCCAATCCTTCTCAGCAACAGGAACCTCTTCCTGACCCTCTATCTGAGGAGGGTCCAGCTATCCCCTTCCTCAAGAACTCCGCTTAGGGTAAGGGAAGAAAACAAAAAATCCAAAAAAAGCACAATAGTTAGAGTTCAGCTAGCAGATGATTGACAGATTCCATATCCAGCTGACTCTACAGGAGGCACTAGAGCACATCCCTCTCTTCCAGAAGTACTTGAGAGAGAAGACCACTGTACATAGGAAGAAGAGGAATGCAGAAATCCATGTGCTTACACGTGCCACTTGCTTCGCTATACAAAACAAATTGCCAGCCAAGAAACCTGATGTAGGAGCTCCATATGTCAGATGCCACATTCATGAGCAGCAATTCGATCGTACTCTATTGGACAACGGTTCTTCGATTAACCTCCTTCCGGCTACCTTACTCGATCGATTCGAGTTTGGCCCTCTTAGACAGAGCATGACGATCCTTCAGTTTGCTGATAGATCTGTAAAGAGGCCGAAGGGGTTACTTAAGGACGTTGTCGTCACAATTCAGGGCCTGAAATTCCCCATGGACTTTTTTGTACTGGACATGGAGATCCCTGAACGTGTGATCGATGCCCCCATCATTTTAGGAAGACCATTCTTGGCCACAGCCAAGGCGGTGACCGACCATAATAGTGGGAAGGTATACTTTCGCATCAAGGGTGAAAGTGTACAAATAGAGACGATCGAGGAGACCAGAGCTAGAGATTCAGAGTGCTCAGATCAGATGACCGACTCAGAGCATATGACAGATGCAGAGCTAGACATCCACAGGAGTGTAATTTTGTGCTTACAGATGATGAAGCTGTTTGTGAAGATCCTGCATCACGAGCTCTTGCCACATCTTCAGATAGTGTAGATTCACAGATCATGGCAGATGAGAGTTCGTAAATCACACTCATGGCACAACATACAGTAGAGACTATTTATCATGATCAGGATAGCGAAGATGATTTTGTCTCATGCGCTTCAGATTCAGATTCCTCAGACACAGACACCGACTTTGACTGGCTGGAGTTCAATGAATATTTGCCGAGTCTGGTGCCTACAGAGCCGACAACTAGGATGGAGAGTGAGCCAAGACAGTTGATAGATATACCAGTAGGGTCATCTTCGTCAGATTTACTATTGCAGCGAGAGTTCTCACACACAGATCTGGTAGCATTCACTCAAACATTCCAGAAGCCAGATTTACCAGCTCCCACCTGCCCAGAATTGAAGACCTTACCGCAGAGCATGAAGTATAGGTTCCTTGAGGGTGAGCCAGAAATGTTCCCAGTCATTATCTCACTAGATCTGACTGAAGACCAAGAATCTCGTTTGATAGAGGTTCTTGAAAGAAACCGCAAGGCAATCGGATGGAGTGTAACTGATCTCCAAGGGATAAGTCCGGCCCTGTGCTCCCACCACATTTATCTCGAAGAAGACGCCAAGCCCTCGCGTGAGTTCCAGCGACGACTGAACCCGAATCTTCGAGAAGTGGTCATGAAGGAAATATCTAAGTGGTGGAGCGTCGACTTTATCTACCCCATCTCCGACTCAAAGTGGGTTAGTCCGTTGCATGTGGTACCCAAGAAGACGGGTATCACTATAGTTGTGAATGAGTCTGGAGAGGAGATAGCTACCTGAGTACCCACTTCTTGGAGGGTCTATGTGGACTACAGACGATTGAATCAGGCCACCAAGAAGGACCACTTCCCGCTACCATTCATAGATCGGATCATTGAGAGATTAGCTGGGAAGAGTTTTTACTGCTTTTTGGATGGGTATTCGGGATACAATCAAGTGGCCATAGCGCCTGAAGACCAAGAGAAAACAACGTTCACCTGTCCGTTTGGGACGTTTGCTTTTCGATGGATGCCCTTTGGATTATGTAATGCCCCGGCTACATTCCAAAGGTGTATGCTCTCTATTTTCTTGGACATGGTTGGTGAATTTTTAGAGGTCTTCATGGATGACTTCTTGGTCTACAGTGACAGTTTTGATGCATGTCTTGATTACCAAGATCGAGTACTTCAGCGCTGCATTGAGGTCAATTTAGTCTTATCTTGGGAGAAGAGTCATTTCATGGTGACTCAGGGGACGGTCCTTGGCCACATCATTTCCAACAGGGGCATGGAGGTTGACCCGGCCAAGGTGTATATCATCAAGAAGCTCAATCCACCGTCCAATATACGACAGTTACATCTTTTCTAGGGCATGTCGATTTTTACCGACGATTCATACAAGACTTCAGCAAAATTGCCCGACCGCTTACTGATTTGTTAACAAAAGACACCGAGTTCCTTGTAGATGATATGTGTCTTGCATCATTTGAGACTCTCAAGAATCTAGTTGTCGAGGCTCCTGTCCTTCAGCCGCCTGATTGGTCTCTTCCATTCGAGATCATGACAGATGCCTCCGATTTTGCCATAGGGCCCGTGCTAGGACAGAGGAGGGACGGATTACCATGTGCCATTCACTACGCTAGCAAAACAATGGATGCCGCTCAGAGGAATTACACAGTCACAGATAAAGAGATGCTAACTGTAGTCTTCGCCTTGGATAAGGTTCGATCTTACATTCTTGGATCTAAAGTGACTATTTATACTAATCACACCGCCATCTGATATTTAATGGCAAAGAAGGATGCCAAAGCCAGATTGACCAGATGGATCCTTCTACTCCAGGAATTTGACATTGAGATTAAGGATAAACCTGGAGTCAAAAATGTTGTGGCGGATCACCTCTCCCGTCTAGAGAACCTTGAGGATTCGGATCAGATTACATCAATTACAGAGACATTTCCAGATGAGTCGATCCTTGCAATCACCTCACTTCCATGGTACGCCGATATTGTGAACTATCTTGTCACGAAGAAAGTTCCACAAGATTGGCCCAGACAACGACTTGAGACCTTTCTTGCAAAGGCCAAGTAGTACCATTGGGAGAATTCCACTCTTTATCATGAAGGAGGGGATAGCATCTGGAGACGGTGTATTCCTCAAGAAGAGCAACATAGTGTCCTCACCTATTGCCACAAGCTTGAGGCAGGAGGACATCATTCTGGGAGACGGACAGCACAGAAGGTGCTTCAATCCGGCCTTTGGTGGCCCACCCTCTTCAAGGATTCAGATGAATTCGTGAAGAGGTGTACTGACTGTCAGAAAATGGGCACTTGTGGACAGAGAGATATGATGCTAATGTAGCCCATTCATTTCTGTGAGGTTTTTGACGCATGGGGCATCGATTTCATGGGGCCATTTCCTAAGAGTCAAGGATTTGAGTATATCTTTCTTGTTGTAGATTATGTGAGTTGTTGGGTTGAGGCCATCCCCGCCCGAACCGCAGATGCTAATACCGTTTGCAAATTCTTGAGGAAAAATATCATTTCACGGTTCGGGGTACCTAAAGTGTTGATATCAGATGGGGGACTCATTTTATCAATGACAAGGTAAGGGCCCATGGTAACGAGTTCAGCATAGATCATAGAGTTGCCACTCCTTATCATCGACAGATGAATGGTCTTGCTGAGGTTTCCAACAGGGAGATTAAGACTATATTGCAAAAGGTAATCTGCCCAGACCGAAAGGATTGGTCACAACTTTTGGACTCGGTCTTGTGGGCATATTGGACATCCTTCAAGACTCCATTAGGTACATCTCCATTCCGACTCATTTATGGCAAGCCATGCCACTTACCAGTTGAGCTGAAGAATAAGTCACTATGGGCTGTTACTGAGATATTTTTGGATCCAGAGAGTGTAGGAGATCAGAGAAAGGCAGAATTGGCAGCCCTGGAGGAACTTAGAGATACAACCTTTTCGAGTAGCCTATAGTATAAGGAACGAGTGAAGATATGGCATGATTCCCATATCAACCATAAGCAGTTTGAACCAAATCAGAAAGTATGGTTATTCGATGCCAGGCTAAAGCTATCTCCTAGGAAGTTGCAGAGCAAGTGGAAGGGACCATACTTGGTCCGGAAGGTGCATGACAATGGCAGCATTGATATATTTGAGTTGTCATCAGAATCCACTTTCCGAGTTAACGGTCAGCGCCTGAAGCCATATCTAGATCATGATCCGCTGATCGTCGATGTTGCCCCGATTCATTTTGCATGAGATGTAGTTTTTGACTCACATCATTTGCATCTCATGCTTGATTATCACTTCCTCCCGCAGCTGTATAGATCTAGATGTCAATATCGCACATTCTTTTGTCTAACACCCCATCTCCATCTTATGATTATGCTATACTTAGGGTGTACTTTACCCAAAGTATAGGGGAGATGTCAGACTTGTGATTATTATTTTGATTCTTTTTGTCTCTACTTTGCTGCCTATACTTAGGGATATTTTACCCTAAGTATAGTGGGGGTAAACTGATGACACGAAGAACCCGAGCAAACGAGGTGGATCAGGTATATCTCAAATGGTCGTTGCGACCTCAATCGCTCGTGTGTCAATCAAGAAAAAGAGACCACCAAAATCGAATAGAATCAGTCAAAATCAAATAGCGGTCCTGCTATTTTATTAACCTGGTATAGCGACCAGGGTCGAATACAAGGAGCACGTGATGGCCTTGCGGCGTACGAAGTAGTCAAAAGAATGGATAAAATAAAATACAAGTGTTTTTGGTGGATTTTTAATTGTTTTTAATTTTTTTTAGATTTTTAATTAATTAGGAAAATAATGAAGGCAAAGAAACACCCAACTACCAACAATTATTCAATGTATCCACAATCAGTCAAAAATTCCAATAAAAATGTTTTTGTGTATTTTATGTTTTTTACTGTTTTTAGTGAATTTTTGGGATTTTTCTGATTTTTATTTATTTTTTTAAAAATCAAACAAGGTCAGAAACTGAAGGTACTGTCCAGTCAGGAGTAAAAGGCCAATTTAAAATGCAAAAAGGGTTATTTAGCTCCTGGAGGCAATTTTCCTATAAACTAGAAAGTTTAAGGAAAATGTGGGCACTGGAATTATTGTTTTTGGATTTTTAGATTATTTATTATAATTTTCATGAGTTTTTAGGTGTTTTTCAATTTTTATGTGTTTTATATAATGAAAAATGACAAAATTTGGTCAGAAAATCAAGCAAGGCAAAAGACACAACAGTTAATTTTTTGTAATTTTTAGATAGGTTTTAATATTTTTTGTGATTTTTCAAGTCAGACCGTAAAGAAAATGCGTATTTTTGAATTTTTATAATCAGCAAATGAAATAAAAAATTTCTCCAAAAATTCTAGAAAATTTTACAACATGGCAGGAGCCATGTATCCAATTTTCATGGAATTTGGAGTAAGTTTGATGATTTATTCAAAAATAAAACCAAGGTACAGTGCACATGGACCTGTACGTAATTTCCAAGAGTTCTGGGGGGTCCGGTGCAAAATACCCAAGAAAACACGTGCACGGCGCGTGCCTGGGGTACTCAGGGACCTATATGCAACGAAAACTAAGTTCTAGGACTATTTGATAACAGGTACCAAAAGTCCAAGGACTAGTTTGTAATTTACCCAAAAATAAACGCACATGCACAATTAATTCACGCTCAGGGGTATAAAAGCAATTATATAAAACTATTCATTCATTTCAGAACATCCCAGAACCACAAGACTAAATCAGCAAATATCCCAATAAACACGTGTCGAAGCACGTGATGCAATACATGCGGGGGTATATATGAAAATAGCAAACAAGACAAGGGACGACCAAGGTGTAGCCACGTGGAAGATCGCATGGTGGAGGGTATCGGTGGCTAAACCTTGCGCATCGAACGGTCCAGACCGCCCCCCTTGGATCTAACGGTGCTGTGAACTCCTCAGATGGACAGACATGATCAAGTCTGGAGCTTGGGGGCGATCGGAGGGTGGGCGAAGGTCCTGGAAGGCACCTCGTGGGGCTCTGATGATCGGAGAAGGGTCGTCGTGGGCCTCCGCGTCAAATGGCACTCTCCGATGGAGCAACAGAGCTCTAAGGAGCCTGGTCAGCTCCGGCGGAGAAGCGGCTCCTGGCTCGAGTCAGAGGACCTCAGATGGCCCTCGTTGTACCTGCAAAAGGGGTCCAGAAGACTCGCGCGTCGAGGGCAAAGTGCCTCGACCCCGTCAGTGGTGGTGAAGATGGACGGTGCGGTGGTGCGGGCGAACCCCGGCGAAGCGACGGCGAAGGGGTTCGAACCCCAGCTCCTGTGCGAGCTGGGTTGAATGGAAGTGTGGAGAACGTGCGCGGGAGGAAGGCAGAGGCTATGGTGCAGCCCGATGATCGAATGGATGGGTGACGTGACCGGAATCGAAGGTGGTCGGCGACGGGGCAATTTGGGGCTAATCGAAAATTAAAGAAAAGGAGAAGAGATCTAAGCTACCTGGGTGGATGGGTCGACTGGGGACGAGCTTGGGAAGCTCTGGGTCCTTGCCTCGAGGAGCGTCGATGTCCGAGGCTCTGGCTCCTGCTCTGGTTGGAGCACGACGGTGGTGGCTCGCCGGATCAGTGGTTCAGACACCCTCAGCCTCGCTGCAACACCTCCGGGGCAAGCTGTCACTCTCGCGCGAAAGGTGGAGGTCACTGGGTGATCGGCGAATGATCCAAAGATGAGGATTAGGGTGGCGGAGCTCGGCTTATGTATGGGTGCTGGTCCGGGAAGGATGGCTCGGGTCCGACTCCATGGAGCACGGATCCCTAGGATCTATGTCGGGCGAGATTCCCGGATACCTGGGGAGTGATTAGGACCCTGGGTTAGGCTAAATGGTGATCGAGTCTGGTGGGAATAAATGGGGGAAGTCGGGTTCTCGAACCAGATCCGCGGGAGGTGGTCCACAGGGGGGAGTTGACCGGGCAGTCAACAACCCCCGTGGACCAATGAGAAGAGGCCATTTGGAAAACATTTGTAAAATCATTTAAAAATAGTAAATGGCCAATTTATTAAAAAGTCAAAACATGAAATATTTTTGTTTTAATTTTTTTCTATTTTTAAAGATTTTTAATTAATTTTTCAAAATAAAAATAGGGTATATACAATATAGTACTATACATACGTATATGTACAATATAGGCTTTTGATTTTTGATTTTTAATTTGTTATTTTCATACCTTTTTATTCCTATTTTATATTTTGTTTATTTATATCATAAAATAAGGAATAAAAAGATATTCTTATATTTTTTTATTATTTATATACAATAGTGAAATGAATATATATGTACATGTATATACATCATATATTTACAATATATTTTTGTGTTTTGAATTTTGTTCTTTTTATCATGTTTTTGTTTTAATTGTTTTTATTTTATTTATTTGCACCATACAATATAGAGTATTTACAAATTTTATGGGGTTTAATTTTATTTATTTATAGGGTGAAATAAATACAAGAGAGTGGACTATATGCATGATGAATATCTACATGTGAATGTTTTTATCTTTCTTTTTAATTTTTCCATTTTTACTTTGATTTTTATATTTATAAATATATACAAGTATTTACAAGCCCATTTTAGTCTCTTTTTGGAGGAAAATATTTTTATTATATTCACAAATATATTTACACACATGAGCCCCTATCTCCCTCTACTTTGGCTTTTATGCGGTCAGGCCCATGCTGAGCCCTCCCTTGGGTTAGGTTGCTCAATATTTATTCTAAATATTTCCCTCTTTTTCTTTTTACTCTTTATTCTTTTATTTTTGCACAAAAACATGCTAATTATTAAACATTATACAATGTATGCTTTTGATAATTATTTGTATTTACATGAATATACATGTATTTGCAAAGGTTTTTGTAGCTAAAATATAAGAATAAAGAGTGATGAATGGGTATTCATCACCCCCCTATATTTAACTTTTGCTAGTCCCTTAGCAAACACTTATTTGAAAAAGAAGTGAAAAAGAAAGAAAGAAAAAGAAAAAGAGGAGAAAGTACATGGATCAAGGTTGAATATTAAACTTTCCTTCATTAAATTGAATTATGGAGCTCGATCAGATCTTTCGATTATTAATGTGTCGGAACCTTATTTGGACTTAAGCTTAAAACTCAAAACTCAACAGTCTCTAAGTTCCACCAATCTATGGACAAGACTCCTCAATAAACCAGATCAGAACAAGTCTACATACACAAACTCTAATGACCATGAATCTTTCCATGCAGTGTAAGTGATATGTAGCTCCCCACCTCAGAAGTAACAAAGAAACAACCTCCCCCAACCTGGTAACTCTAATGCCTCGGTCTAGCAACTCTTTCCTCGAGAAGCGGGGTATTCCCTTCTAAGTTCAAGTGCAACCGGCTCAAGAAGAGGGGGAATAAGAGGTATAGACTTTTGGGAGCTCAGCCAGTGTAGCTAAGTCTCCCGCTGCAAGCTTCATGAGATGTAACATGGATACCATAAGCTTTTGCTTTATTTGACTATATACACTCCGGTGGGGTTATTAAATTTTCAATCCGACCCACCACTTTTTTGGAGTTCTTTTTGCATTTTTTTTCAAGTGCCGCTGTACAACATATCTACATGGTGCAGCATATATACAAGAAATTTTCCTCTTGAGCCAGTAGACTATCCCTCTTTTGAAGCTTTATTGCAACCCACGGCTTCTGTCTTTAGCCTTCATCACCACTAAACCAAGTTGAGACACACTTCCTTCACTAGAAGAAGAAGAAAGGTTCCGCGTAGAAGTACTACCCTCATATGCTACCCCAAGCCAAAGGAAACTGCCTCCTCACCACCTCATCCGTGGAGAGCTATGTGTAAGGTGCTGGTGCAAGTCAAGCCATTGTCTCTAAGAGTCATGCGTGTGTTGTTAACTGCTCTACTTAGGCTCATCAAGATGACATATGCTCATAGCCTAGTGGACTCAAAGAATTAAGTCCTTATGGACCTGAAAAGCCTTAACCCTAAGCCCTATAAGGTTCCTCTTAGAATTAGGTGGATTAAGATCTTAATCAAGCTCCATTTCCCAATTTAATTCCAGGCTTAGTTTAAATGTCAACTATCATCCAGAAAAACTATATACATATATACAAAGATGCTATTTACAAATATTTACAATCGTGCAAAATTTTTGAAAAATGTTTTGAAATCATGAATGGATGGATGCATGAAGTGCAAGTTTTGCAAAAGTATTTACAAACATTTACACAAGATTTTTGCAAACTTTTGATTTTCAAAACATTTTGGAAAAATTTTGTACTATATACATAATTTTGATAAGAAACTATTTACACAAGCTTTACACAAAAGATTTTTGAAAACATTTTTACAAAAATAATTTGTACACTAGCTATGTATGTGCAATAAAAGAATGATTATTTACAGGAAAAATTTTTAATTTTTGTGATTTTTAAGGGTTTTAGCCATTTTATTTATTAATACCCTCACACAAAGTACGAGTTATGGCTAAAGTATATATGAAATATACACACCCCCCTATACTTAGCTCGAACGATGTCCTCAGAGTGATCAAGAGCGATGAAGAAGACATAACTCGTGCTTAGTAATAGGGAAGTGAAAAGGAATGGCTAGATACAGAGATGAATGAATGAATAGAATGAGGAGAACTCGGTGGTTTCCCTCTATACTTAGGATTAAATAATCCTGAGTATAGCAAGCTGTACATGAAGGGAAATCCGAGTGAAGAATGTACAGAGTCTGCCCCCCTATACTTAGGGTAAAATATCCCTAAGTATAGGCAGCAAAACAGGGGTAGAAAGAATGAAAAGAATACCCGCAGGTCCTACATCCCCCCTATACTTAGGGTAAAGTACACCCTAAGTATAGCATAATCATAAGATGAGAGAAGGGATGTGGGACTAAAGAATAGAGTGATATGGACAACTGGATCTATACAGGTCGGAAGAATAGTGATAATCAGGCGTGAGATGCAATAGATGTGGATCAAGAGACCACATCTCACGCGAAGTGAATAGGGGCAACATCAACGACCCGCGGCTCATGATCTAGAAATGGCTTGAGCCGCTGGCCGTTCACTCGAAAGGTACTCTCAGAAGACAACTCGGATATATCAATGCTACCGTTGTCGTGTACCTTTCTCACAAGATAAGGTCCCTTCCATTTGCTCTGTAGCTTCCCTGGAAATAGACGAAGCCTAGCATCAAACAACCATACTCTATGTCCAGGCTCAAAATGCTTGTGGCTTATATGAGAATCATGCCACTCTTTCACTCTCTCCTTATACTATAGGTTGTTTGAGAAGGTTGTATCTCTAAGCTCCTCCAAGGCTGCTAACTCTGCCCTCCTCTGGTCTCCTACATTATCTGGATCTAAAAGAATATCCGTGACTGCCCAAAGTGACTTGTGCCTCAACTCAACAGGTAAATGGCACGGCTTGCCATAAACTACGTGAAAGGGAGATGTGCCCAATGGTGTCTTGAAAGACGTCCTATATGCCCACAAGACCGAGTCCAAAAGCTGTGACCAATCCTTTCGGTCAGGGCGGACGACTTTCTGCAAAATAGTCTTGATCTGACCGAGACCTCGGCTAGACCATTCGTCTGTGGATGGTATGGAGTGGCAACTCGATGGACTATGTCGAACTCACTAGCAAGTGCCTTTACCTGGTCGTTGATGAAATGAGACCCCCCATCTGAAATCAATACTTGAGGTACCCCGAACCGCGTGATGATGTGCTTCCTCAAAAATCTGCAAACAGTCCTTGCATCAGCGGATCGGGCGGGGATAGCCTCAACCCAACGACTCACATAATCCACGGCCAACAGAATGTACTCAAATCACTGACTCCTAGGGAATGAACCCATGAAATCGATGCCCCATGCGTCAAAAACCTCACAGAAGTGTATGGGCTGCATCGGCATCATATCACGCTGTCCACAAGTGCCCATCCTCTGACAGTCAGTACACCTCTTCACGAACTCATCAGAGTCCTTGAAGAGAGTAGGCCACCACAAGCTGGATTGGAGCACTTTTTGTGCCGTTCTCCTCCCAGAATGATGTCCTCCTGCCTCAAGCTTGTGGCAGTAAATGAGGACGCTATGGTGCTCCTCCTGAGGAATGCACCGATGCCAGACACTATCCCCTCCTTCGTGGTAAAGGATGGGATCCTCCCAGTGGTAAGACTTGGCCTTCGCGAGGAAGGTCTCAAGCCTCTGTCTGGGCCAACCTTGTGGGACTTTCTTAGCAACAAGAAAGTTCACAATATCGGCATACCACGGGAGTGAGGCGATAGCAAGGATCGCCTCATCTGGGACGGTCTCACAAATGGGATCAATCTGCTCAGACTCCTCAGGCTGCTCTAAACGGGAGAGATGATCCGCCACCACATTCTTGACTCCAGGCTTATCCTTGATCTCCATGTCGAACTCATGGAGTAGAAGGATCCATTTAGTCAGTCTGTCCTTGGCATCCTTCTTTGCCATGAGGTATCGGATGGCAGTATGATCAGTATACAAAGTCACTCTAGATCCAATGATGTAAGATCTGAACTTATCTAGGGCGAACACTACTGCTAGCGTCTCCTTCTCTGTGACTGTATAATTCCGCTGGGCAGAATCCAAGGTGCGGCTAGCATAATGGATAGCAAATGGAACTCCATCCCTCCTCTGTCCCAGCATAGCCCCCACGGCAAAATCGGAGGCATCCGTCATGATCTCAAATGGGAGAGACCAATCTGGTGGCTGGAGGACAGGAGCCTCAACAATACAATGCTTGAGAGTCTCAAACGACGAAAGACACTTGTCATCGACAAGGAACTCGGTGTCTTTTGTCAGCAGGTCAGTCAACGGCCGGGCAACCCTACTGAAATCACGAATGAACCGTCGATAGAAACCGACGTGCCCCAGGAAAGACCGTAACTGCCGCAAATTGGACGGTGGTGCGAGTTTTCTAATGACATCAACCTTGGTCGGATCAACCTCCATGCCCCTGTTGGAGATGATGTGGTGTGGCCAAGCACCGTCCCTTGAGTCACCATAAAGTGACTCTTCTCCCAAGAAAGAACCAAGCGGACCTCAATACATCGCTGAAGTACCCGGTCTAGGCAGTCAAGACATGAATGGAATCCGTCGCCGTAAACCGAGAAATCATCCATGAAGACCTCTAAGCACTCCCCTACCATGTCTGAAAAGATCGACAACATGCATCTCTGAAAAGTCGCAGGGGCATTGCATAGCCCGAATGGCATGCGTCGGAAGGCATATGTACCGAAGGGACAGGTAAAGGTGGTCTTCTCCTGATCCTCAGGAGCGATGGCCACCTGGTTGTAGCCCGAGTACCCATCCAGAAAACAATAATGGCTCTTCCCTGCCAGTCTCTCAATAATCTGATCAATAAAGGGTAGGGGGAAATGATCCTTCTTGGTGGCCTGGTTGAGTCTCCTGTAGTCAACACAAACCTGCCAAGAAGTGGGTACTCGTGTAGCAATCTCCTCTCCAGACTCGCTAATCACTGTAGTGATGCCCGTCTTCTTGGGCACCACATGCAGAGGGCTGACCTACTTGGAGTCGGAGATGGGATAGATAAAATCGGCGCTCCACCATTTCGAAATTTCCTTCATGAAAACCTCTCTCAGATTTGGGTTCAGCCGCCGCTGGAACTCACGCGATGGCTTTGCCTCATCCTCGAGATAGATATGGTGGGAGCACAGGGCCGGACTAATCCCATGGAGATCTGCTATGCTCCATCCTATTGCCTTGCGGTTCTTTTCAAGAACCCCCATCAGACGGGATTCCTGCTCTCCAGTCAAATCGGCTGAGATAATGACTGGGTACATCTCATGCTCACTCGCAAGGAATCTATACTTCAACGATGAAGGAAGTGGCTTAAGCTCTGGACAGCTGGGTGCTGGTAAATCTGGTTTCGAAAGAAGTCGCGTGTATGCTGCCAAATCTGCCCGGGAGAGTGAGAGCGTACTCTCGCAAATTGGATCTGGAGAAGGCTGCTCAACTGAACTGTCTCTGATCTGCTCGTCATCTACCTCCTCCTCAGCTGTAGGCTCAGTGGAAATCAGGTCTGACATATAATCATCACAATCTGCCCACTCAGACTCTGACTCTGAGGGATCTGCATCACACAAGGTGGCATCAGTACCACCATCATCACAGAAATCTGTGTCGCGGTCGAGAACCTGCTCTGCTGCCTCTAAAGTGTCCTGAACCAGGAATGTGCTTTCCAAGCTCTCCTCTGCTATCATCTCTGCATCAGCGGTGTCTGAAAATGAGAGAATGACCTGTGCTGCTGGGTCTGCCCAAACTGCCTCATCTTCTGTGATCACAAAGTCACAGTCCTGGTGGATGTCTAGCCCTGCATCTGTCAGCTGCTCTATATCTGAAGTGGTCTCTGAGCATAATCTCTCTCTGGCTTTGCTGTCTTCGACCGTCTCTATTTGTACACTTTCGTCCTCGACGCGAAAGTATACCTTCCCGCTATCATGGTCGGTCACTGCCTTGGCTGTGGCCAAGAACGGGCGACCTATAATGATGGGGGTATCGGTCACAGACTCAGGGATCTCCATGTCCAACACTACGAAGTCCACGGGGAATTGCAGGCCCTAAATAGTGACGACAACGTCTCGCAACAACCCCATCGACCTCTTGACAGATCTATCAGCAAACTGAAGGACTGTCCTGCTCTGTCGAAGAGTACCCAACTCGAAGCGGTCGAGAAGGGCTGCCGGAAGGAGGTTGATCGACGATCCGCTATCCAATAGACTACGGTCGAACCTCTGCTCACTGATACGGCATCTGACATAAGGGGCTCATGAATCTGGCCTCTTGGCCGGCAGACGGTTCTGGATCGTGAAACACATGGCTTTCATCAGCACATGGATCTCAGAGTGGTAGTTCCTCCTCTTCCTCCTGACTATGGTCCTGTCTCTCAACGAACGCTGAAGAAGGGGGATGTGCTACAAAGCCTCCTGAAGAGTCAGCTGTATGTGAAAACGGTCTATCATCTGCTGGCTGAACTCTTCCTGATCTCTCTTTTTTGGATTTTCTGTTTTCTTCCCCTTCCCCATCTGAAGGGCTCTAGGGAAGGGGATCACTGGGTCCTTCTCAGATGAAGGACTAGAAAAGGGTCTAGGCGGTTCGATGACCGGATCCACACATACATCATGCACCACAGTGGGACCAGAAGAAAATAAACCCTTTCCTTTATTCACAGAACTGTTCCGAGATACAGGCGCAGAAGAAGGAAAAACAACATGTCTCTCAGAAGTTTGGGTGGCCTCAGTACCACCGTCGGCTGGCTCGGCTGTAAGACTCACGGCCTCACTACCGCGCTCTGGCTCGGCATCGTGGGTGGCCTCAGTACCACCTCCTCGAACTGGTGAAACGGCGGCCTCAATACCGCCGGTGGAATCAGCATCCTTGGTGGCATCAGTACCACTGTCATCATCCTCCTCGTCGGGCATTCTAGGTGGATCCTCATGATGTAGCTCAGACGAGGCGCCGCCTGCTGGCATCCTACCACTCCTAAGTGTGACAAAATCAGTATCAAAAAGATATCCAGTCATATCACCAAATGCATCACTAGGAGTGGTTACTCAGTACAAACTACCTGCTCAGATTTCCGCTTCAGGTTGTTGGGGTTCGACTCGATCTGGGCAGGGATGGCGGCCTTCCCTCTCATGATGTCCCGCATCTCCTGGCGGAACTCATCCATCTCCCGTCTGAAAGTAGCCTGCTGATCCGTGAGGAGGCGGGCTATGTCGTCCAAAACAGGGTTCTCATGGGAACCCGACGGGTAGCCTCTCTGGTAGTGAGGCTGCTGGACCTGCTGCTGCTGTGGCTGAGAGGGGTATGAGTGATGCTGCTGCTGCTGCTGCTGAGGCTGCTCACGCCTCCAAGACTGTCCATGTTGGTAGGGACGAGGACCGTAGGACGACTGCTGCTGCTGTGGTGGGTTCACTGGGGGCTGCTGCTGCTGGTACTCTCTCTGATGGCTGTACTGGCCACCCTGTCCTGACGGCTGCTGCTGGGGTTGGGTACCTCCGTTCCCCTACCGGAATCCGGGATGGTCTCATCGGATACCGGGCTGAGGGCGGTCATAACAAATCCCGTTGACATCCATCAACGGCTCTGCATCATACGGGGCTGGCGGGAGTACTGCCAGAGGCTGATCAGGCTCGTATACCACCATCTGCAAGTCTGGAGATGGTGGTGACTGGTAAGTGGGCTTCGGTTGCTGGTACTGCTCCGCCTGTACAAGGTGAACCTGTCTAGGCTGCTGGTGTGTGCTGGAGCGCTGGAACGAGCTGCCGCTGCTGCCGTGATCGCCTCACGACTGAAGACGGGGCTGGGAAGCCGTCTGTGCCTCCTGGAGACACAAGAGCTGGATCTTCATGTCGCTCAGAGTCTGTGCCATCTTCTCCATCTGAGTGATGCTCTGGCACTGCTTCTTCTCAATCAGCTCCATCCGATCCAACTTCTCGCTAATGATGCCCATGTCCGCAGCTGAAGACTCTGTCTGTGCTGCTGCTACTGCGGACAAACTGGAAGGACCGGCGTCGACCCGTGCTATCCTCTGGTACTGCACGGGTCCTGGCTGCTGGGGTCTGCCCTGAGTGTACAACCTGGTCTGGGACATCACCATATAGTTCTCGGGCATCTCCTCATAGATGGCCCAGACCTGATCGTGATCCTTGGCGAAGTAAGACCCGCCACAAGAAGCGTTCACCAAGCCCTGAAGCTCTGGTGTCAGCCCGCTGAAGAAGCTCTGAACAAGGTTCGGCTTGGAAATGTCATGGTGCGGGCATCTGTCGGTCAGCTCTCGAAACCTCTCCCATGCCTCATGGAACTGCTCGTTGGGGAGCATGGAGAAGTTGCTGATCAGGGCTCTCGCTGCATTGGTCCGCCCGAGTGGATAGTACTTATGCAAGTACTCGACGCGGAGCTGCTCCCAAGTGTAAACAAACTTCCCCAGATGCTTCAGCCAGGTGGCTACTCTGTTTGCCAAGGAAAAGGGGAAGGCAATCATCTGAATCGTGTCTTGGTCCACCTGACGATCGTGGACAGTACTGCAAATCATCTCAAACTCTTGCAGGTGGAGATGAGGCTCCTCTGTGGCCAAACCGTGAAACCGGGGTAGGAGCTGCAAGGTGTTCGGGGGGAACTTGAAGTCCCCCACTATGGCTGGAAGCACCACCCAACGGTGCGTCAAAGTCGATCCGAGATTGTGGTTATCCCGCATCGGTCTCGGTGGTCCTGCTCCTCCTCCTGCTGCTGCGGCTGCTGCCGCGACTGCGGCTGCGTGATGAATCTCGGATTCATCACTCTAAATCTCATTTATTAAGCACAATTCCCTAAAAATCAACAGCATATCTGCATCTATTTCGCATAATTAGCATTTGTGCATGATTTCATAAGAATTGCATTTTAGCATTAAATTCTGCATCAAATAAGAAGCCAAAAATCCAAGCCAAAAATGACCTGTAAATAGCCTAACTTCCCATATTTTTAAATCCTCCATGCTAACTTCGAATGCCAAAAACCTGCCTCCACTGTGTACATATCACTTACAAGAATAAATGAAAAATACAAAAAAATCACTAACTCAAATAAGTGGACCAAAAACCCAAACCCTAGTTTCAGGATTTTCGGACTAAAAGCCACATATCTTCCCCATCCAGTGTCCGATTTGATCCTACTCACTTTTGAACTAATGTACATTCAATTACCTTCAAAACAAGACCAAGTTCAAGTGAATCGGAGCTCGTATGTGAAAGTTGGGTTTTGGGCCTCTTTTGTACATTGTATATGTTAGCTGTTTCCTGACCTATATTTTATGTATATATTTTCTTAATCAATAAAATTCCAAAAAAAATAGATTTAGATGTCTTTTATTTATCTTTGGTTTTGCCATATTTTTCCAGATTTTTATCTTATTTAAAAATGACAAAAAAATACAAAATCCAAAAATCTAGGTATTCTATGTACATAGGATACCCCAAAAATTCACTTTTTACATTTGATTGATTTTGATTTTGATGTCTTCAAAAAGTTGTAGATCTCTTCGAGACGAGCATTTTTCGTGAAGGAACTTTTTTGATCCGAGGTCATTTGCTATTTTTTATAGATTTTACAAATCTTTTATTTTCGTTTTTTCTAGTGCTGACATGTGGCAGCCCCAGAGGCCGCCACGTGTCATCGTTTTTTAGCCTATTCTTTATTTCGCTTTTATTAAAAAAATATATTTAAAGGGCACGCACGTGCGTCGCACGTGCCCCCAGGAACGTGATCTGCACGTGCGCGCCCGCCCCCTTTGTCCCCAGTACGCCACGCGGCATATGCGTGGACGTTCGATCTCGCTTGATCGAACGGCCACTGCTCGTCTCCCTCAACCTTGCACCCTCCGCTCCTCCTCCGCAGATCTCTCCAACCACCACCGCCTTCCCCGCACCGGCCTTCCGCAGCCGTCGCCCGTTGACCGCCCAACTGCCACCCGATATCCTCGCGGCCGCCGCCTCCCTCTCTCTCTATAAAAGAACCCCGGCCGCCCCCCAGTCCAGGCATCCGCCGATAGCCCTAAACTAGGTGACCTCCGGTGGTGACAGCCCAGAGAACCACCACTTGCGGTGAGATCCAAGGCTCGCGGGCCTTGCTGCAGCGCCTCCGCCGCGTTACTGCCCCAGCTCCGCCTCCCATGTCGAGCCCACGCCCGACGACATCGACACCTTCAGTTTCACCTCCTTCCAGCAGCTTCGTCTTATCTTCACCGACACGCCATCGCCAGCGCCATCTTCTCCGTCCTCGACAACCATCACCGCCGACATCAACACCTCCGCTACCTCCAGCTCCGCCTGCCGCTCCGTCAACGCCATCAACGCCAAGCCCAGGAGCATCACCACCGCCTTCACGCTTCGTCGACAACCAGCTCCCTCTACCTTCCTCGGCCGGCTCCTCCGCAGCACCAGCAGAAGGCAGGAGCCTCTCCAGCGCCACCAACTACTCCGCCTTCGACCGTCGGGCGGTGGGCCCGAGACCCTCCTCGCGTGCAAGGCACGTGACGGGAGGGGACGACGTCAGCACACGTTATCAAACCCAGGGGGTCACGTGCTGCGCACGTGCCCCTTGGGTAAATTACAGTGCACCCCCGGAGGATCTTCAAATTGCAGCCAAATCCCAAAGCTCCAGGTCACGTGGGTGTCACGTGATTCTGTGAATTTTGCAAGAAGACCCCCATTTTATTGGTAATTACATTAGGCCCCCTACTGCACATTTCTTTATCTTAAATTGCATATGTACCCCTGTGCTTCCCCATAACTTTGGACCTCTTTATTGCATTATTTTATTTATTTAAAAATTTCATAATGTTCCTCACATGACTCTCTACTTTTTGACATATCGTGGATATTTTTATGGTCAGTGGTTAAATATTAATTAATTATTCTGTGAAAAATTGCGTATTTTGCCCATTCTGTGTTCTTAAAATTGCCATTGATCTACCGTTGCTCTAAAAATCCTCGAAAAATCGTAGATTGTAGAGATAATTTTGCTTGACATTGTGCCCAAAAAGATTTGCATTTGCATGCATCATTTGCCCTGTAAAAATTATTTTGCACATTTCAGTATTTGATTTTTAATAGGTATTCGACCACACATTTCAAGGTTTAGGATTTTTCTGGGATCCGTCACCTCGTGATAGATTTTAGATATTTTTATCTCTTGAAAATAAGTAGGTTTAATATTAATTATAATTAAATATTAAAAATCATTCTCTCTGCATTTAAAAATTCATAAAAAAATCATATTGCATCAAAAAATTCCAAAAAAAATTACAGTGCATTCATTTTATCGTATAAATCATCTCGGCCAAGTTTCATACTTTCCGGACATCGTTTGAACGTATTTGACAGTTTAGTCCCTAAAATAGGCCAAATATGCACTTTGCATCCCTTATTGCATTGAAAAATTCCAAAAAAGGGACCGCCTTAGAAACCGAACTAAAAATTTGATAAGCACAACTCTAGGTTGTTCCTTTGCCTCCTTGTGATAGACCTTGGGACTTGCCCAAGTAAAATAAACATAAAACCACTTGTTTGACATTGATTATTATTTGTGGTTATTTCTTGACTGTTTCCGATCGCCGCCTACAACGAACGACACATCATTATTAATACGAACAAAGATTAAAAACAACTTCTTAACGCGGCGTTTACGGACTCATCAGATGGCGCCGTTGCCGGGGAGGCAAACGGTTTAGTTTTGTGTTTTGAAAATTTTTCGCTCGGTTTTCTGTATTCGGGTAGTCTGACCCCCGAATTCTTCATTGTGAATACCATTTTATTTTCCAGCATTTATTCGCTTGTCCTATTTTGAGTCACTCTCTTACATTTTCTATCTTATTTTTCTTGCGAGGTACCCGGCGTACGTGGAACGGTTTTCAAGAAACCGACGCATCTTCACCGACAACCGAAGAAGCCGCAATTAATTTAAGATCGAGTCGAGTCGTGAGAGAGCGTAGAGTCTAGGTTTTTAATTTCCGCAAATTTCCATTTCTGCTCATTTACAGCGGTGTCCGTTTGGACTCTCGCGCATGTAAGAAAGACCTTGAACTTTTTTCTGTGGTGTGTCGTGGCTGATGAATACCCATTCATCACTCTTTATTCTTCTATTTTAGCTACAAAAACCCTTTGCAAATACATGTAGATATGTGTAAATACAAATAAATACCAAAAGCATGCATTGTGTAAAAACCTATAATTAGCATGTTTTTGTGCACAAAATAAAAGAATAAAGAGCAAAAAGAAAAAGAGGGAAATATTTATTGAGCAACCTAACCCAAGGGAGGGCTCAGCATGGGCCTGACCGCATAAAAACCAAAGTAGAGGGAGATAGGAGCTCATGTGTATATTTTTGTAAATAAATAAACTATATATTTTCCTCACCCAAAAATATACTTGTACATATTGTGTGTATATTTAGAAACCATTAAAAACAAAATGAAAAGATAAAAAGCAAAAAGTCAAAAATACCCTACCTTTCACCATGTGTATAAACCACACCTTTGTAATTATTTAACCCTATACATAAATTCAATTATTTTCTAAACTTTTTGTAAATATTCTATGGCCTATTTTGTAAATAAAATAAATAACAAGAAATAAAACAAAAATTAAATAAAAATCACAAAATTGAAAATACAAAAATACATTGTATAAATACCATGTATATAAATGTATATATTTATCTATTTCACCCTTGTATATAAGTGATAAAAATAAAATAAAAATTTTATTTTATTCCATATTTTATGTTGTAAATAAATAAAATACAAAATAAGCATAAAAACACATAAAAATAACAAATAAAAAAATCAAAAATAAAAATCCATATAGTGTACATATACCTATGTATATAGCTAACCTATTTTTATTTCCAAAAATTAAATAAAAATCACCAAAAAATAGAAAAAAATAAAAGAAAAATATTTCATGTTTTGAGTTTTCCTTAATTCGACCTATTTCTACCCTAAAAAAATAAAACAAAAACCGGGCACACGTGGCAGTGTCTGACTGGTCCACGGGGGAATGTTGACCCCGGTCAACTCCCCCGCGACTCCTTCCTATTCTGGACAACGCGCGCCGCGCCCATCTTCCCCGATTTTTCCCACGCGACTCCAGCTGTCTCCCACTCAACCCCCGCGCCCGGATCCTTCGCCATTCATCCCTCTCCCTCGCCGGATCCTTCGCCATCGAATCCACGCTTTCCTTTGCTGTCCTCACGCAACCCTAATCGCCCGGTCACATTATAAAACCATCACCTCCGCCGCCTCCGCGCCGCATCTTTGGCCCTTCTCTTCCTTCCCAGTGACCTCCATTGGCTCCGCCTGAGTGACAGCGAGCGTCAGCCCTTGTTGCAGTGAGGCGAGGAAGCGTAACCATCGATCCGGCGTAACCTCGCCGTACTTGCTCCGCCGCCAGCGTTGAGCACCGAGCTTCAGGCCTTGACGCCCTTCGAAGCTACGACCCGGAGATAGCCCATCTCCAGCACAGTCTCCAGCATCCATCAGGTAACCTTAGTTCTTTCCCATTTAGCGTAATTTCCGATTTCCCCCAATTCCGACCTCCGACGTACATCTCCGATTCCGGCCACTCCGATCACCCATCTTCCAATCCGACCCGATCAGCACCTTCGCAACCTCCTCACGCACCTTCTACGCCCGCTCATTCAACCCAGATCGCACAGGATCTGGGAGTCGAGCTCCACCGCCGTCGCTTCGCCGGAGCTCCTTCGCCACGCCGCACAAATCACCTTCACGCCACCTAACCGGGTCGAGGCACTTTGCCCTCGACCCGCGAAGCTTCTTGACCATTTTGCAGGTCCAAAGGGGGTGTCTGAGCCTCCAGTCCATTCAGCCAGGAGCTTCGAGCAGCCAGGTCTCGCCGGAGCCCCTCCAGGGCTCGGTTGGGCCCTTGGCCACCACCAGCAGCTGCGGGACAGCCCAGCGGAGCTTCTCCGATCGTTTGCAGCAGCAGAGGAGGACCGGAGTGCACGCAGGACGTCGGCGAAGTTCGCCGGCGTCGAGTTCTTCCTCCACCTTCCAGAGCCGTCCGATGGGGCATCTGCTCCAGTTCTAATCCTGAGCGTCCATTCTTCGAGGAGCAGCAGCCGTCGATCCATCTGAGGATCGCATCTGGACCCTTGATAGCAGAAGAGAGAGACCCGAGCCCAGCACCGTCAGATCAGCCACGTGCCTCTCCCTTGACCGTTGATCGAGCCGAAGAAGAGAAGAGAAGAGTAGCGCCGCCATCCCAGCCGTCAGATCACCCACGTGGCGCACATCCGACCGTCGGCTATTAATAAAGGGGTAAATATCATAGGGCCCCCTCGTAGTTTGTTTATTTCAGTTTAGTCCTGTAACTTTTAATTCACGTTGTTTATTTTCTGGGATATTTGCATAGAGACCCTCGCACTTTATTTTATTTGCACTTATACCCCTGCCAGTAGAGACCCACGTGCTTCGTCACGTGTTTTGTTGGGTTAATTGCATAGAACCCCTTGTAGTTCTGGTTGCTATGAATTGAAAGAATGTTTTTGATATTTGCGTTTATACCCCTGTGAGCATTGATTTTGCACATGTGCGAATTATTTTGGGTAAATTGCATATAAGCCCCTGGACTTTTGATACGAGTTATCAATAAGTCCTTGGAACTTATTTTTATTACATTTAGGTCCCTGTGTGCCCCAGACACGTGCTTGGCACGTGATTTCTTGGGTATTTTGCACCAGGACCCCAGAACTTTTGGGTATTTGCACTTAGGTCCCTGTGCACAGTGCCCCACCTTTATCTTTGAATAAAATATCAAACGACCTCCAAATCCAATGAAATTTTGACACATGGCTCCTGCCATGGTGTAGGAATTTCTATGATTTTTGGGGACATTTTGGATTTCATTTATTATTTTTAAAAAATCAAAAACCCCTATTTTTGCTACTGTTTGACTTTAAAAATACCAAAAAAATATAAAAACTCCATCGAAAATTCTAAAAAAATTAGATAATGTTTATTGCTTGTTGATTGATTTTCTAGCCAATTTTGGCTACTGTCCATCACTTAAAACCCATAAAAATTGAAAAACCCTTAAAAACCCATAAAATTTGTAATAAATAAATTAAAAATCCAAAAACAATAATTAGGGTGCCTAAATTTTCCTTATTCTTCATAGAATATAGGAAAAATACCTCTAGGGCTTTTTGAGATCCAAAATTATTTTATTTTGTGGTCTTAAGCCTTGCTGGACAGTACCCTATATTCTTTGCATTGTTTGATTTTTAATAAATAATTTACCCATTAGAAAAATTCCAAAAATTCACCAAAAACAGTAAAAAACCTAAAAAACCTAAAAACCAATTTTCTGAAATTTTTGCATCATTTTTGTGTGTTGTAGAAATTGTTGAAGTCCAGTGTTTGTGTGCTTTCTCTTATTTTCTCATCTTTTAAAAATTCTAAAAAAAAAAATACAAAAACAAATAAAAACATAAAAAAAAAGACTCACTTGGATCTTGACTACATCGTAGGCCGCAAGGCCAATCTGTGCTCCTTGTGTTCGACCCTGGGAGCTATACCAGGTTAATCTTATAGCAGACCGCTCTTTCTTGTGTTTTGATTGATTTGACCTCTTTGAGTGGTTATTTTTCTGGATTGCTCCGTGTTTGTGATTGAGGTCGCAACGACCATTTCTTCACCTTTACCTCGATCGCATTTTTCGACAATCAGAATGGCGCCGTTGCCGGGGAGCACGGCTTTGTAGTCAGTTTTCCATTTTGTCTCTCTTAATTATAACTGTTTTCTGACACTTTCTCTTTCTCATTTTTTTTGTGCGAGGTACTGCTTGGAACTTGGAGTACACTTTTTGAGGACCCGCACGGGAAGAAGAGCAGGAAGAGAGAGAGAGGAGAAGCAATTTTATTTCAGAGAGAGAGAGAGAACATTATTCTTGTTGTAATAATTTAGGACTCAGATTTGGACATTTGTGAACATTTGTAACTTAGCGGGTCTGTTTCGCTGAGCACCGGTGTGCTCGGGGGACCCATTCGGATTTTCGCGGCTTTTATCGTGGTTTTATAGCTAGCTGCCTTTTCCGGTGTTTACGCGGTTTTCCTCGAGCCCCTAGATTTAGGAATTTTTGTTGATTGTGACGTAGATTTTAAGGCCCAACACTTAATAGAATATCTGTTCCCATAGAACGTAATTGGACCTTAATAAAATTCACTGAAAAAGTTAGTTTAATTGAATTTGAGACCACGTGCCGTGAGGAGTCACATACAGCGCTGGCAGGACCCGTTGTGGCGGGCACCGAGTGACTCCCAAGATCGGACTCCGGACTCGATTCGGTTGGCTAACTATTGTTCTTCACGATCAATAGAAGTTGCTCATCTAGGACTCGGTTTTTCCCGCTGCACCATTTAGGTAGTTTTATTTCTGTCTTTAAATTCTGCGCGGATCACTTGCATGTAGAGCGCTGGAGACAAGGTACGCATTTCTTACTCTGCATGCATCATTGATTTCTTCGCGCATCGGCTTTTTCGTCTTCTCCCCCTGTTTTTGGATTAATCATCATCAGGAGAATCGGAAAAACCGTTAGGCCGCTTGTATTTAGTTTGAAAAATATTTAAAAAGAAAAAAACAAAAAAAAAATTGGGACTGGATAACATTATTGACCCTAAAAGACACTCACATTAAAAATTTGTCTTGGGGAGAGCAACCCCCTCATTGTTTGGTTTGATTGTGCGAGAGAGTGACTCGAACACTAGGTAAAGCCCTCCGGTGCTCATCTCGACTGATTACCGACTCTTCTGTGCGGGACAGTCGGTTGAGAGAGTATCGGGTATCCCAGCAGGTCACGTAATCGCTCTGATATCTTGTATGTTCACCAAATAAAATTGACAAGATAAATTGACCGATCTTTCACGGTCTTCAGATTGTGTTGTGTTGGTGAACCAGGGGTTTGCTTTGCGATCTTAATTTCTCCAGATCCCATCCGCCCAACTCGCCAAGATCAAGATGATGGGTAGACGATCTCTTAGGCAGCCTCTGGCTGCACCGCTTTCAGGCGCGACTACTCCATCATCTAGGTTGGCCCGTGAGAGTCGAGACCAGCTCTCCGGACCCGAGTTCGATTCCACCCTGTCCCCCCTCGATCCCCTTTCTTCTACTGAGAGACATGAGCCCGAGGAGAGACGAATTAATTTGACCGAACCTGAGTTGGGCTCATCTGATTTTGCAGACGTCCATATGGCTGGAGCCGGTAGTTCAGACGATCGCCAGCCCGAACACTTTGTCTTAGACCAGGGAGCGATCAACTCCACCCTGATCGCGTCATTAGAGACAGTTCAGAACCAATTACGCGATCAGGGGGCATTTATGATCGAGATGAGGAGGGAGTTGGAGAGACTCCGAAGAGAGCGAGAAGAGCCGAGCGAGCCGGAGGACATCCCTGATGCTGATGCAGAGGCAGCAGCCGCAGCAGCAGCTGCCGCAGCAGAGGCAGCCGCCGCCGCAGCAAGACCGATGCGGGAACTTCACAACCCTGGATCTACACTGATGCACCAGTGGGTGGTGATTCCCGCTATCGTGGGGGATTTCAAGTTCCCTCCGAACACCCTGCAGATGCTTCCTCATTTTCACGGACTCGCAACTGAGGAACCCCACCTCCATCTCCAGGAGTTTCTGATGATCTGCAGCACTGTCCACGACCGTCGTGTGGACCAAGATACGATTCGAATGATGGCCTTCCCTTTCTCACTGGCAGATAGAGCAGCCGCCTGGCTGAAACATCTAGGGAAGTTTGTTTACACCTGGGATCAACTCCGCACCGAGTACTTGAACAAGTACTATCCACTCGGGCGGACGAATGCAGCGAGGGCCCTGATCAACAACTTCTCCATGCTCCCTAACGAGCAATTTCACGAGGCATGGGAGAGGTTCAGAGAGCTTCTGGACAGATGCCCACACCATGATATTTCGAAGCCGAACCTAGTTCAGAGCTTCTTCAGTGGGCTGACACCAGATCTTCAGGGATTGGTGAATGCTTCTTGCGGCGGGTCCTACTTTGCCAAGGACCACAACCAAGTCTGGGCCATCTACGAAGAGATGGCAGAAAATTACATGGTGATGTCCCAGACTCGGTTGTACACTCAGAGATCTCAGCAGCCGCCAGGACCCGTGCAGTATCAGCGGATAGCACGGGTTGATGCAGGTCCATCCAGTTCGTCCACAGTTGCAGCCGCACAGGCAGAGTCGGCCGCTGCGGACATGGGGATAATCAGCGAGAAGTTGGACCGCATGGAAATCATCGAGAAGAAGCAGTGCCAGGGCATAACTCAGATGGAGGAAATGGCACAAACTCTGAGCGACATGAAGACCCAGCTCTTGTGTCTTCAGGAGGCACAGACGGCTCCTCAGCCCCGTCTTCTGTCGCGAGGCGATTCCGGTGGCAGCCGCAGCTCGTCCCAGCGCTCCAGCTCCTTGCAGCAGCCTAGACAAGTTCACCTTGTACAGGCGGAGCCGTACCAGCAGCAGCAGCCCTCTTATCAGTCACCACCATCTCCAGACTTGCAGATGGTGGTATATCAGCCGGATCAGCCTCTGGATGTACTCCCACCAGCCCCTTACGATGCAGAACCGTTGATGGATGTCAACGGAATTTGGTATGACCGGCCTCAGCCTGGAATCCGACGAGACCATCCCGGATTCAGGTGGGGGAATGGGGGCAACCAGCCCCAGCAGCAGCCAGCCGGTCAGGGAGGGCAGTACTCCCAGCAGAGAGATCACCAGCAGCACCCAGCACACCAGCCATCATCATTCGTATCTCGTCCCTATCAGCAGCAGGGACAGAGTTGGAGACGTGAGCAGCAGGCTCACCAGCAGCATCATTCATCCTCTTACCCCTCTCAGCCACAGCAGCACCAGGTCCAGCAGCCTCATTACCAGAGAGGCAACCCGTCGGGTTCCCATGAGAGCCCCGCCATGGATGATATAGCCCGCCTCTTCACAGAGCAGCAGGCTACATTTAGACGGGAGATGGACGAGTTCCGCCAAGAGATGCGGGACCTGATGAGAGGGAAGGCCGCCATCCCTGCACAGATCGAGCCCAATCCGAATAACTTGAAGAGGAAATCTGAGCAGGTAGTTCACACTGAGCCTACCACTTCTAGTGACTCATTTGATGTTATCTCGTCGGATTTATTTGATGCTGATTTTGTCACACTTAGGAGCGGTAGAAGACCAGCAGGCGGCGCCTCATCTGAGCGACATCACGAGGATCCATCTAGAGCGCCAGATGAGGAAGAGGAGAGCGGTACTGAAGCCGCACATCATGATGACGGTGGTACTGATGCCACCCGAGATGCTGATTCCACTGGCGGTACTGAGGCCGCCATTTCACCACATAGAGGAGGTGGTACTGACGCCACCAGCAGAGCCGAGCCAGCCCGCGGTACTGAAGCCGCAAGACGTCTAGTTGTAGAGCCAACTAGAGGTGGTACTGAGGCCACCAACATTTATTCTGATAAAAATGTTGTCTTTCCTCGAATGAATGTATCTCGGAACTCTGATTTGAATAAAGGAAAAGGTTTAGTTTCTTCTGATCCTACTTTGGTGAATGATGTTTGTGAGGATCCGGTCATCGAATCATCTAGACCTATTCCTAGTCCTTCATCTGAGAAGGACCCTGTGATCCCCTTTCCTAGAGCCCTTGAGTTGGGGAAGGGGAAGAAAAAAGAAAAAGATCCAAAAAAGAGAGAGCAGGAGGAGTTCAGCCAGAGCATGATAGACCGATTTCACATCCAGCTGACCCTCAATGAGGCTTTGCAGCACATCCCTCTTCTTCAGCGATCCCTAAGAGATAGGACCATAGTCAGGAGGAAGAAGAGGAACAAGACCGCAGAAATCCATGTGCTAACCAAAGCCACGTGTTACGCAATCCAGAACCATCTGCCGACTAAGAGGCCAGATTTAGGGGCCCCGTATGTCAGATGTCAGATTAGTGAGCAGAGGTTCGACCGTACTCTCTTAGATAGCGGATCGTCGATCAACCTTCTTCCGGCAGCCCTTCTCGACCACTTAGAGTTGGGCACTCTTAGACAGAGCAGGACATACCTTCAGTTTGCTGATCGGTCTGTCAAGAGGCCAAAGGGGTTGTTGCGAGACGTTGTCGTCACGATTCAGGGTTTGCAATTCCCCGTGGACTTCGTAGTGCTGGACATGGAGACCCCTGACTCGTTGACCGATTCCCCCATCATCCTCGGTCGCCCGTTCTTGGCCACAGCCAAGGCAGTGACTGACCATGACAGTGGGAAGGTGTACTTTCGCGTCCAGGGCGAGAGTATACAAATAGAGACGGTTAAGGACCACAGAGCCAGATCCAGATCCCGCTCACATGGCAGTACGGATTCAGAGCAGCTGACAGACGCAGAGCCAGACATCCACCAGGACTGTGATTTTGTGATCACAGATGATGAGGCTATTTGGGCAGATCCTGTAGCACAGACCATCCTCTCATATTCAGATACAGCTGATGCAGAGATGATAGCAGAGGATAGTCTGGAGAGCACAATCCTGGTACAGGATACTAGTGAGTCAGCAGAGTCGGACCTTGATCGCGACACGATTTCTAGTGATGGTGGTACTGAGGCCACCCTGCTCTATGGTGGTGCTGATGCCACCTTGTTCTCCAGTGGTACTGATGCCACTGAGTCTGATATAGATCCCTCGGATTCAGAATCTGATTGGGCAGATTGTGATGATCAGATGACAGATCTGGATCCACCTGAGCCTATAGATGAGGAGGAGGTAGAGGCAGAGCAGACCAGAGACAATGTAGAGGACCCGCCTTCTCCAGATCCAGTTTGTGAGAGTTCGTTATCATTTTCCCAGGCAAATTTGGCAGAATTATCAGCATACACACATCTTCTTCAGAAGCCAGATTTGCCAGCACCCAGCTGTCCAGAGCTAAAGCCGCTCCCTACTTCGCTGAAGTATAGATTCCTTGCGGGAGAGTCTGAAATGTACCCAGTCATCATATCTGCAGATCTGACTGGAGAACAAGAATCCCGTCTGATGGAGGTTCTTGAAAAGAACCGCAAGGCAATTGGATGGAGCGTAGCAGATCTCCATGGGATCAGTCCCTCATTATGCTCCCACCATATCTATCTCGAGGAAGGGGCGAAGCCGTCGCGTGAGTTCCAGCGGCGACTGAACCCTAACCTACGAGAGGTTGTCATGAAGGAAATATCAAAATGGTGGAGTGCAGATTTTATTTATCCCATTTCCGACTCCAAGTGGGTCAGCCCCTTGCATGTGGTGCCCAAGAAGACGGGCATCACGACTGTGATCAGTGAGTCGGGAGAGGAGATTGCTACACGAGTACCCACCTCTTGGCGGGTCTGTGTTGACTACAGGAGACTCAACCAGGCCACCAAGAAGGACCATTTCCCCCTGCCTTTTATTGACCAGATCATTGAGAGATTGGCAGGGAAGAGCCACTACTGCTTCCTGGATGGGTACTCGGGCTACAACCAGGTGGCCATCGCTCCTGAGGATCAGGAGAAGACCACCTTTACCTGTCCCTTCGGTACTTACGCCTTTCGACGCATGCCATTCGGGCTATGTAACGCCCCTGCGACTTTTCAGAGATGCATGCTGTCGATATTTTCGGACATGGTAGGGGAGTGTTTGGAGGTCTTCATGGACGACTTCTCGGTTTACGGCGACGGATTCGATTCCTGTCTTGACTGCCTAGACCGAGTACTCCAGCGATGCATTGCTACCCGCTTAGTGCTGTCTTGGGAGAAGAGTCACTTCATGGTGACTCAAGGGACGGTGCTTGGCCACATCATCTCCAACAGAGGCATGGAGGTCGATCCGGCCAAGGTCGATGTCATTAGGAAACTCACACCGCCGTCCAATCTGAAGCAGTTACGGTCATTTCTGGGGCACGTTGGTTTTTATAGGAGATTCATTCATGATTTCAGCAAGATTGCCCGACCGTTGACTGACCTCTTGACGAAAGACACCGAGTTCCTTGTCGATGACAAGTGTCTCTCGTCCTTCGAGACTCTCCAGCAGTGTGTTATTGAGGCTCCTGTCCTTCAGCCACCCGATTGGTCTCTTCCATTCGAGATCATGACGGACGCCTCCGATTTTGCCGTAGGGGCAGTGCTAGGACAGAGGAGGGATGGAGTACCATTTGCGATACACTATGCTAGCCGCACATTGGATTCCGCCCAGCGGAATTATACAGTTACAGAGAAGGAGATGCTAGCAGTAGTGTTTGCCCTAGATAAATTCAGATCATATATCATTGGATCTAGAGTGACCTTGTACACAGATCACACCGCCATCAGGTACCTCATGTCAAAGAAGGATGCCAAGGCCAGACTTACTAGATGGATCCTTCTACTCCAGGAGTTCAACATTGAGATCAAGGATAAGCCTGGAATCAAGAATGTGGTGGCGGACCATTTATCCCGACTAGAGCAGCCTGAGGAGACAGAGCAGATTGATCCAATCAGAGATACCTTCCCAGATGAGGCGATCCTTGCTATCGCCTCACTCCCGTGGTACGCTGATATTGTTAACTTTCTCGTTGCTGGGAAAGTACCACAAGACTGGCCCAAGCAGAAGATTAAGACCTTCCTTGCGAAGGCCAAGTCCTACCACTGGGAGGATCCCATCCTTTACCACGAAGGAGGGGATAGCATCTGGCGTCGGTGTATTCCTCAGGAGGAGCATCATAGTGTCCTCACTTACTGCCACAAGCTTGAGGCAGGAGGACATCATTCTGGGAGGAGAACGGCACAGAAAGTGCTCCAATCCGGCTTGTGGTGGCCTACACTCTTCAAGGACTCTGATGAATTCGTGAGGAGGTGTACTGACTGTCAGAGGATGGGCACTTGTGGACAGCGTGATATGATGCCGATGCAGCCCATTCACTTCTGTGAGGTTTTTGACGCATGGGGCATCGATTTCATGGGTCCATTCCCTAAGAGTCAGGGATTTGAGTACATTCTGTTAGCCGTAGATTATGTTAGTCGTTGGGTTGAGGCTATCCCCGCCCGAGCCGCAGATGCAAAGACAGTTTGCAAATTTTTGAAGAGGAACATCATTATGCGGTTCGGGGTTCCACGAGTTCTGATTTCTGATGGGGGGTCTCACTTCATTAACGACCAGGTGAAGGCACTTGCTAGAGAGTTCGGCATAGACCATCGTGTTGCTACACCATACCATCCACAGACGAATGGTCTAGCCGAGGTGTCGAATAGGGAGATCAAGAATATTTTGCAGAAAGTCGTCCGCCCTGACCGAAAGAATTGGTCACAACTTTTGGACTCGGTCTTGTGGGCATATAGGACATCTTTCAAGACTCCATTGGGTACATCTCCCTTTCGCCTCGTGTATGGCAAGCCTTGTCACCTACCAGTTGAGCTGAGGCACAAGTCACTTTGGGCAGTCACAGACATATTGATGGATCCAAATGGTATAGGAGACCAAAGGAGGGCAGAGTTAGCCGCCTTGGAAGAGCTTAGAGATGCAGCATTCTCAAACAGCCTACATTATAAGGAGAAAGTCAAAGAGTGGCATGATTCTCACATCAGCCACAAGCATTTTGAGATTGGACAGAAAGTATGGCTGTTTGATGCAAGGCTACGATTATTTCCAGGGAAGCTACAGAGCAAATGGAAAGGACCATATTTGGTCAGAAAGGTACACGATAACGGTAGCATTGATATATCTGAGTTATCTTCTGAGAGTACCTTCCGAGTGAACGGCCAGCGGCTCAAACCATTTCTAGATCATGAGCCGCGGGACGTTATCATTGCCGCTATTCATTTTGCGTGAGATGTGGTCTTTTGACTCACATCTTTTGCATCTCACGCCTGATTTTCACTGTTCCTCCGCCTGTATAGATCCAGTTGTCCATATCATTCTATTCTTTAGCCCCACATCCCATCTCTCATCTTATGATTATGCTATACTTAGGGTGTACTTTACCCTAAGTATAGGGGGGATGTCGGACATGTGAGTATTCTTTTCATTCTTTCTGCTCTTGTTTTTGCTGCCTATACTTAGGGATATTTTACCCTAAGTATAGGGGGGGCAGATTCCGTATATTCTTCACTCGGCTTTCCCTTCATGTACAGCTTTCTATACTTAGGATTAGTTAATCCTAAGTATAGGGGGAAACCACCGAGTTCCTCTCATTCTATTCATTTATTCGTTCCTTTTCACTTCCCTTTTACCAAGCACGAGTTATGTCTTCTTCATCGCTCTTGATCACTCTGAGGACATCGTTCGAGCTAAGTATAGGGGGGGTGTGTATATATTTCATATATACTTTAGCCATAACTCGTACTTTGTGTGAGTGTGTTAATAAATAAAATGGCTAAAAATCACAAAAATTAAAAAATTTTTCATAAACCTCTTTTATTCTTGCACATACATAGCTAGTGTACAAAGTATTTTTTGTAAAAATGATTTCAAAAATCTTTTGTGTAAAGCTTGTGTAAATATTTTGTATCAAAATTATGTATATAGTACAAAATTTTTCCAAAATGATTTGAAAATCAAAAGTTTGCAAAAATCTTGTGTAAATGTGTGTAAATATCTTTTTGCAAAACTTGCACCTCATGCATCATTCATTCATGAATTCAAAACATTTTTCCAAAATTTTTGCATGATTGTAAAATATTTGTAAATAGCATCTTGTGTACATATATGTATATAGTTTTTCCTGGATGAGAGTTGACATGTAAATTAAGCCTGGAATTAAATTGAGAAATGGAGCTTGAATAAGATCTTAATTCACTTAACTTCAAGAGGAACCTTGTAGGACTTAGGGTTAGAGCTTTTCAGGTCCATAAGGACTTAATTCTTTGAGTCCACTAGGCTATGAGCACACGTCATCTTGATGAGCCTAAGTAGAGCACTTAACAACACACATATGACTCTCAGAGACAATGGCTTCACTTGCACCTGCACTTTACACATGGCTCTCCATGGATGAGGTGGTGAGGAGGCAGTTTCCTTTGGCTTGGGGTAGCATATGAGGGTAGTACTTCTAGGCGGAACCTCTCTTCTTCTTATAGTGAAGGAAGTGCACCTCAACTTGGTCTAGTGGTGTTGAAAGCTAAAGACAGAAGCTGTGGGTTGCAATAAAGCTTCAAAAGAGGGATAGTCTACTGGCTCAAGGGGAAATTTCTTATATATGCTGCACCATGTAGATATGTTGTACAGAAGTTGTTGAAAAAAAAAAAAATTGCAAAAATGCAAAAAGAACTCCAAAAAAGTGGTGGGTCGGATTGAAAATTTAATAACCCCACCGGAGTGTAAAGATCTCATGAAGCTTGCAGCGGGAGACTTAGCTACACTGGCTAAGCTTCCAAAACTCTATACTTCTACCCCCTCTTCTTGAGCCGGTTGCACTTGAACTTAGAAGGGAATACCCCGCTTCTCGAGGAAAGAGTTGCTAGACTGAGGCATTAGAGTTACCAGGTTGAGGGAGGTTGTTTCTTTGTCACTTCTGAGATGGGGAGCCACATATCACTTACACCGCAAGGAAAAGATTCATGGTCATTAGAGTTTGTGTATGTAGACTTGTTCTGATCTGGTTTATTGAGGAGTCTTGCCCATAGATTGGTGGAACTTGGAGGCTGTTGAGTTTTAGGCTTGAGTCCAAATAAGGTTCCGACACATTAATAATCCAAAGATCTGATCGAGCTCCATATTTCAAGTTAATGAAGGAAAAATTTAATAAGTCAACCTTGATCCATGTACATCCTCTTTTTCTTTTTCTTTTTCTTTCTTTTTCACTTCTTTTTTTTCAAATAAGTGTTTGCTAAGGGACTAGCAAAGTTAAGCATAGGGGGGTGATGAATACCCATTCATCACTCTTTATTCTTCTATTTTAGCTACAAAAACCCTTTGCAAATACATGTAGATATGTGTAAATACAAATAAATACCAAAAGCATGCATTGTGTAAAAACCTATAATTAGCATGTTTTTGTGCACAAAATAAAAGAATAAAGAGCAAAAAGAAAAAGAGGGAAATATTTATTGAGCAACCTAACCCAAGGGAGGGCTCAGCATGGGCCTGACCGCATAAAAACCAAAGTAGAGGGAGATAGGAGCTCATGTGTATATTTTTGTAAATAAATAAACTATATATTTTCCTCACCCAAAAATATACTTGTACATATTGTGTGTATATTTAGAAACCATTAAAAACAAAATGAAAAGATAAAAAGCAAAAAGTCAAAAATACCCTACCTTTCACCATGTGTATAAACCACACCTTTGTAATTATTTAACCCTATACATAAATTCAATTATTTTCTAAACTTTTTGTAAATATTCTATGGCCTATTTTGTAAATAAAATAAATAACAAGAAATAAAACAAAAATTAAATAAAAATCACAAAATTGAAAATACAAAAATACATTGTATAAATACCATGTATATAAATGTATATATTTATCTATTTCACCCTTGTATATAAGTGATAAAAATAAAATAAAAATTTTATTTTATTCCATATTTTATGTTGTAAATAAATAAAATACAAAATAAGCATAAAAACACATAAAAATAACAAATAAAAAAATCAAAAATAAAAATCCATATAGTGTACATATACCTATGTATATAGCTAACCTATTTTTATTTCCAAAAATTAAATAAAAATCACCAAAAAATAGAAAAAAATAAAAGAAAAATATTTCATGTTTTGAGTTTTCCTTAATTCGACCTATTTCTACCCTAAAAAAATAAAACAAAAACCGGGCACACGTGGCAGTGTCTGACTGGTCCACGGGGGAATGTTGACCCCGGTCAACTCCCCCGCGACTCCTTCCTATTCTGGACAACGCGCGCCGCGCCCATCTTCCCCGATTTTTCCCACGCGACTCCAGCTGTCTCCCACTCAACCCCCGCGCCCGGATCCTTCGCCATTCATCCCTCTCCCTCGCCGGATCCTTCGCCATCGAATCCACGCTTTCCTTTGCTGTCCTCACGCAACCCTAATCGCCCGGTCACATTATAAAACCATCACCTCCGCCGCCTCCGCGCCGCATCTTTGGCCCTTCTCTTCCTTCCCAGTGACCTCCATTGGCTCCGCCTGAGTGACAGCGAGCGTCAGCCCTTGTTGCAGTGAGGCGAGGAAGCGTAACCATCGATCCGGCGTAACCTCGCCGTACTTGCTCCGCCGCCAGCGTTGAGCACCGAGCTTCAGGCCTTGACGCCCTTCGAAGCTACGACCCGGAGATAGCCCATCTCCAGCACAGTCTCCAGCATCCATCAGGTAACCTTAGTTCTTTCCCATTTAGCGTAATTTCCGATTTCCCCCAATTCCGACCTCCGACGTACATCTCCGATTCCGGCCACTCCGATCACCCATCTTCCAATCCGACCCGATCAGCACCTTCGCAACCTCCTCACGCACCTTCTACGCCCGCTCATTCAACCCAGATCGCACAGGATCTGGGAGTCGAGCTCCACCGCCGTCGCTTCGCCGGAGCTCCTTCGCCACGCCGCACAAATCACCTTCACGCCACCTAACCGGGTCGAGGCACTTTGCCCTCGACCCGCGAAGCTTCTTGACCATTTTGCAGGTCCAAAGGGGGTGTCTGAGCCTCCAGTCCATTCAGCCAGGAGCTTCGAGCAGCCAGGTCTCGCCGGAGCCCCTCCAGGGCTCGGTTGGGCCCTTGGCCACCACCAGCAGCTGCGGGACAGCCCAGCGGAGCTTCTCCGATCGTTTGCAGCAGCAGAGGAGGACCGGAGTGCACGCAGGACGTCGGCGAAGTTCGCCGGCGTCGAGTTCTTCCTCCACCTTCCAGAGCCGTCCGATGGGGCATCTGCTCCAGTTCTAATCCTGAGCGTCCATTCTTCGAGGAGCAGCAGCCGTCGATCCATCTGAGGATCGCATCTGGACCCTTGATAGCAGAAGAGAGAGACCCGAGCCCAGCACCGTCAGATCAGCCACGTGCCTCTCCCTTGACCGTTGATCGAGCCGAAGAAGAGAAGAGAAGAGTAGCGCCGCCATCCCAGCCGTCAGATCACCCACGTGGCGCACATCCGACCGTCGGCTATTAATAAAGGGGTAAATATCATAGGGCCCCCTCGTAGTTTGTTTATTTCAGTTTAGTCCTGTAACTTTTAATTCACGTTGTTTATTTTCTGGGATATTTGCATAGAGACCCTCGCACTTTATTTTATTTGCACTTATACCCCTGCCAGTAGAGACCCACGTGCTTCGTCACGTGTTTTGTTGGGTTAATTGCATAGAACCCCTTGTAGTTCTGGTTGCTATGAATTGAAAGAATGTTTTTGATATTTGCGTTTATACCCCTGTGAGCATTGATTTTGCACATGTGCGAATTATTTTGGGTAAATTGCATATAAGCCCCTGGACTTTTGATACGAGTTATCAATAAGTCCTTGGAACTTATTTTTATTACATTTAGGTCCCTGTGTGCCCCAGACACGTGCTTGGCACGTGATTTCTTGGGTATTTTGCACCAGGACCCCAGAACTTTTGGGTATTTGCACTTAGGTCCCTGTGCACAGTGCCCCACCTTTATCTTTGAATAAAATATCAAACGACCTCCAAATCCAATGAAATTTTGACACATGGCTCCTGCCATGGTGTAGGAATTTCTATGATTTTTGGGGACATTTTGGATTTCATTTATTATTTTTAAAAAATCAAAAACCCCTATTTTTGCTACTGTTTGACTTTAAAAATACCAAAAAAATATAAAAACTCCATCGAAAATTCTAAAAAAATTAGATAATGTTTATTGCTTGTTGATTGATTTTCTAGCCAATTTTGGCTACTGTCCATCACTTAAAACCCATAAAAATTGAAAAACCCTTAAAAACCCATAAAAATTGTAATAAATAAATTAAAAATCCAAAAACAATAATTAGGGTGCCTACATTTTCCTTATTCTTCATAGAATATAGGAAAAATACCTCTAGGGCTTTTTGAGATCCAAAATTATTTTATTTTGTGGTCTTAAGCCTTGCTGGACAGTACCCTATATTCTTTGCATTGTTTGATTTTTAATAAATAATTTACCCATTAGAAAAATTCCAAAAATTCACCAAAAACAGTAAAAAACCTAAAAAACCTAAAAACCAATTTTCTGAAATTTTTGCATCATTTTTGTGTGTTGTAGAAATTGTTGAAGTCCAGTGTTTGTGTGCTTTCTCTTATTTTCTCATCTTTTAAAAATTCTAAAAAAAAAAAAATACAAAAACAAATAAAAACATAAAAAAAAAGATTCACTTGGATCTTGACTACATCGTAGGCCGCAAGGCCAATCTGTGCTCCTTGTGTTCGACCCTGGGAGCTATACCAGGTTAATCTTATAGCAGACCGCTCTTTCTTGTGTTTTGATTGATTTGACCTCTTTGAGTGGTTATTTTTCTGGATTGCTCCGTGTTTGTGATTGAGGTCGCAACGACCATTTCTTCACCTTTACCTCGATCGCATTTTTCGACAATCAGTGGCCTGTTTCACTCTCCTGTGAGGGTGGGGCCCGGCTTGAGTGGCGAATAGGATAGACCTGCACATACGGCTCTTAGAGCATTTATATTTTTTTTGCTTGTGCTCGTAGGATCTTAAGCCACACTGCACATTAACTGAGACACACCTTAGATCGTTCAACTTAGCCAAAAATTTAACTCAATTCTTCCCGCTAATAGAACTTTCTGCATAGGTGCGGTTTTTATTGGCTTGCACGCATATAGATAATTTTTAAATTCTGTCTAACATCCCACATGGAGATTGCGAGGAGGCACTGTAAGTCTTCTAACTGAGCATTCATCATAGTTTTCCGCGTGCATCGGCTTTTCCCGACTTTCTTCCCCTTGTTTTATCACATAAATCTAAAGGAAATTGGGACTGGACGGTAGACGTGTATTTGTGCTCATCTAAATTTTTCAGTGATCACCTCATTAAAATTGGGACTGCTAAATATAGCCGATCTTAAGAACCTATAAAATCAAGAATTTTTGCGGGAGAGCAACCCCGACCTTGGATGATTTTTTTTCTCTGAGTGAGCGAGAGACGACACTTAAGGTTAGAGCCAAGCTCCAACACCTATCAGCTCGCTAAATTTTTGCCAAGATTGATCTATCACCAACTAAAATTAAAAAGATAATAGCCGAACTCTTACGGCTTCATTGTGTGAGTCGGTGAATCTGGGGTTTGATTTGTGTTTGCATTGGCGTGCGTAAACCAAGACCTAAGATCAAAAGCCACACATTTGATAAAAACTCTCTTCCCGTGTGATCATCTTTTTCCTCTCTTGATTTTATCCTCATCATGGATTTCTTGTCCAATAATTCTTGCAGACCCAACCCCTCATTCCTTTCAGCTCTTTCAAAAATAGCTGAACGTTTATCCGAGAATCCATCAGAGCTATACTATGAAAATGAATTCGTATCGGTTAGACCCAAAACACCTCCCCCTCAACCACCAATAAATCCATTTCCTTCTGCTAATCCGACCTGTTTCATGAATGACAACCCTTTGTATTCAGAGCAGACAAACCAAGAAATGATTGAGGGCTCTACTTCTTCATTTAATCCTCTTTACATTGATCATACAATTCATCCCTCATATTCGGTAAATGTCAATCCATCATTCATGGGAGAAGATAACCACATGATTGAATTGAACACTTCTTCACCTCTTCCATCATTCTTGAACATCAAAGAAAAATCATTGCCTTGGATTGAACATAATAACCCCCTCTTCACTCATACAGAGGATTGGGCCGACCACATAAGATCACAACTCCCCTTGGACCAACTCCACTTACCTACACCATATGAGCAGCCACCTTCCATGATTATTGAGGAGATACTTTCAGAAAATGATGATCGTACATCGGATATTTCCAGAGATCCCTCTCCTAGTACATATAGAAAAATGGAAGAGGACATTGAATTACAAAAACATACCCCAACTACTCTCATACTTGGCCAAGAAGAGATTTTGGAGAATATTTTGAGGATAAATAAGAAATTTGATTTAATGGAGGATAAATTTCAAGAACTTGCCGATCGATTAATCTCTGGTAGCTCGGATATAAAAATGAATGAGGAAATGATTGGATCTAAGATTGAAAATTTTGCGGATATTCAGGGACCTATGGACAATTCTGAAAATGACTATGTCGTTGACCCTCACCCTGAACTTCATAGCCCATCTGAAGAACACCCCACAACCCCACACCACCCAGAAAATACCAAAAAAATGGAAATATTTGAAAACCACAAAAAATTGAAAATTCAGAAAATTTCATAGAAATTGAGACTGAAGATGATCTGAGGAATTTGGATCCAACTGTACGGGAAGCAATAGGAAAGAAATTGATTTTTGAACTTCCCTTTCTACAGGCCATTGAACACTTCCCCGATCTTAAAGGATTTGTATTGGACAAATTAACGATGAAGAAATCGGGCAGGATTCGAACAAAAACCGAGAGACATATATTGTCAATGGCCTCCTCCTTGGTGCTGAGGAGAAAAACCAAGAGCCGCATAGTGAAGCGGTTGCCCAGATTTGAATGTGTACTCAAAGACATAATTTTCACCCATGCTCAGATTGATGACGATTCACCAATTAATATCCTCCCGACCTCTGTATTCCATGAACTCAAACTCGGACCGATTCGAAAGATACGAGAGATTGTTCAATTAGCGGACCGATCGATAAAACGGCCGAGAGGAACCATTTCTGTCATCATTAAATTCCAAGGTGCTCCGCTCAAAGTAGAATTCACGATCATCGATATTGAGCATCAAGGAGAATTCACCCAGTCTCCAATCATTCTCGGAAAGCCGTTCCTGGCATTGGCCAAGGCGAGTATTGATTGTGAGACTCGGGAAATCAATTTCACAGCATTGGAAGCACTTAGATCTGACCATGTCTTTGAGGAACCACGATCTCCTGAGGCAATCCACGAAGTCCCCGACAACCGTAACCATGAAGCGGTAGAAGAGCCATACCCCGCAGCCACACCTGAGATAGCGGTTGTTGATGAGACTATTGGTTTAGAAAATCTCCCCCTGCTCCATTCCCAGCCGCTCTCACTAGGGAGAATCATGTATATGAATCATATGATCCGGAGACTTATGCATGGGCACACCCTGGGTCGACCTACTCTGACTACGTGGATTACATCAACTCGACACAGGATTGCGCCAACATCGAATCAATTGAGAAAGAACATGCAGAGACTCTCCCCAGTATTTCAATTCCCGCGGATCTCAAAATAGACAAATCTTTCTACTATGATCCTGAGACATATGCATGGTCACACCCTGGAGCAACATTCGCTGAATATCTGACCAAATCATCCCAAATCGAGAGTGCTCAAACATACGGGAGACTAAGAGCAAGCACACAGACCGAGCACCGACCAAGGAAAATTCAAATGGCTATTTATCTGGATACTCAAGTGAACCGACACCTTCACGATGAAATAAAAAGAGAGTCATCTTTGACCTTCCGGAAGAAGTATCGTCTGATGGTCCCTCATCAGGCCCGGAAAAGGTAGTCTACATGAGTGAAGTCTGTTCGGCAGCCCTAAAGCCATATCTTCGTAAGGATCCAAAATTCAATTCTCGTTGGACAACTCCCGTTCCTAACTACTACTCATCCAAAGCTGATGCTCCTGCCCTCTTCAAGTACACTGGAATTCTTTCGTATGAGCTGACTGAGACCGGTGCTTCTGAGCTATCATCTGAGGACAAATTGATTGATCCCAAGAAGGAACGAATTCTGAGGAAACAATTAAAGAAACAAAGAGATATGCAGACTTGGAGTATGTCCACTTTCAAATACTACTCCTCTGAGGATAACTCTGATGATGGATATCTTTCATCTGACTCAAACACTTCATCTATTATCCATCATGATTTTTCTGAGGATGAAACTGATTGTTGTTGGGAATCATATGCTCCATCTTCACCTCATCATTATGATCTCCCACCACAGGCTCACAAGAAGATAAGCCGAAAACCGCCTTAATCATTCGGCTAACCACCCTCCCTCCCGACCACATCGGTCTCCTTGTACAGCTTCTTCCTCTACTTAGGCCAAGGCCTAAGTATAGGGGGGACCGATGCCATCTGTTTATTTACCATTTCTCTCATCACACTCCTCCTGTTCACTCCATTTTCACCCTTCTTCCATATTTAGGCTATCCAGAGCCTAAGTATAGGGGGAATCGGCATCCACCTGTTTATACTCTCCTCATTCACATATCATGACCGCCTCTTTTCCGCTCTACGTCCTAACCCGTTGTATATAAATTTTTAACCCTCTTACGCTTAGCCCAAGCTATGTCATCATTACGCTTTTTGTGCTCTGAGGACACAACACTCGCTAAGTATATGGGGGTCTGTATATATACTTTGTATATATTTTACCCATATCTCGTACTTTCGCGTAAGTCTATATGTATTTACGGGGTGGGTAATTTTTGAAAAAAAATTTAAAAAAAGAGAGTTTTTCTACTAACACTGACTTGCCCAAAATTTTTGAAAAAAAATGGCTTCTTATTTCATCTTTGCACACACACACGCAAAAAAAATCTGCATTTCACACACTTGCACTGCATCCAACATCACATGCATTTGCATTTGTGAAAAGTCATTGGGTTCTGAACCAAGTTGTGAGCCGAAACCGAGAGTGGTCTGAACTTGCCCTTAATCCACCTAATTTTCAGAGGAACTTCACAGAGAAATAGGATTTTAAGAGCTTCAGGTCTTTTGACTTAATTCTTTAAGTTCCACATGACAATGTGCAGCGTTTGACTCTTAGTGTCTAACCTGATCTCTTCATTCTGGGTACAACTCTAGAATAGGGAATTAATTTGTACTCTCGCACTATGCATTAAGCTCAACCCAGACGGGACGTTGGAAGACTGTGTGAGTCTCTTTTCTGGTAGCGTGGAAATCTAAAGACCGGAGTTCGGGTTGAAATAAAGCTTCGGAAAAGGGATGGACGGCTGGGCACAATTTTTTCTAAGACCCCAAAAAATGTACGGAATAAAAAGATGCTATATTCGTAGGGGCAAAACAAGATCCAAGCAGAACCACCAAAAATTCCAAATACAAAGAAGCATTCTACCAAATAAAAATTCGACCAAAAAGGTCCAAGCTTCAAGAAACCTGCAGATCTTGGTGGAGACTTGGCTACACTGGCCATCTTCACAAGAAGAGGTGACTACACTGGCCACCCCCTCCAGTTCTTTTCTCTTTCTTCTAGCTTCTCCCCCATTTCGATTGTGAACACAGCACGACAGACCTTAGAAGGAAATACCTGACTCCCCGAGGACGAGTTACTGGAGAGGAGAGGAGCATGGTAGTCCGGCATTCTGGATGGGAAGAGCTAAAACCCTTCACACACACGAGTCGGTTATTCAATGTTCTTAGGGTATACTTTGGGAAGAGGATTGATCTAAGATGACTTCTGAGCCGAAACTATAACAATGATGTGTAGAACTTGAGGGCTGTTGATTTTAAAATTCTAAGTCTCACAGAAGTTCCGCCACACTACTAATCCAAAGGTCGAGTTTAGTTTCATTCTCACCTTCAGCTCATGGTCTTGGTATGGAACCCAGTCTCATTTCACTTCATGGCATGTCTTTTTGATGCTCAGGGACGAGCATGGTTTAAGTATAGGGGGATGATGAATCTCAGATTCATCACTCTAAATCTCATTTATTAAGCTCAATTCCCTAAAAATCAACAGCATATCTGCATCTATTTCGCATAATTAGCATTTGTGCATGATTTCATAAGAATTGCGTTAAATTCTGCATCAAATAAGAAGCCAAAAATCCAAGCCAAAAATGACCTGTAAATAGACTAACTTCCCATATTTTTAACTCCTCCATGCTAACTCCGAATGCCACAAACCCGCCTCCACTGTGTACATATCACTTACAAGAATAAATGAAAAATACAAAAAAATCACTAACTCAAATAAGTGGACCAAAAACCCAAACCCTAGTTTCAGGATTTTCAGACTAAAAGCCACATATCTTCCCCATCCAGTGTCCGATTTGATCCTAATCACTTTTGAACTAATGCACATTCAATTACCTTCAAAACAAGACCAAGTTCAAGTGAATCGGAGCTCGTATGTGAAAGTTGAGTTTTGGGCCTCTTTTGTACATTGTATATGTTAGCAGTTTCCTGACCTATATTTTATGTATATATTTTCTTAATCAATAAAATTCCAAAAAAAATAGATTTAGATGTCTTTTATTTATCTTTGGTTTTGCCATATTTTTCCAGATTTTTATCTTATTTAAAAATGACAAAAAAAATACAAAATCCAAAAATCTAGGTATTCTATGTACATAGGATACCCCAAAAATTCACTTTTTACATTTGACCGATTTTGATTTTGATGTCTTCATGAAAGTTGTAGATCTCTTCGAGACGAGCATTTTTCGTGAAGGAACTTTTTTGATCCGAGGTCATTTGCTATTTTTTTATAGATTTTACAAATCTTTTATTTTCGTTTTTTCTAGTGCTGACACGTGGCAGCCCCAGAGGTCGCCACGTGTCATCGTTTTTTAGCCTATTCTTTATATCGCTTTTATTAAAAAAATATATTTAAAGGGCACGCACGTGCGTCGCACGTGCCCCCAGGCACGTGATCTGCACGTGCGCGCCCGCCCCCTTCCTTTGTCCCCAGTACGCCACGCGGCATATGCGTGGCCGTTCGATCTCGCTTGATTGAACGGCCACTGCTCGTCTCCCTAAACCTTACACCCTCCGCTCCTCCTCCGCAGATCTCTCCAACCACCACCGCCTTCCTCGCACCGGCCTTCCGCAGCCGTCGCCCGTTGACCGCCCAACTGCCACCCGATATCCTCGCGGCCGCCGCCTCCCTCTCTCTCTATAAAAGAACCCCGGCCACCCCCCAGTCCAGGCATCCGCCGATAGCCCTAAACTAGGTGACCTCCGGTGGTGACAGCCCGGAGAACCACCACTTGCGGCGAGATCCAAGGCTCGCGGCCCTTGCTGCAGCGCCTCCGCCGCGTTACTGCCCCAGCTCCGCCTCCCGCGTCGAGCCCACGTCCGACGACATCGACACCTTCAGTTTCACCTCCTTCCAGCAGCTTCGTCTTATCTTCACCGACACGCCATCGCCAGCGCCATCTTCTCCGTCCTCGACAACCATCACCGCCGACATCAACACCTCCGCTACCTCCAGCTCCGCCTGCCGCTCCGTCAACGCCATCAACGCCAAGCCCAGGAGCATCACCACCGCCTTCACGCTTCGTCGACAACCAGCTCCCTCTGCCTTCCTCGGCCGGCTCCTCCGCAGCACCAGCAGAAGGCAGGAGCCTCTCCAGCGCCACCAACTACTCCGCCTTCGACCGCCGGGCGGTGGGCCCGAGACCCTCCCCGCGTGCAAGGCACGTGACGGGAGGGGACGACGTCAGCACACGTTATCAAACCCAGGGGGTCACGTGCTGCGCACGTGCCCCTTGGGTAAATTGCAGTGCACCCCCGGAGGATCTTCAAATTGCAGCCAAATCCCGAAGCTCCAGGTCACATGGGTGTCACGTGATTCTATGAATTTTGCAAGAAGACCCCCATTTTATTGGTAATTACATTAGGCCCCCCCTACTGCACATTTCTTTATCTTAAATTGCATATGTACCCCTGTGCTTCCCCGTAACTTTGGACCTCTTTATTGCATTATTTTATTTATTTAAAAATTGCATAATGTTCCTCACATGACTCTCTACATTTTGACATATCGTGGATATTTTTATGGTCAGTGGTTAAATATTAATTAATTATTCTGTGAAAAATTGCGTATTTGCCCATTCTGTGTTCTTAAAATTGCCATTGATCTACCGTTGCTCTAAAAATCCTCGAAAAATCATATATTGTAGAGATAATTTTGCTTGACATTGTGCCCAATAAGATTTGCATTTGCATGCATCATTTGCCCTGTAAAAATCATTTTGCACATTTCAGTATTTGATTTTTAATAGGTATTCGACCGCACATTTTCAAGGTTTAGGATTTTTCTGGATCCGTCACCTCGTGATAGATCTTAGATAATTTTATCTCTTGAAAATAAGTAGGTTTAATATTTATTATAATTAAATAATAAAAATCATTCTCTCTGCATTTAAAAATTCATAAAAAATTCATATTGCATCAGAAAATTCAAAAAAAATTACAGTGCATTCATTTTATCGTATAAATCATCTCGGCCAAGTTTCATACTTTCCGGACATCGTTTGAACGTATTTGACAGTTTAGTCCCTAAAATAGGCCGAATATGCACTTTGCATCCCTTATTGCATTGAAAAATTCCAAAAAAAGGGACCGCCTTAAAAACCGAACTAAAAATTTGATAAGCACAACTCTAGGTTGTTCCTTTGCCTCCTTGTGATCGACCTTGGGACTTGCCCAAGTAAAATAAACATAAAACCACTTGTTTGACATTGATTATTATTTGTGGTTATTTCTTGATTGTTTCCGATCGCCGCCTACACTGAACGACACATCATTTTTAATACGAACAAAGATTAAAAACAACTTCTTAACGCGGCGTTTACGGACTCGTCACTGCGGCAGCAGCTGCCGCATCGTCGGGTCCTCCTCCTCCGCGGTTCTCGCGGTTGGCTCTCATCTGCTCAAGCTCTCTCCTCATATCCATCATGAATGCCCCCTGATCCCTCAGCTGTTGTTGCACTTACTTGAGGGAGGCGATCAGGGTGGAGTTGATCGAACCCTGGTCCAGAATGAAATGCTGCTCTCCTTGTGGACCTCCGGTGCGATCATCAGAACTGCCGGCCATCGTCTCTGAAAAATCAAAACAACCGAACTCAGGTGCCTATAAATCATCTGTCTGTCTCTCCTCTGGCACTGGTATCTCTGAATCAGAAGAAGAAGGGTGGTCGAGGGGAAACAGGGCGGAGTCATACTCGGGTTCGGAGAGCTGGTCTGAGCTCCCACGAACTGACCTAGATGAAGGGACATGAGTGCTAAAAAGCGGTGCAACTAGAGGCTGCTTAAGAGACCTCGTGCCCATCATCGTGATCTGGCGAGTAAGGCAGATGAGATCTGGAAAACTATGATCGAAAGCAAACCCCCAGTTCACCAACGCAACGCGAGCTGAAGACCGTAAAGGCTCGGTCAAATTATCTTGTCAATTTTTATTTTGGTGAACAATCAGAATATCAGAGCGATTACGTGACCTGTTGGGATACCCGATACTCTCCCAACCGACTGTCCCGCACAGAAGAGTCGGTAATCAGTCGAGATGAGCACCGGAGGGCTTTACCTAGTGTACGGGTCACTCTCTCGCACAATCAAACCAAGCAATGAGGGGGTTGCTCTCCCCAAGACAAACTTTTAGGTGAGGTGTCTTTTAGGGTCGATAGTTTTTAGCAGTCCCAATTTTATGGTTTTTCTCTTCTTTTTTTTTAGATTTTTTAATGCAAGCAAAAACGCCTAACGAATTATTCGATTCTCCTGGTTATTAAGTCAAAAACAGGGTGGAGAAGACGAAAAAGCCGATGCGCGATAAATCAATGATGCATGCAGAGATAGAAATGCGTACCTGACTCCAGCAGTCTACATGCAAGATGATCCGCACAGAATTTAAAGACAGAAATAAAACTACCTATATGGTGCAGCGGAAAAAAAACCGAGTCCTAAACAGGAAATTTCTACTCGACAGAACCGTCTAGCTGGTCACTCGCCCTCGATCCAAAGAGTCCGGTCTAGACCCACCCCTCCTCTTCTCGACAGGTCGAGTTCAGGAGTAGTGCTTGACGGGGCAGGCTCACGGCGCGTAGGCTCTCAGGAAAGCGACTCAGCTATTTTTATTAATGAATTATTAGTAGGTCCAATTACGATTTATAGGAACAGGCAAGCAATTAAGTGTGGGGATCCTACTAATTACAGCATTGTCAAGCAGAAAATCCTAAGTCTAGGGGCTCGAGAAAAACTGCGTGAAATCGTAAAAGGCAGCTAAAAATCTAAAAGCCATGAAAAAGCCGCGAAAAATCTAAGCTAGTCAAAAGGGTCTCCCGAGCACACCGGTGCTCGACGAAACAAACCCGAAAGTCCAAGTCCTGCTGAGTACCTGTATTATTACAACAGTTCTAATAATGTTGGGAATAAAATCTAATCTAAGCTACACTAATCTCGCGGCTATCCCGCGGCTCCTGCACTCCTGCTCGCTCCTCGCGCTCTCCTGCGGCTCTGTAAAGAAGAGAGTCGCCTACGGTTCCCGCGGTTGCTCGGCTTCCGAAGAAAGCCGCCTCGGTCCTCGGGCCCTCGCAAGAAAACAACCAAGAGTGGTCAGACCAGATAAATGTATAAATAGGTCAAATATATATACAAAAATATGTACAAAAAGCCGCGAAAAGAAAACCGCGGAAAAACTCAAAAACCGACTACTAAGCCGTGCTCTCCGGCAACGGCGTCATTCTGATGACACAAAAAAAACCGAGCAAACGAGGTGGATCAGGTATATCTCAAATGGTCGTTGCGACCTCAATCGCTCGTGTGTCAATCAAGAAAAAGAGACCACCAAAATCGAATAAAATCAGTTAAAATCAAATAACGGTCCTGCTATTTTATTAACCTGGTATAACGACCAGGGTCGAACACAAGGAGCACGTGATGGCCTTGCGGCCTACGAAGTAGTCAAAAGAATGGATGAAATAAAATACAAGTGTTTTTGGTGGATTTTTAATTGTTTTTAAATTTTTTTGGATTTTTAATTAATTAGGAAAATAATGAAGGCAAAGAAACACCCAACTACCAACAATTATTCAATGTAGCCACAATCAGTCAAAAATTCCAATAAAAAATATTTTTATGTATTTTATATTTTTTACTGTTTTTAGTGAATTTTTGGTATTTTTCTGATTTTTATTTAATTTTCTAAAAATCAAACAAGGTTAGAAACTGAAGGTATTGTCCAGTCAGGAGTAAAAGTCCAATTTAAAATGCAAAAAGGGCTATTTAGCTCCTAGAGGTAATTTTCCTATAAACTAGAAAGTTTAAGGAAAATGTGGGCACTGGAATTATTGTTTTTGGATTTTTAGATTATTTATTATAATTTTTATGAGTTTTTAGGTGTTTTTCAATTTTTATGAGTTTTATATAATGAAAAATGACCAAATTTGGTCGGAAAATCAAGCAAGGCAAAAGACACAGTAGCTAATTTTTTGTATTTTTTAGATATGTTTTAATATTTTTTGTGATTTTTCAAGTCAGATCGTAAAGAAAATGCATATTTTTGAATTTTTAAAAATAGCAAATGAAATAAAAAATGTCTCCAAAAATTCTAGAAAATTTTACAACATGGCAGGAGCCATGTTTCCAATTTTCATGGAATTTGGAGTAAGTTTGATGTTTTATTCAAAAATAAAACCAAGGTATAGTGCACAGGGACCTGTACGTAATTTCCAAGAGTTCTGGGGGATCCGGTGCAAAATACCCAAGAAAACACGCGCGCGCCGCGTGCCTGTGGCACTCAGGGACCTATATGCAACGAAAACTAAGTTCTAGGACTATTTGATAACATGTACCAAAAGTCCAAGGACTAGTTTGTAATTTACCCAAAAATAAACGCACATGCACAATTAATTCACACACAGGGGTATAAAAGCAATTATATAAAACTATTCATTCATTTCAGAACATCCCAAAACCACAAGACTAAATCAGCAAATATCCCAATAAACACGTGTCGAAGCACGTGATGCAATACGGGCGGGGGTATATATGAAAATAGCAAACAAGACAAGGGCCGGAGTGCAAATGTACCAACGTAAGTAAAACCCTAAAAATATTTACAGGACTGGACTGAAATAAAACTAAACTAAAGGCCTAAGGGATAAATTACCCTTTATTAATGAAGCCGTCAGATGGATGCTACGTGGGTAGATGAACGGCTGGGAGTGGGTGGCGCTCCAACGCTGGGCTCCTCAGGATGATCGGACGACCAAGGTGTAGCCACGTGGAAGATCGCACGGTGGAGGGTATCGGTGGCTAAACCTTACGCATCGAACGGTCCAGACCGCCCCCCTTGGATCTAACGGTGCTGTGAACTCCTCAGATGGACAGACAGGATCAAGTCTGGAGCTCGGGGGCTATCGGACGGTGGGAGAAGGTCCTGGAAGAACTGTCGGCCGGCGAACTTCGCCGGCCCAATGCGCGCGCTCCTGGCCTCCTCGCGGGGCTCTGATGATCGGAGAAGGGTCGTCGTGGGCCTCCGCGTCAAATGGCACTCTCCGATGGAGCAACAGAGCTCTAAGGAGCCTGGTCAGCTCCGGCGGAGAAGCGGCTCCTGGCTCGAGTCTGAGGACCTCAGATGGCCCTCGTTGTACCTGCAAAAGGGGTCCAGAAGACTCGCGGGTCGAGGGCAAAGTGTCTCGACCCCGTCAGTGGTGGTGAAGATGGACGGTGCGGTGGTGCGGGCGAACCCCGGCGAAGCGACGGCGAAGGGGTTCGAACCCCAGCTCCTGTGCGAGCTGGGTTGAATGGAAGTGCGGAGAACGTGCGCGGGAGGAAGGCGGAGGCTATGGTGCAGCCCGATGATCGAATGGATGGGTGACGTGACCGGAATCGAAGGTGGTCGGCGACGGGGCAATTTGGGGCTAATCAAAAATTAAAGAAAAGGACAAGAGATCTAAGCTACCTGGGTGGATAAGTCGACTGGGGACGAGCTTGGGAAGCTCGGGGTCCTTGCCTCGAGGAGCGTCGATATCTGAGGCTCTGGCTCCTGCTCTGGGCGGAGCACGGCGGTGGTGGCTCGCCGGATCAGTGGTTCAGACACCCTCAGCCTCGCTGCAACACCTCCGGGGCAAGCTGTCACTCTCGCGCGAAAGGTGGAGGTCACTGGGTGATCGGCGAATGATCCAAAGATGAGGATTAGGGTGGCGGAGCTCGGCTTATGTATGGGTGCAGGTCCGGGAAGGATGGCTCGGGTCCGGCTCCATGGAGCACAGATCCATAGGATCTATGTCGGGCGAGATTCTCGGATACCTGAGGAGTGATTAGGACCCTGGGTTAGGCTAAATGGTGATCGGGTCTGGTGGGAATAAATGGGAGAAGTCAGGTTCTCGAACCAGATCCGCGGGAGGTGGTCCACAGTGAGAAGAGGCCATTTGGAAAAGATTTGTAAAATCATTTAAAAATAGTAAATGGCCAATTTATTAAAAAGTCAAAACATGAAATATTTTTGTTTTAATTTTTTCTATTTTTAGTGATTTTAATTAATTTTTCAAAATAAAAAAAGGGTATTTACAATATAGTACTATACATAGGTATATGTACAATATAGGCTTTTGATTTTTGATTTTTAATTTGTTATTTTCATACCTTTTTATTCCTATTTTATATTTTATTTATTTATATCATAAAATAAGGAATAAAAAGATATTTTTATTTTATTTTTATTATTTATATACAATAGTGAAATGAATATATATGTACATGTATATACATGGTATATTTACAATATATTTTTGTGTTTTGAATTTTGTTCTTTTTATCTTGTTTTTGTTTTAATTGTTTTTATTTTATTTATTTGCACCATACAATATAGAGTATTTACAAATTTTATGGGGTTTAATTTTATTTATTTATAGGGTGAAATAAATACAAGAGAGTGGACTGTATGCATGATGAATATCTACATGTGAATGTTTTTATCTTTCTTTTTAATTTTTCCATTTTTACTTTGATTTTTATATTTATAAATATATACAAGTATTTACAAGCTCATTTTAGTCTCTTTTTGGAGGAAAATATTTTTATTATATTCACAAATATATTTACACACATGAGCCCTTATCTCCCTCTACTTTGGCTTTTATGCGGTCAGGCCCATGCTGAGCCCTCCCTTGGGTTAGGTTGCTCAATATTTATTCTAAATATTTCCCTCTTTTTCTTTTTATTCTTTATTCTTTTATTTTTACACAAAAACATGCTAATTATTAAACTTTATACAATGTATGCTTTTGATAATTATTTGTATTTACATGAATATACATGTATTTGCAAAGGTTTTTGTAGCTAAAATATAAGAATAAAGAGTGATGAATGGGTATTCATCATAAACTCAGTACATTCTATTCTTCGGTTTTCTCCTTGTGTACAATCTTGTATACTTAGGATTACTTGATCCTAAGTATAGGGGGGTCACTGACTTTTATTGATTTTATTCTTTTATCCGTCGTTTTAGTATACTATTCTTTTCACTTTTCTATACGTAGCATGAGTTATGTCTTTATTTCCATCTCTTTGATCACTATGAGGACATAATTCGAGCTAAGTATAAGGGGGTGTCGTATATATTATATATATACTTTAACCATAACTCGTACTTTCATATTTTTAATACGGCTAAAATATTGTGTAAATACTTTAAAAAAACTTAAAAAAATGCAGAAATTTCCTCAAAAAAAGTTTCTTGTACACACTGCTTAATAAGTCAGGTTAAAATATTTTGAAAAAATATTTTGAAAGTAGTTTGAAAATCTGTTTGAAAAATCCTTTAAAAACTATTTGAAAAATGTTTGAAAATTAGTTTCTACCTTTGTAAAAATATTGTGGATTGTAAAATTTTTTCTATTTGTGTGAAAAAAAATGATTTTATAAAAATATTTGCAAATGTTTGAAAAAATGGTTGAAAACTTATTTTGTAAATCTATATATACTGTTTGAAAAATGTTTGCAAAAATATTTTCAAATGATTGTAAGTGATTGTAAAATTTTGTGAAAAATTAATTTGGACTATAGTTTTCAAAATTATTTGTAAAATTATTTTCAAATAAATTTGAGGAATATATGCATCGTAAAAATTCAAAAAAAAATCCAAAAATTTAAAAAAAATCCACGTGTATATACTTGTATAAATTACTCAAGTTGGAAATCCTTTCTTATGACTCTTGTAAATAATTGACTCATTTCTTTGTAAATATGTGTATATAATCCCTAACCCTTATCTAAAAAATGAAAAACTTGTATATACTAGTACATATTTCTAACTATTTGCATTAAAAAAACTTTTGCATGTGCATCATTTTTCAAAAAAATCAATAAAAATTTCAAAATTTTGAAAATTATTTCACAAAAAGATTTTATTTTCTTTGCATGGTACATATTTTCTTGCATTGACATGTGCATTTTTCAGGATAGTCTTGACGGTTAAACAAAGTCTGGAATAAATTTGAAGATTGGAGCTTAGTTGGACCTTAATCCACTTAATTTCAGAGGAACCTTATAAGATTTGGAGTTAAGACCTTTCATGTCCTAGTGACTTAATTCTTTGAGTCCATAAGACTATGTTCACATGTCATCTTGATAACTCTAAGTAGAATATTTAACAACACACGCATGATTCTTTCAGACCGTGGCTTACCTTGGACAATGCACTCTACACGTAGCTCTTCATGGAGGAGGTAGTGAAGGGGCAGAATCTTTTGGCTTGGGGTAGCATACGAGGGTAATACATCTAGGCGGAACCCCTCGTCCTCCTCTAGGGAGGGAAGTGCGTCTCAACCTGGTTTGGTGATGTTGAGGTCTAATGACAGGAGCTGTGGGGTTGCAATAATGCTTCAAAAGAGGGATAGTCTACTGGCTCAAGAGGAAAAACTCTTTATTTACATGATGCACCTTGTATATATTTTCAAAAAAAAAGAAGAAGAAAAATACAAAATCTCCAAAAGTGGACATGCTTGATTGAAAAGTAAAATGCCTGCCGGAGTGTATATACAAGTAAAAAAAGAAGAAGAAGAAGAATAAGAGCTTTAAAGACAAATATTTGTGAGCTTGCAGCGGGTGACATGGCTACACTGGTCATGCATCCAAGGATAGGTAACTACACTGGTTACTGTCCATTCTCTTCTTCATCCCCTCTTCTTGAGCTGGTTGTCTTGAACTTAGAAGGGAATATTCCCGCTCCTCGAGGAAAGAGTTGCTAGATCGGGGGATTAAGTAACCTTGTTGAGAGAGGTTGTTTCTTTGTTACTTCTGAGATGAGGAGATATATTCACTTACAATGTACAAGTAAGATTTCATAGTCATAAGAGTTTGTGTATGTAGACTTGTTCTAATCTGACTGTTGAGGAGACCTGAATAGGAGTCTTGTGGAACTTAGAGTCTGTTAGGTTTTAAATCCATATCCCATTAAGGTTCCGATACACTAATAATCCAAAGGTCCGACAGAGCTCCAGACTACATTTTTATGAAGATAAGTTTAAAAGTCAACATTGTTCTAACTTCTTTCCTTTTTCTTATCTTTATTTTTATTTTCACATATTTTCCAAATAAGAGTTTGCTAAGGGACTAGCAAAGGTAAAGTATAGGGGAATGATGAATCCACGATTCATTGCCTTTACTCTTTTATTTTAGCTTCATTTTCTTAGTCAAACACCTATAAATACCCATTAATTTCATAATTTTACCATTTTGCATGCATTTGTTAAAATTGCATTTTTAACACTTTTTGTACATAAATAAAAGAATAAAGAAGAAAAGAAAAAGAAAAGAAAAATAAAGGATGTATTTATGCAATAAATGCAGACTGACCCTAACCCCGATAGAAGGTCAAGACTTGACCTGATCGACCAGGAATAAAGTAGGGGGAGATAGGGTCTTCTGTTAGAAAAACCAAAAATATCTTGTAAATATTTTTCATGTATATTTGTACAAAACTTACATTATTTTATTTGTACATAATTTGACCTCAAACAAATTATTTTTGTAAACAAAAGTTGTAAATAAACATGTGTTGTAAATAATAAAAATATTTGTAAATTAAAATATTGTATGTATAGCAAATAATTGCACCCAGAAAAAAAACCGCAAAGCAATAATTGAAACATCAATTCCGGCTCCATACGAGCTCAAATCGAACCAAACTCACTTCCATTATACTATAAATTAAATTATCTTTCAAATGGATATGGTTTCATAATTTTTGGAGTTACGGTTGAAAAGTCGATTTTCTGGGGTGTTTTGTGCAGTTTTCCCATAATCTTGTTGTATATATTTTATTCATATTTATTTTTATAAATAATGTATATATTTATAAATATTGTTCTTTATTAAAAATAAAATAAAAAAATAAATAAATTAATTAAAATAAAAAAATCTTTTATAAAAATATTTCTTTATTTGTACCCATGTATATTGTATTATATGTGTATAATATATGTATGTAATTAACTTTCTTTTATAAAATTCACCAAAAGAATTAATTATCTCACATTAATTAATTTAATTTATTTAATTACGAATTTAATATTTAATTTATTTAATTTATGGAATTTATTGGATTTATTTGGTTTAATAACTTGCTTTGTATATATGATTTTATTCCACGCCATATTTGGCCACCATTATGGTGGTTAATTGATTTCCATAAATTACTTTATTTATTTATTTAATTTAAATCCGAATTTCGAAATTAATTAATTAATTATTTTATTTATTTAATTATTTATTTAATTAACCCATAATTACCTTCCTTATTTGTAGTTACCTTCCTCTTTTGTTTTTCTTCTCTTTTTAATGGGCTCCTCCTCCCTCATTTCTTCTTTGATCAATCTTTGGAGAGAGGAGCCCGATCTCCGAGAGCTATTCGTTGCAGAAGGGTGCCCAGCCGCCGATCCAGTCGGTGACAACGATTTGAGCGTCGTCGAGGCCATCACGGCGTGTCCGATCACAAGGTGAGATCCGATTTTTCATTCTCGTCATTTATTGTAGGTAATCGTAGGCTTAGTTGTTTGTCTTATTTTATTAGTTTTAGATCTTAGAATTAAAAAAATCTCCAACACACATTTTCGCCCGACACCGATTTTTCATCTCATCTTTGATCTCCTCATTTCATTTTCTACCTCGCACAATCTCTCACATCCGACCACGCACGGTGGTCGGATCTCCGGATCTATTCCATCACGACCGTAAGATCCGACTCATTCGCCAATCACTTTTGTTGATAAATAAATTATAAAATAAAAAAATATATATTTGGTTGCATTTTCTCTAACATTTATTTTGCAGGTTCATAAAAAAATTTAAAAAAAAAGAAAATAAAGAAAATAAACAAAAATCGTCTTTTTCTATTTCTGTTTACATTTTCTGTTTCAAAAAAAAATAAAAAAAATAATTTTTCTTTATTATCATTTCTGTAAATAAAAACAAAAACAAAAAAGGAAATAAAAAAAAGGGCAGGTTCCTCCCACGCGCGTCGCACCACGCGCCCCCAGGTCGCCGGTGCCTCCCGTGCCGGCCTCAGCCCAACGCGCTCCTGTGTCCTCGACCAACGCCCCACCGCAAGGCGGTCCTCTCTCGCTGCCGTTGTCGCGTGCCTCCTCCACCGCGCGTGGTCGAGGCTCCGCCACTCCTCCCCCTCCGCTCCAGGCGCCTCCCGCGCGTCACCCGCTGCCGAAGCGCGCCGCCCCCTCTGCGCGCGTGGCCCCTCCGCCCTCCGCCAGCGGCGCCTTCTGCCGCTCCAGTGCCGCCCTTGCTCCCCCGCGGCGGTCCAACCGCCACTCATTGCAGGTCGCGGCCACCTGCATGCGCGCCTCTTCTGCCTCCACCCAGCGCTCCAGGCCGCCCCTCATCCGCCCTTTGGTGACGGCCAGATCCGCCCGAAGCTCACCCTCGGCCGTCGCGACCCCGTGCACCACCCAGTGTCCTCCACATTGGTTGGCGACGGCCGACCCTCCTGTTTGGTGAAAAAGAACGAACCAAGAAAGAAGACCTAGGGCTTAATAAATAAAAAAAAAGGGGAAATATTGCGGACACCCCCTTGGATATTCTAAGATATGCAAAAGAGCCCTCAACTCTTGAAAATCACGTGCCTGACACATACTATCTGGGTAAATTTCAAAGTTGCTCCTGCAGTATATTTATTGTTATAACTTTATGAAGAAACTTTCAATAATTGTGTTTTAGTCCCTGCTCTCAGACTTTAACTTTGCATGAATTTTCTGATGAAATAAATATTTTTATGGGACCAAAAATTTTTGTAAAAATTTGTGCATGCTCTTGCAATAGTGTTGTTCATTGTATAAATTTTTCATAAATTTTTGTTGACGTTTAATATATTTAAAAAAAATCAAAAACAATGTATTTTTGCATGTCCAATCTTTGAAAATTCATAAAAATTCGAAAAATTGATTAAAAATTCCAAAAAAATTAGTGTAGATGTATTTTGATGTGCTTTGATTTATGACCAATCTTTGTGAATTTTCAATTTATAAAAACCCAAAAAAGTGTGAAAACAAAAAATCTTAAAAAAATTGTAGAAAATTCTACAAAAATTGTGATTTCAGTCTCTCTTTGTAGATTTTGCTTTGTAGTTTCTATTAAAAATAAATTCCAATATTTTTGAGCATTTAAAGGGATTTTTAACTTGAAAAATACTTCTGACTGTTCATAGTTCACTCTGTTTTTCACTATTTGATTTTTAAAGAATAACAAAAACACCAGAAAAAATTCGACAAAATTACCAAAAACTTTTGAAAATATATAAAACACAAAAATATTTTCTTTATAATTTTTTGAACATTTTTTATCATTTTGAAAAATACAAAAATAGTGTGGTGTGTGTTTATCTTTTTTGCCTTATTCGAAAAATACAAAAAAATTTAAAAATTCAAAAACCACTAAAAATTCAAAAACCACGAAAAATCGTGCCCCTTGTGTTCGACCCTAGTCGCTATAACATGTCAAAAGAATAGCAAAATCCGCTTGCATGTTTTAATTGATTTATCTTATATGAAGTGGTTTAAATACAAAATTTTCTCGTGGACCGAGCCACGTGGTTGAGAACAATGACATAACTGTGATATTATTTTATCCTTCTTAACCGTTCGGATTTCGCGTCATCAACAACTTCTAAAGTTCATAACTATTTATAGAAAACTTCAAATCGACCAAACTCACTTTTAAACTTCATTTTATACATAATACTCTTTAGTAAAAATATCCAAAAAATTTAAAACAAAATGGGCGAGTTTTGTTGTTTGGGCCCATTATCTATGTGTATTATATGTTAAATCTTCTCGATTTTATAATTAATTAAATGTAATTATATTTCACTTAATTTCTTTTCTACAATACTTCTAAAATCAATATAAACATATAAAAATATAAATTAAGTCAAAATGCCAATAAATCTTGAGGCACTGAGCTGTTACCTAAATTTTTCGAACCTCATAACTCGATCATATGGACTCCGAATTGGGCAAACTCAGTTTTAAAGTTTGTTTTATTTAATTATATATATCAAATGACACTGATTTCGTTAAAATCAGAGTTAATATGCAAAATGTGGGTTTCGGGATCGTAGTTATATATATATTGTACAATGTACTTTAAATTATCTAATTGATATATAATATTTAATATTATATTATTAAATTAACTATTTATTTATTATTTATAAGTTATATAAATATTGAAAAAATATACACTTAATTATATATTCAATTATTTAATGGCTTAATTACTCATTTAATTACTTAATTAACTATTTAATTAAATCTTAATTAAATTATTTAATCTAATTTCTAATTTAATCATTTTTAATTATTTTTAATTTATTTATATATTTATTTACTTTTTTACATTTTTTCTCTCTCATGCACTTTCCCTTTCTCATCTTTCTCTAGTAATCTTCTTCCCCAGAACAACCCAACACCGCCTTCAACTTCCACCAATGATTCCAACAACAGACCGTTCATCTATCCTCCCGCAGTTACTGGACCCCTCACTGGTGACCGGAGCTGCTTGCTTGTGCCCCACTCCTCCTTCTCCTCCTCTATATAAGGAATCCTACCCCCATTGCCATTCCACATCTGCCATTATCTCATCTTCTCAACCAGTGAGCTCTAAGAGAGGTTGAGCGCGAGAGTGACAACCGCACCCATCTCTTCCGCTGCAGGCAATGACTTGGAGCTCTGCTCCGCCATGCCAAGCCTCCGCGTCTTCGCACGTTGCTGGCAACGACTCCCAAAGCTTCGTGCTCCGCTCCACAAGCTACATATTTAACGCATCATCTATCTGTATAATCCAAGATAGGATTACAAGAAGATGGGAAATCGGACGGAGTTCCGACCTCCCAAGAGAGTGGGCGGGAATGATGGGCATGAAGATAAGAAGCCGCATAATCCGGCTGGAATGGAATGCGACCCATCATGAAGAGAGGGAAATGAAGGGAGGGATGGTGGGATAGAGACAGAAGGTGACTGCTAATGAAAAGAAGATAAGCGTAACCAACTCACACTAAAGACATTCAAACACAAGGCAAACCCCCAATTCACAAACTCTACGCAATGTGAAGACCGTGAGATTTGGTCTTTTATCTTTTCAATTTTAGAGTTTAGTGATAAGATTAAGTTGTAAAAACACTTAGGAGGCTTTAATAGGATTTGGTCACTACTCCTTAGTGTGTACGCGAGCGAGTAAAAGCGCAACAATGAGGGGATTGCTCTCCCAATACAATGAGGAATTAATTACGTTTATTTTTAAGGGTCAAGTTCAATTAGCAATCCCATTTTTTTAATTTTTGATTTTCTATTTTTTTGGGTTTTTTTTCAAAAATAACGCCTAACGAGCTTTCCGATTTCCTCTTGGACTAATTTGAGTCGAAAATAGGGGGAGGAAGTCGAAAAAGCTACTGCATAATCAAACACATTGATGCATGCAGAGATAGAAAATGCGTACCTTACTCCAGCACTCTACCAATATGATCTGTGCATAAATTAAAGCCAAAGTATAAACTAATTATATGATGCACGAGGAAATCAACCTTAGATAAGCAGCTTCTATTGATCGTGAAGAACAATAGTTAGCTAACCGAATCGAGTCCGGAGTCCGATCTTGGGAGTCACTCGGTGCCCGCTACAACGGGTCCTGCCAGCGTTATATGTGACTCCTCATGGCACGTGGTCTCAGATTCAATTAAATTAACCATTTCGATTATTTTTTTATCTAAGGTCCAATTACGTTATATTGGAACAAATATTCTATTAGGTATTGGGCCTTAGAAATTTACGTCGCAATCAACAAAAATCCCACGTATAGGGGCCAAAACCGTAAGAATCAAATAGAGAGTTATAGTCGATGAAATCAAAAACTCGGAAAAACAACGGTGAGGTCCCCCCAAATGCACCGGCACTTAACGAAACAGACCCCGAGAAAAGTGTCCAAATCCACAGTTCAAAGTCCTAAATTATTACAAAATTTATTGTTCTCTCAAATAAAATGACAGTCTTCTTCTCCTCTCTGCTCTTCCTCCTGTGCAGGTCCTCTAAAAAGAAACTTCAAGTTGTCCTCCAAGCAGTTCCTCGCACAAAAATACAAGAGAGAATGTCAGAAAACAATTATAATATAGAGAGACAAATATCACAAAATAGAAAAATGACTACAAAGCCATGCTCCCCCGACGATAGCGCCATTCTGATGACACAAAAATCGACATGACTAAGGTAGAAAATAAATCACGAAGTCATTGTCCTTAATCGATTAATTCGGTCAACGAGAAAAATTATTTTGATCCACTTGAAAGATAATTGAATCAGTGAAAATGAATGTAAGCGATTTTTGCTATTCTTTTTACCTAGTATAGCGACCAGGGTCGAACACAAGGAGCACGATTTAAAAACTAAGTAATCAAATTTCGAAAATGATTTTTTAGTGGTTTTTGAATTTTTATTTTTTTATTTTTCGAATAAGGCATAAAGGATAAAAAACACACACACCCCACACCCTTTTTGTATTTTTCAAAATGAAAAAAAAATACTCAGAAAATTAAAAAATATATTTTTGTGTTTTATATATTTTAAAATATTTTGGGTAATTTTTTCAAAATATTCTGATGTTTTTGTGGTTTTCTAAAAATCAAACAGTGCAAAACAAGGTAAAAAGTGCACAACCGAGAGTATTTTGCAACTTAAAAATACTTTAAGTGCTCATACACCTGGGGATTATTTTTAACATAAATTAGCAAGAAATATCTACAATCAGAAATTGAAATCACATTTTTTGAATTTTTCTAGAATTTTCTATAGTTTTTTTAAATTTTTCATTTTTCGCTGTTTTTTAAGTTTTATAAAGAGCTAATGCACAAAAAATGTTCAAAAATTAAAAGAGAACAAAACACGCCTACAGTAATTTTTTGGATTTTTATGCAAATTTTCGAATTTTGGAATTTTCAAATTTCGGGAAGACAAAATGTTACTGTTTTTATTTTTTTTAAATATATAAAAATTCAATAAAATGCTATGAAAATTTTATACAATGTCAAACACTACAGCAAGAGCATATTCAAATTTATTGAGAATTATTTGACTAATAAAAACATTTATTTGATCAAAAAGAGAATGCAAGGTTTATATATGAAATGCAGGGATTGAATTGAAAATATGTAAAGTTTTTACATGAAATGAGTGAAAGAAATAAAGTGCATGATAAGAATTGCAAATTACCCAAATGTCACATTCTATGCACGTGTTGTGTGCTGGCAGGGGATGTTCTGTAATTTTTAAAAAGGGATTTTATCACTTGTGCCCCTCTGAGATCTCGCAATATCAGTTATGCCCCTATCTTTTTGGTAATATCAGTTGTGCCCCTCACTTCTTGCTCCGTCATCAGTTGTGCCCTTCCGTCAGACTGACCGTCAAAAAATTAAAATAACTATAGTTTACTCAAATCATGGTGTGGTTAAGAGGGGTATTATGGTCAAAATAAAAACAAATGAGGAGGAGGGTTGCGGAGGTGGCTCCTTCCTCTTCTGATGTTTGGCGTTGTTGTTGTTGGCTGCGGCGGCGGCGTTCTGCTGGAGGAGCCGCAAACCTTGTTGGCGCTAGAGAAACACGAACCATCCTTCCCACCATCTGCCTCCCGCCACCACCCGCCCCCGCAGCACCCACCGCTGCCGCAACACCATCCTCGCCGTCGCCACCTCCCTCCTCGCCCTCTCCCTCCTCGTCCTCACCCTCGCTCTCACTGCCTTCCGCGCCAAGCAGTCCATCACTACCGTCCAATCCATCAAGCTCGACGGCATCAAGGCCGGCTTCAACCCCTCCGGCCTCGGCCTCGACCTCAACATCACCGTCCTCCTCGATTCTCTTGTTTTGCATCGTAGGTCTCTGCCGTTTTGGTATCTGCCGCAACCTCAACGGGCTAATCAAGTTGGTATCTGCCGTTTTGCAACTTCCATCAGCCGAGATCCCATCTTTCGACGGATCAGACGAACCCTTCTCATTTCTTTGGGGGATTTGGCCAAAAAGGAGAGACCTTTGAGCATCCCCAGATAAAGCAGAGACGACCCACAAAGAGAGTTGCCTTCTATTCCACGATAAGCGGCGGGAACGTCTCAGAAATCACAGAAAGGACCCTCATTTTCCAGCATAATACCTCAAGAACCATTAAAGAATAAAAAATGAAGGAACAAAGTTTACTGAATGGGGAGTTGAAGGGTAGAAAAGGCCACACGAGATCGAATGTGGCAGAGGATAGAGGTTTTCGGAGTTTGGTTTTTTGCTCGACCCATCATGAGTCTCTCTCTCTCTCTCTCAGGCTTTTGGGTGCCTCCACCTGTGATGGGTGTTGCAGTTCTTCTACAGCTATGGCTTTTGGAGGAGAAAGGAGAAGGTGGAAATGGCGGTGGATGTAGTACTAGAGATGGGTTTCTCTTCTTTTGTTCTCCACAGTGGTAATTACTGATTACTGCAGATGTTGGTGTCGCAGAGAAGAGGGAAGGGTGCGCCATTAATTTGGCCCATATGCTCTCACTGATGAGGGGAGGTTGGAGAAGGAAGAAGAGGATGGAGGAAGAGGAGGAAGAAGAAGATGATGAGGAAGAGGGTAAAATGACCCTATAACCCTTTTTTTAAAAATTAATACCGCTTATGTCCTCAAAGTTAACGTCCGTTTGCACTGTAGATGGATGGTCACTAACCTGAGGGCATAAGTGATAAAAGAGCAAGAAGTGAGGGGCACAACTGATATTACCAAAAAGATAGGGGCATAACTGATATTGCGAGATCTCGGAGGGGCACAAGTGATAAAATCCCTTTTAAAAACCATTAGAGGAGTGTTTGCAATATACATAATTTCTTTATTTTAAAAATCCCCCCTAGGTTTTCCTTTCTTCTTGTAGCTTCGTTTCTTGTCAAAGACAAGAGGGCCACCGCCCCTTCTTCTTCGACGGGCGAGGGCAGCGCGGATGGCAGTAGCAGAGGTGGTCGACGCGCGAGGCACGGAGGTTAAGTTGGCGCGGGAAGAGGACGTCGCGGGGGCTCAGCGGAGGCGTGGCCCGCGCAGATTGGAGGTCGGCGATGGTGAAAGTCACGTCACGGGCGGCGAGCGCTGAAGGGTACTCTGGGGAGAGGCGGCCTGTCTGGGCGGAGGGCGACGCGGCCTCGCGCAGTTGGCGATGGCGGGCCGCGACGCACAGGGGGTGGCGTTGCCGCCTGGTGGCGCGTCAGCGTCGGGGTTGGCGGGCTCGAGGACGGTTGGGGCACCGCTGGATCGCGCCACCGTGTGGAGGGACGGTAACAGGCCAGCGGTGCGGGCTGTGCACGGGGACGCAACCTGCGGGGGCTCAGCGGAGGCGTGACCGGAAGCGTGGTCTCCACAGAGGCAGGAGGTGCGGGCTCGATGGAGCTGCTACCCCTTTTTATTTTTTTGTTTTTATTTTTTTTGTATAAACTATACACAGAAGTCAAATAATATATTTTTTACCTTTTTGTTAAACAAGAACTATAATCAGGGAGAGAGAAAGAAAATTTTAATTTATTTTTTAATTTTTAATTTTGATATTTTCCTGCAAAACAAAGGTTAGAGATAATTTTTTTCCTGCAAAAATAAATTTGAGATAAATAGGAAAAATAATTATATATATTTTATTTTTTTTAAATTTTTTCTACTATTTATTTATGCACAAAATTAGGAGGCATGAATGGGGATGGATATTAGCGAGGCGTGGAGGATAGATCCGTGTCTCCGATCATCGTGCATGATCGGAGGTGAGAAGTTGTGCGAGATAGAACAAGAAATGTAGGGATCGAGAAGATGAGATGGAAAATCGATGTCAGTCGTGAAAATGTTTGGTGGAGATTTTTTTTGGATTTTAAGATCTAAAATCTAATAAAACCTAAGTAAAGATTAAACCTATGATTTACCTACGAAAAATGATGAGAAGTAAAATTGGATCTTACCTCGTGGTTCGGAAATGCCATGATGGCCTCGACGAGGGCCAACGCGGTATCACCGGACGGCTCAGAGGCTAGGTGTCACGACCCGTCCCGCTAACTAGAACGTGCCACGACAGAGATCTTTCTGCTTCTTTTTCCTCAAGTAAACATGTGGCAATCTCATAAAACATAAAACCTTTGTATTTCAAGTTCCCAACACCAAGAAGTGTATTATACGAGTTCTATCTATCACAACATCTTACAAAATAACACCGACAGTACAAAAACAACGAAAAGCAAAAGACACCTCCTCCAAGTGTATCCATGGCCCTTTCCCCTGCTATTCGTGATTCTGCTGATCTGTATATAATATAATATAACGGGATGAGTCTAAATCCATTTATGAGCTTAGACCCAGTGAAAGGATCTCAAGCTTTTTACATATAACTAAAAGTTGAAATATGAGCAGTATACCAAAAATTTATGATGATAACTTTGAAATATCTTGAAAAAGAGACTTTATCACAGTAAACATATAACAACATGCTAGATTTGCAACCGAACCCTGAAATCACTTCAAAAGAAGATAAACTGAAACATAATTATCACTGTCATGCTGTTTGTACTAATCACCACTGTAGCTAAGTTATCGGATCATGAACGCTGAAACAAAGCTAAGTCATACGCGCAGACGGTCCCAAAGACCAAAAACACCCTGCATACGGCCCAAAGCCTATATGTATACAGAATGCGGACCCAAAGTCCTCTTGATACCATATCTAATGGTTTGCCATATCTAATGGCGGTTTCAGGATCATATCTAATGACATCACCATATCTAATGGCTAGTTCATGATTTGTATAAAAGAGCTACTGTGGTACTTATCTTCTGATTCTGATCCTTTTCTTGTCACTAATAAACCGTAAACTTGATATTTCAAGCTCATAACAGCTAATTCATGAACATAAAACACTTTTGACATAACATACATATTCTGACAAGTAGAACTTATTTAAGAACTCGAAAATCGATCCATCATGCATAGTAACCGTGCAAACATAATTCTTCATATAAAACTCATATCTAAGCAGTGAAACTTATGACTCGTGTCCCATCAAGAACCAAATGCTTAAGAACGTGTTATCAAGATAAAACTCATGAAACGACGTCTGAAATACAATCTGAAGCCCAGATTTCGTCTCAACCGTATGGTACTTGTAATTCATGCATAAAAGCTTTATAAACCACGATTTCATACTTGCTATTTAAACCTTGGCATAAAAGCTAAAGAACTAGTGCTTAAAATAGGCGCTTGAGAATCCCTCACCTGATCGATATCTAACTCGTGTCAAGATCTCCTTCTTTAGTGAAGTCCCCTTCCTATAGCCGTCTTAGATTAATACTACGGCTTGGTGCGGACAGAACTTCGTTACGGCTTCAAAAACGCTCTCGATCACCGACAGGGCTTCACCGTGGCTCTTCTCGTGCTCCTCCCGCAACCTCGGCGGCCTTGCGGCTTTAAGGTGGGAGAGATGGGCGTGGGATGAATGAAATGGAATGGGGAGCCCGTGGGTATTTATAGGCCTCCACCCCCTTTACATGTGTGACATGTGTCAACATGTAAGGGAGCCTATAAGCCACATGTTGCCTCTCTTCCATGTATGACGACACATGGCATGCCACATGTCTAAATCATTGAGAAGACTTGTTCCCCAAGCAAGGTTTGGTTTATCCATGAGATAACTTGTTGTCCAAGCAAGGTTTGGTTTATCCATGAGATAACTTGCTGTCCAAGCAAGTGGTTTGGCTTCTACACGAGATAACTTGTTGCCCAAGCAAGAGACTACACCATGACATGTGTTAGTCTTAGTATGATGACACATGGCACTAATGAGGGTTTGACACTTGTCCTGATTATATAACGACATGTGTCCCATGATTTCCTCTCCATGTGTCCACTTTTGCTAATGACGCTTAATTATCGCTAATGACGGTTAATTAGCACTAATCATGCTTAATTAGTCTTAATGATGTGATTATGACTAATGAGTATAAATCTATTACATTATGGGCACCATGCTAGTAGTGGCTTCTACTACTTATAAGGTACTACCAAAAATCCAGATTACTAGATGTGGTACTATGTTTTGATGTGCTACACAATTCAGAGAACCTTTTGAAGTCCATTTTTATACAAGATGGTCTCTGATATAAACACAACAAGTTTGAATGAAATCATTGCAGAAAGGCGAATCTATTGACTACGATATCCGTAAAGTGTGAACAATATCAATCCAATATTTCCTTGAAATAACACTTGATATCATTCAAAAGCATAGTGTACAAAGCGCGTATTACACTAGGCACCCTTCTTCAACAAGAAAGCTCTCGAAGATCGGCCTCCTCTCCACCAAAGATTGATCAAAAGAGTGAATAAGGAGGAGGAGCCCAATAAAAAGAGAAGGAAAATCAAAAATGGAATATATGTACAAATAAGGAAAGTAATTAGTGGTTATTTAAATTAATTAATTAATTAATTAATTAAAAATGAAATTCGGATTTAAATAAATTAAATAAATTAAGTAATTTCTAAAATTAATTTACCACCATAATGGTGGTCATTAAAGGTACGGAATAAAAATCTTATATGCATGGTAAGTATATAAATCAAATAAATCAAATAATTAAATATAAATTTCATAATTAAAGTAAATTAATTAAATAATATTAGATAATAAATTTTTTGGTGATTTTTATTTAAGGAAGTTAGTTGTATACACATATTATACACATATAATACAATATACATAGGTACAAATAAGGAAATAATTTTTAAAACACATTTTTTTAATTTTATTATTTATATTTATATTTATATTTATATTTATTTTTAATGAAAATAATATTAATAGTTATATACATTATATAAAAATAAATCTGAATAAATATATAGAATAATAAAGGTGAAACTGCACAACACCCCAGAAAACCGACTTTTCAACCGTAACTCCAAAAATTATTAAGTTACAATTATTTGAAAGATAATTTAATTTAGAGTATAATGGAAGTGAGCTTGGTTCAATTTGAGTTCGTTTGTAGCCGGAATTGGTATTTCAATTATCACTTTGTGGCTTTATCTATGGGTGATTAATTGTAGTATATACATTATTTTATTTGACAATTAATTTTATTATTTACAACACATTTTATTAACAATTTTTATTTATAAAAATAATTACTTTGAGGTCAAATTATATACAAATAAAATAGTACAAGTTTTATACAAATATACAAGAAATTTATGTACAAACTATTTTTGGATTTTTTTGACAGAAGACCCTATCTCCCCCTACTTTATTCCAGGTCGATCAGGTCAACTCTTAATCTTCTCTCGGGGTTCAGGTCAGTATGTATTTATTGCATAAACACATCCTTCATTTTTCTTTTCTTTTTCTTTTATTCTTTATTCTTTTATTTTGAATACAAAAAGTGTTAAAAATGCATATTTAATAAATGTATGAAAAATGGTAAAATTATGAAATTAGTGGGTATTTATAGGTATTTCACTAAGAAATTGAAGCTAAAATAAAAGAATAAAGGCGATGAATTGTGGATTCATCAAGAGGAGTTACGACGTGATCCATGTCAACTTGGAGCTCTGCTCCGCCATGCCAAGCCTCTGTGTCTTCGCACGTTGCAGGCAATGACTCCCAAAGCTTCGTGCTCCGCTCCTCAGGCTACATATTTAACGCATCATCTATCAGTATATTCCAAGATAGGATTCTCTTCTTCTTCTCCTCTCTTATGTAAACCTTCATGCAGCATCCTTCTATACCGATGACCATCATCGCTCCCCTTTACGCTCATCGACCGCCTTCAACCACCACTTCGTCAACCCAATCCGTCACCTCCTCCACGCCTTCACCAAGTTTGCACCTTCTCCCTTCGAACAACGAGAAATGTCTTTGTGGGGTCAGCATCGCTCAGGTCTACCACCGGGCCTACACCCATCCTCTACTACCTTCACCCTTTACCCTGACTCAATCAACCTACTTTGGCAAAAAAATCCTTTTCCATCCATCTCATTCGTTGAAGCATTCTGTTTACCTCTCTTCTACTTGTTTGGACCAAGACACTATAGCTTCGAGTCAATTCATCATCTGCAGGATAGCAACACATTACATCGTCTGAAGTAGCACGAGCCCCAACCACCCGCAGCTTCAAGAAATACCACATCTAGAACATCATTTGTGAATCACCTGGAGAGACGAGCATCTTCATTACTGCAGAGAACATCACGTGAGAACTTACAAAAGACAACACCATCTGAGTTGCATCTCATGTAGTCAGACTTCGTAATATTAAGATCTCGAGAACGAAAGCAGACCAAGTACCATTGATTGATCTCTGCATTGTTGTAATAACATGAAATCCCTCTAAACAAAAGCTTTACCGCGAGAAACAGACTTCTGATACATCGAAAGCACGACCATCTAGAGGCGCTCGTCGAAGAAATCCTTGACCGAACCGCTACCTGAAGATCGCATTGGGTTCCGAGCAAATTTAGGGAAAAACACTCCGTATCCATATTATAGGAGAGCCGCATGATCACATGAAGATCAATGGCCTACGATTCACCGCGTGTTGTCATCAGATCCAAGCTGTCCGCCGCTTTCCTCATTAAGCAATGTCCGTGCCTCACACATGTACCATAAATATTTTTGGATAAATTATTGCGACGATCCTAGGATTTTCGATATTCACAAACAGGTCCTTAATGAATCTCTGATTCTCACTCTTTATTATTTTATTTTAGCTATTTATCTTGGCAAAGCATCATGTAAATAGGTGTAAATACAATAAGTTAGCATTAAGCATGCATTTGTTAACAATTTATATTCAGCATGTATTTGTGCAAAAAATAAAAGAATAAAGTAAAAGAAAAAGGAGGGAGGTAGTAGAATAAATACAAAGTGACCCGGACCCCAAGAGAATGTCAAGCCTTGATCTGATCGCCAAACAAAATAAGTAGAGAGAGATAGGGCCTACTCTATTGTACATATTATGGACGAATTGGGAAGAACTCGTCGAAGACGAGTTTCAAGTGGTAATTCCGTGCAGGTCCGGCATCCTCACGAGCTGATGGGATGTGGGAAAAGTCGGCGATGGCGCTCCGCAACTATTGGTTAGCTCAGAAGGGCCCATGACCACAAGAAGGGTCCTGGGGAGGCATGGATGACCTGGAGCTATTTTGAGGTGTCCTTGACCACCAAATGATGTCTGGTTGTGTTCCAACCTTGCAGGAGAAGACGTATCCTGGGGGTTGGCTCCGACAAGGGTTAGTGCCTCACAAGTGTCGAGAATAGAGGTGGAGGGTGAGCGGGCAGGTCTCGGACGACGTGAGGGAATTGACATGCTAGGAGGTTCAACCCGATGTTTGGAGTCAGATGGAGGGTTGTGGAGCACACGTTGAAGATGAATGGGGTCAGAGCGAGGCGAAGTAAGGTCAAAAAACGGTGAAACATGGGATGAAAGATCATCGTCGGAGGTGCTCTGTTTCTCAGATAAAAGATCGTATCGATGGAAAATGGAGGGTATAGTGAGTCCCTAAGGATGGAGGAAAAATGGCTAGGGGTGCAGACTAAGGTTCACAAAGGTCTTAGCCTCAATAGCCGACACAACTGGAGGCTGGGCTCCTCGCGACGGAGCTGAGGATGAACCTCGCCGGACCTGTGGCTCTCACGCTCCAAAAAGCTTCCTCACCCTCTCTCTCTTGCTCGTTGTCCCTCTGGAAAAGGAGAGCGGGTACGCAGGAGGTCGTGGTGCAGCCAAAGGTGCTAGAAAAGGGAGGAGGGGGTGCAACTATATAGTGTTCTAGGTCCGAGAAGAAGGTGACGTTGCCCACGAACCGAGGAGCAGATCCCAGATAAAAGCGTCGGGTGTGGATTAGGGATCTGCATCGTCTAATCAGAGCAAAGGTTCGGGGGTAGAGGTAGTCAGATCAGGTTGCTAAAAATGGGAGAAATCGATGCAAAACTCGACTTGGTGAAAAGGGGGTTGGCGGGGACCAGTTGACCGAGGTCAACAAATCCCCGCTGGCCCAATCAGCGCCGACCTAGGAAAAAGACAAAAGTCGCTACAGAACAAAATATAGAAGAAAAATAAAGAAAATTAGATTAAAAATAGGAAATGAATTTAAATGAAAAATGAATAAAATGAATAAAATGAAAATATTTATTATTTTTAAAAGAATTTTTTTATGATTTTTATTTATTTTTATAAAAAAATAAATTACTGTATATACATTACATAATATTATATACAGGTATAATACCTATGTAATATGTACATGTATTTTTATTTTGTTATTTTTACACAAATACCCTAATTTTTTATTTTACTTATGTATAACATAATTGTAGGAGTACAAAACAATTTTTATTTTATTTTTATGAGTTATTTACATGTATAGAATAAATATTGAATGTGATGTACATCTATGTGTTTTGTACAATTGAGGAGAGATTTTGTTTTTATTTTTATTTCCTTTTTCTGATTTTTTTATTTCTTTTTTTATTATTTTTATAAATATATACAAGGAGGTAAAAATTATGATTTAATTTTATTTTGTTAAAAATAATTATTTATACACATAGGTAATATGTACAACACAAAGTAGATCCTATCTCTCTCTACTTATTTTATTTGATAATCAGGTCAAAGCTTGGCCTTCTCTTGGGGTTCGGGTCACTCTGTATTTATTATAAATACCTCCTTCCTTTTTCTTTTCCTTTATTCTTTTATTTTTGCACAAAAACATGCAAAATATACTATATTAATAGATGCATGCTGAATGCTAAATTATCGTATTTGCAGGTATTTCTATGCTGCTTTGCTAAGATAAATGGCTAAAATAAAAGAATAAAGAGCGAGAATCAGGGATTCATCACCTCTGAACTAAGGAAAGTCAATATGAATGCAATATTTTAAGGTCACCTTATGTCATATATTTGTACATGCTATAAATAAGGAATGTAAAATGTACTTAAAATATTTATTCATTTATGTTGATCGAGCATTTACGTATATTTGGTTGAATAACTAGGGGGATACAGACCTACGTGATCATAAATTAATGCCTAAATAAAGTGTTGTAGTCATCATTGAGAATATTCCTGCAAAAAAATATTCTTCCACCTTTATACATCAAAATTGACGACCATTGGTCTAGGATTTCTCACCCTGAAGTCAATGGTACTGTGAAAAAATTAAAAAGTATAACACTATGAAAATGATGAAATATTCTAATGTATTGCATACATTTTCGATGTGCAGGACCACACACCACCAGGTATAGATGGATGCATGGTGTGTGATTGATTTTATATGATTTAATAATAATTTAATATTTTTACCTTAATATCTATCTAATTATAAATAGTGGGAGACACTTGACCACATTAACTAAAGTTTAATGTGATAAAAATTATCACACCATAGCTTTTTATCCTAAAATTATCATGTATATGTAAACACATCCATACACTTACAAAATTGTAGGAACATACCTCCATCTCCCTGCCCATAAACAAACTCACGCACGTACCTTCGCATATACAACTTCAAATTGACATCATATATCTTCACATATATGTACTACTTTTTGTGTTTGTTTAACAATGGTCAAGGTTTATCCATTATTTAGATCATATCTATACACGCTACACTCAAATTCAAATCTATATACATACGCATTCACATCTAATATCTATACACCTTCACCTACTACAATCGCATTCACATCTACACACATTCATCTCCAACAATTTTACATTCACATTGTTTGTCTACACCTTCACATACCATCCTCATACTCACATCTACGCACCCAACCATAAAATATCTTCACAATCACATAATAAGCATTCCATCACACCTTTTACACACCTTCCTTGTCATCAAATATAGTCCATTCATTCTTGTTGATTGTAAACATCTAAACACTTCTAGTCATTTCAACACCTTATGATATACTAAACAATAATACTTTATAATAAAATCTAACATTTATATGGAGCATTAACAACTTCACATCAAATATTTCAATGTCACATCACCAAAAATATATCATAATATTTATACAACTATTATTTATTTGAAAACAATGTTATATAAGTTGACCATAAACACTAACTTGATTTAAGCATTTCATTATACACTTTATATACAATATGAATTTTTGCTTAAACTATGATAATACAGAATCAAATCATACATTTATATATATTACATACATAATCAAACAACAACATAAATCACAAATCAACTATCACTACAAGAAAAATGGGTTGTGGCCACGGAATGTGGCTACGGAAACTTGTGGCCACGATAATTCCGTGGTCACTAGTTTCTCGTAGCCACAATACGTGGCCAAAGTCTTCATATAAGAGTTGTGGCTACGATAAGTTCTGTGGCCACTTGTAGTGGCCATGGCATATTCGTGGCTAGAGAACTCTCGCGACGAGACTTGTAGCTACGGCTACTGGCCACGAATTGTCGTGGCCAAAGCCCAATTCTGTGGCCACAAGCCCCATATCCGTGGCCATAGTTTTGTAGCCACAACTTGTTTTCCTTGTAGTGTATACATGGTGGAAAAAGAATCTATATCAATAAAATCTAAGACCTAATTTATTCACATATATACAACAATATTAACTAAAAATAATTGAGAGGAGTTGTCGTTACATGCCAAGGAAGGGGATAGTAGGCAAGATGGCATCGATGGATGGTTGTCGGAGGTGGAGAAGGGACGTCGAAAAACACATACGACGGGGTTTGGGGAGGAAGAAATGAGTGGAATGATCCCTAGAGTATGGTATGCATTTTGTTTACAGATGCTGGCGAGCATACTTAAGTACTCACCCAGTGGCCCGTAAGTGCTCGCCTACTCTTTGAAACGTGCTCGCCCACCCCACACCTTTGAATTCAAATGGGTGAGGAGATTGGGCGAGCATCTGTATTCCACGAGAGCTCGTCCATTCACGAGAGAGCACATGTGCTCGCCTAGTGCAAGCCCCCATGTGCATACTGATCTCACTTTTTTTGTAGTGATTTAATATGCCGAATGACGATTTGTATCCAATCCAGGATCTGGTGTGATTTGTTGGCCTCTCTACCACCATATCACGGCTTCTCCAAGCTCTTACTAAAGCTTACTCATAACAATTTAAAGTAATAATTTACAATATCAAAAACAAATTTATAAACATGATAATAAAGATTATTCATAATAATTACAATATCAAAAGAGATATAAGGTAGCAGCATTAAAACCACACGATACCCAAGACTATGGGTATATATAGATCAGAATGGATCATATATTAGTTTAAGCAATATCCAATCTAACCTCAATGCATTTAAATTTTTTAAAATATAACCAAACCCATTGAACTTTAAAATCAAATCCGTTTTGTTAGATTATAGGTTAGGTAAGATTGGATAGGACTTTTCATATTTACATGTTCTCCTATAATAGTATACTCTTATGTTTCCAGCAATTAACATCAGCAACCCAAAAGTCCAAATTCAAGAGAGACGAAGAATGTGGGGTTGAGCATGACTGGGCATGCATATTCATCCAACACTTTGTGGATGAGAATGTGTATAATCACATTTAGAGTGAGACTTATGCATGAACATTTTAGCCTAAATGAGAAAAAAATGTTTGAAGATAGGGAATAAAAAGTTATTTCTTGTCAGAAGCTTGATATAATTGAAATTCAAGGATGGTACCTATGTTACATAAAATCAAGACGGTAGTATTATCATTCATCATGGGAATAAAGTTCAAAGATGTGGTTATATGTCTTTTGTTATTTACCACTCTTCCATGCAGTTGGGAGACTTTTCAAATTTCTCTCACTAACTTCATACATGGTGGGTTTTTTCATGGGAGTCTGTCAGGGATGGTGGTTTAGATAATGAGATAAGAATAAATCTCAAGGCTCTTCATTACAACCAAAGGTTTTAGTCATGAAAAATAAAGGGAAAACTAATTTCAAGAATTATAAAGGAAGAAACAATGAAAAAGCAAGTCGAGATCTAATGATGTAGGTTTGAAGTGTCACTATTGTAGGAAAAAAGGATACATCAAGAAATATTGCTTTCAACTCAAAAGAGAGAAAAGATGAGAGATGTAAGAAAGGATGGACAAGGATGATAATGTTTTTGCTATGACCATCCATCATGATTTTCTCATTATGGATGTCATGTATTTAGTGAATGTAGCAAGAGGTTACATTTGTTGGCTACTTGATAGTTGTTTACCCTATAGGTGACCTCCAGTAGAGTTTTTTTTTCATCATATACTTCTGATGATTTGGCTTCCTAAAAATTAGCAGGAGTTCCTTCTCTAGTGGCATTAGTAGGGGGTATTATTTTTGTAAATGCTACAAAAGTTCTTTTGAAGTCAAAAGATTGAAGGTGCACTCATGATATGCATATGAACTTGATATTCATAAGAAAGCTTGACAATGAAGGAAATTATAAAATATTTTGTGGTGGACAATGTAAGTTTACTAAGAGCATTAAACTTGTGGCTCAAGGGAAGAAGAAAGTATCACTTTCCAAGACTGTAGTGAATGCATGCCTTTATGATAATTCTATTGGGTTATGACATCAAAGACAACTATATGAGCAAGAAGAGATTGTACACTTTAATAATGAGGAATCTTCTTTCAAGAGTGAAAAGTGAAAAGATAGAGAAATTCACTCATGATTTACTTAGAAAACAATCGAGAGTTACATTCAAAAGTAACTCAAGGCACAAGAATTGAAGTTAATTCACACAGATTCATGTGCTCCTATGAAAGTTAACTCTCTCGGTCATGCACTTTATTTTGTCACCTTTATTGATTTCTATTCCATGAAACTATGGCTCCCTAAAAAGTAAGGATCAACTCCCTGGATGTTTAAGATGTTTAAGGACTTTTAGACGCTCAGAGAGATGCCGAGATGAAAGAAGTTATAATGCATGTGCATTGAGAATGGTGGAGAGCATGTTCGACCCTTTGATATGCATTGCAAATTGTATGAGATTATACATCAAAAGACTCCACTAAAGACTCATTCGTTGAATGGCGTTGCTGATAAAATAAACATGACTCATATATAAAGATCAAGAGTCAAGTGCTTACTGTCTAAGGCAAAGCTATCCGGTTTAGGGTATTTTCCTTGAACATAGTTGCATATATGACCAACATGTCTTCATATGCTACCTTAGATGAAGATATATTTTAGTAGAGTTTAATATGGAAAATATATTTCCTTTGAACACATATGTTTAGTTGGTTGTAGAGCAGCTGTGGATGTGGATGTTCCTACAAACGAGATATCCAATTTGGAATCAAAGTGCATATATTGTATCTTTTGATATATGGACATGATGAATTTGGTTACAAGTTGCATAAAATTATAAATAAAAAGCATGTGAGAATCTTGGATATGGTAATGGTTAGGGATCGAAACCTTGAAGATGTCAAGAAAGCATGTCAAGAGTAGATTTAAGAATAACTAGAAGCTATTTAATGTAGAGCCTATTCCTTTACAATATCTACCATATATTATTCTAGATAAAGTTCATGAGGAGGTAGTTGATATTAAGAAGTGACACAATTGATGTTCCTACTAGCAATCAAGAGAAATGATCTTCTTTTAGTGAAGATTTTCTCGTATATCCATGAGGGATATGTATTTCTCTACAAAATACCATGCACAAATTTGTGTTCTTTTAATAAATATCGATATAGACAAAATATTACATAAAGACTATTCTGAATGTGTAGAAAGTAAAGTGAACTAAGGCCATGCACATAAGTCCCCTCTTGAAGCAGGCTCCAAGTTGAACACCAAGCACTATCGAAGCACAAAAGAAATAAAAAGACATGGCGACAATTCATTATACCTCGACCGCAAATAATCTAACATACACTACTGTATGCACTAGACTCAATATTATACCTTCTATTGCAGTTATCAGCATTGATTTATCTCAAATTTAGCAAAAGAGTGTTAATGCGATTAAATGGATATTGGGATATCTCAGTGACATTAGTAATATATGGCTTTATTTTGGATCAAAGAAGGTGTTTTCTGGGATATAAATAATCTAACATGATAGGTGATATTAATGGTAGCATCAAGTTACTTGCTGACATATGCAGGTGGAGTTGTTTCGCTGCAATTAAGTTGGAGAAGTGCATTGTCTATTATAGAAGCAAAAATCATTACTATTACGAAAACAAGTAAACTATTGTTATGGATGAAGATGTTCTGCAGAAATTTATTTGTGTTCAAGAAAAGTATGCATGTTAATATGACAATTACAACTTGATTCATCTTGGTAAGAATTGTAAATTTTTGATGGAAGGACAAAACACATGATGGTAGATATCATTGGATATGAAATGTGCTAGAAATGAAGCACTTGTACTTAATAGGACATACACAAAGGGTAATGGTAATGGTATTAATACAATGACAACCTCGTTGCCATTAGGGAACTTTGAAAGATGCTATTTTATTGTATGTTTGGAGCAATTCTTATAGTGATAGTTTAAGGGCATATGAAAACTTATCCTAATTTTGATCAATCATGATCCTATTGGATATTTGAATTGATAATATTGAGATATTTGTTTTGCAGTCACCAAATTAATAAATGTTTGATGAAACATTGTGATTCCTTGATTCTCTCCTTGATTGATTGACTAATGGGATTCCCCTCATTACCATATAAGATTTTTTTAATGTATGCACACGGTTGGAATATAAATAGAGAGGATTGGTGAATGTCAGTACAAGTTCTCACAAGCTTTCACAGCGTAAGAAAGGATCCAAGAGAGTGTGTGGGAAAGAAGGTCGCAATGAAACAAAGGTTTTTTTTTTGGAATTTTTACTCTTCGACGTCTTTCCCTATATTTTGGAAGCATAGTTGTCAGCTTGATGATATTTTCCATTGCTATTTTTATAGATTATTTGGTGACTTATACCATATGTAGAGAAAATTGTTTTTAAAACCCATCATAGAAGACTAATTTGACGATAATAGTTGATTTTGAGTTGCGATCACCCATGATTTTTTTACCATCAAATTGGGGATTTTCCACGTTATAGTTATCTCGTGCATTTCGGATTGATTTTTTTTCTAGGATTGAATTTTAATTACGGTTGTAGTTGTCTTGGATCTGACATACCATACAAGATCCACTTGTGAACTATGTGTTCTTTTGGCAATTTAATGTAAACCGAGGGTCAGATCCCAACAATTACGGCCTTGACTAGTTACAGATCGTTATTTACCAATGAAGAAATAATACATTAAGTATTAACCGACTTCTTACCATCCATGCAGTTACAAGGGCTAGTTAAAGGCTAGTCGTCAAGACATACATCCTAACAACCACAGGATGATTATGATAAGGGAGAACCTCATTGATCTCCTCCATGCATCCTTTACCCCTAATGGTGTAACCATCCTACTCGAGAGGGCATGCAAGTGCATGATCTGTTCAATCAAAGTGTATATAATTAGATGGAAGGAGACCCCAGTCCAGCTGGCGTGGGACCTAATCGGCTGCTATGGAATCACAGGGGTCCGCAGCATGGCTTAGACCTGAAAAGGATGGCACGTGAATCGACCCAGAGGTACTGTGGTGAGGTGGAACGGATGTTGCTCTTACCGACGGGGCTCACTGTTGATTCACAAGTTGTCGGATAATATATGTGTGGATATCTCCGCCTCAGATTCCCCCTCCGAGGGCAACCCTTCTGCGTGGGGCACACTTTTCTTTCTTCTCTGCTGGGCATATATTCTTTCTTTCTATTTAGGTATTTGCATCTTTCTGCCATCTTCTTCTTCCTGATAGCCCTGCGATTCACTAAGCCGTGAGACTTTACCTTGGGACTTGTTCTCCGAGTTGGCAGACGTATCCAGGTCGAGATCTTTCGAATGCTTCGGATTTTTTTCCCATATCGACGATCATGATTGCGTGGGTTCACAACAGATGAAAGCTACTCATCATTTGATCGCTGTAAAAGGATGACGAGGTCCACTTGGGGACACTACGGGGAACAGTATAGCGAAGCCATTACAGGGGGACGGAAACCTTCGTCGTGGTGGTCCATGAGACGTTTACGTCTGCGTGGGTATGCGAATTGTGAATCGAAGATTATGCGCTACAAATATATTTAATGCAAAGAGAGGCAAAAAGGGAGATGGAGGGGTGATTCTCTTCGTTCTCTGTGCGTGTACATTCTTATCCCTTTTGACATTCCTTTGAGCGTGGAGATGAGAATGGAATGGGAGTTGAGGATAGGGAAGAGAATCGCAGGTGTGTCCTTCGGGTCCAACGTGACACGATCTAATGCCTAATAAAATTAATGTGCTGTGAGCAGCTCACGATCTGGTGTGACTCGATTAATATGGGCTCTGTTTCAGGTCAGGTCAGTGCATTAAATGATTTGGGTGGAATACATTTGCTGTTGATAGAACAATGAGAACGGATGAGTATACAAGGATTATTGGTATATGAAGTATTGATTCAGAACTATGATTCATAAATAAAATAGAGTGTATTATACAAGATAGACATACGAGGAACAATGAGAAAAATGATGCTCTTGATGTAGTGAAAAAAGTGATGTTACAATGAAGATAAGAAAAAAGCATAATCATGAATTTGTTCTAAGAGAAAAGAGTGGACAATTATGTATATGTAGGCAGTTAATACTAATAAGAACATACAGAACTGCACTATAGTAATTTAAGAGTATGGATTAGTGTATGCAATATTTTATTGGGGACTTATCAGGTTAGGCTAAGGCACTAACGAGTTTGGGAGGAGATCGGCCCGATCTCGCTCCCATTTATTTAATGGGCCAAATTTCCAACATGAGAATGACCTAATGTAAATTACGTTAGGTGTCAGGTCATACTCGTAGGTTGGGCTTGGGAGATGGGTTGGACCGACCCAACCCAATGCTCATCGCTAGCTAAGGGCAGACAAGGTAACAAGTGTTGAATAATGCTACTTGCATATGCAGGTAATGGAGTTTTCAGCCCTTGCCATCAATCTATCCTCAGAGTTCCTCTTCAAAGAGTATTGGCTAGGGATTAGCATTGGACCGGACCAACCCATCACAGTCCGAAACTCAATGCTCTTTATTCGGCCCAGCCCAAACGTAAAATTGAAACATACCGTGCCTTGTCTACAATTGAGGTCTGTATGAATTTCTAGGCCAGGATCAGACCGGATTGTCCATACCCTCTAGCCCAGTATGATATACAACGTCAAAAGCATGGTTTAAAAAATAGGAATGGTCAGTCAAACTAGGACTTGGCCCAGATCTGATGAGTTTCTTGTAAATGTTTTAATAATAACAAGCTAGGTTAGACAGGTGGTCAGACTGGTTAGCTTGGGCTGGGTTGACCCGAATTGGACTGAATTTTTTATGATTTTAGATTATCTATTGGTTATAGATCATTAGAAACTTGGCATAAAAAATAGTAATCAATAGTATTTTAGGATTATGATACTATAACCGATTTTCAATATCATTTGATAAGACAAGGAATAATGGTTCGACTATTATTTCGAACTTCAATCACAAAATGCATAAAAACATAAAAAATTTTAATAGCATCTTGATGTATACATGGATGAATGTGCACTAAAAGACACGGAATCCTACCCTTCTTAATTAGTGAAGAAATGTGTTGTAGTGGGCAGAAATCAGTTCTATCAAAAATAACCACACTAAAAAATAATATGAAATTAAATTCCAATATGGTCGTTTTCTTTATTTTACTTGGACAAGTCACAAGGTCGAACTCAGAGAGTTGATGTAAGGGTGTAGAATTAATTTTAAAATAATTTGGTAGTTTATTTTTTATAAAAGAAGTGAATTTTTATGATTTTTTATTATAATTTTTATGGGTTTTAAAATTAATGAGATGCAATTAATTGAAGCAAATCTGATGAATAGTTTTTTGTAATTATTATATGAAAGTAAATAATGCAATTCAATGTGAGAGAATAAATAAATAATGTACTCTTCTTTTGGATTTTTAAATGATAATGAATGGATGCAAAAATAGATGGAGAAAGCAAGAAAGCAAGCCAACATATAAGTAGTTCAATCCATGAGCCCCAATGATCAATTAATTTTAGCAATATGTGATCAATTAATCTCAAGTTAACTTTTCAAGCAAGCCCCTGATTTGATCAATCAAAATTCAATTTCAAAAAATAGTGTGCTCTTAGTGAACAAATAACTTCCTCCAATTTATTAACTGATGAATAACCATTCATCTACATTTATTTTCCATTTTATCTTTAAATCCCCTATAGAACACATGTAAATACCACTAATTTATACAAAATAACATCTAACATTCATCTGTATTTAGTTTGTAATTAAGATATTAATACACGTCTTTAAATCAAAAAATAAATAATCAATAAAATAAAAGTAAATTAAGTATCAATTATAATAAATGACCCTAAACCCTGATACCAAGTCAATAGTAACTAGGTCGACCAGAAAAAAATAAGTCGGGAGAGATAAGGGCATTAATATTACACAGAAACCCTAATTTTATTCTCTAAAAGTAGCTATTTTTACGCTATTTTATTTACACTTATAAATACTCCAAATAATATAGTTTTTAACATGAAACTTGTACATAATATATATATATATATATATAGTTACAAAATTAATAGCCAATAAAAATCATGCACAATGCAAGTTGTAAAAACAGATGAAGAAGCCCCAAACGGAACTTTACTTCTTAATATCTACTCCATATGAACAAAAATTGAATCAAACTCACCTCATTTAAATTTTAAATTAAATTATCTATCTAATAAAGATGGTTTCATTTAAAATATAGCTAAGATATTAATGTCAACTTTTTGAGGTACTATTGTACGTGGCATCTATATATAAAATTAATATATTTTATTATTTGAATTGTTAAATAATTGTGTATTATATATAAAACATTTTAAAAACAAAAATATAAATAAATATATTTTAAAATACATTTAAAATAAACAATACATTAAAATACATACGTATATTATATCAATAATATATATGTAATTATTTATACATATATATAATCATACAAATATATAAGAATATGTAAATATGTATTTAATAATGTTATAAATATACAAAATATATAAATATAATATATGTACACAAAATACAAAGAAAAAATAATATATAAAATACAATTATATATATACACATACATTTAAACATTAACATCTCACAAATAATGATGAAAAATAAATATAACTTACAAAAATATAATTTACAAAATTATAAATATTTTATGTTTTAAGTTTTGATTAAAAAATAGCATAATATTTCATACGAAATTGATATGTATTTTTGAATTTTTTTCCTGACTTGGTCAAATGTGGACCAATCATGACCATTCTTTTGTTGACTCCCTGATTAACTGTACCCACCCTAGGTTTGTGACCTGTTGAAAAGAGGATTTCCGTGAGGATCTATAAATCTCACAAGATGACATTTCCAATCGTTTTGGTGACCACTCACGAAACCCGATCTAGTTCAACAATCAACCCAGAATTAAATATTAAGTAATAAAGGCAGTGTGGATCAAAATTTATTATAAACCCTACTATAAAATGTGTATAGCGACAACTAGAGTAGGGTGTTGCACATAGGAAATACACGATGTAGCACTATATATTATTTAAAAATAAATAATATTAATATATGTGTATATATAACTATGCACAATAATTAATAAAAAATGTGGGTTTTTAATTATATATATGTTTTATATTTGAGTTCAATGGGGTTGCCCCACATGGCTACCCCCGCCCTTATTTTGGCATTTTTTTAATTTTTTTCAAAAAATTTCACCATGTATATTCATCCCTATATCCCTCCTATATGCCATTCGAATTTCGTCAGAAACAGAGACCCCTATGGTCTCCATGCAGGCAGTCATTTTTTAACGGTAATAGGATTTTTTAAATCGACACCATCTCGATGGAGGCTATAGGAGTCTCTATTTCTGACGAAATTCGAATAGCATTTAGGAGGGATATAGGGATGAATATACATGGTGATATTTTTCAAAAAAACAATAAAAAAATTGACGAAAAATGGGGCGGGGGCAGCCGCATTTTTTCCTTTATATTTTTGTATTTTAATTTTTAATGTTCTATTTTATATTTTCTTTTTATGTTTTTATATTTTCTTTCTCTTTTTTAAATACAAAGTAAGGCTATATATAGAATATGTATACAATATAAGCTAATATATATACTAATAAAAAAATAAAAATACAGAAAATAAAATATTTTTTGGGTTTCAAATATTTTTCACTGTTTTTATGATTTTTAGAAAATGTTTGCTAGTTTTTATATATTTTTTAAGTAAAAAATACCCCAAATCATGGTTTAATTAAATTATCAAAATTGAAATGGAAATTAAATTTAGCAAATGATGTCCAAAATTTTCCAAATCAAGTTTATAATAATAATAATATTTAGAAAATTTAGAAACAGAAAATAGATTTTTTACGTTTTTTAAGGATTTTTTATATTTTTATAAATGTTTTTGGATCTTTTTAATTTTTTAGAGTTTTCTTTTGTAATTTGTATTGATTTTTGGTCTAAAGGTTAATAATACTTAAATAAGCATATTATATTTTTTTGGCATTTTTCAAGTCATTTTATATTTTTTTCCTTTTTTAAGGAAAATAGGGGTTCACTGTGCACTATCAGATTTTTTAAAAAAATAGAAAAAGGGCATAAATGCAAATATAATCTACAACATGATCAATCATGCATCTAGGTACCTACCTATTATTTGGTAATTTTTATGGAACGGGAACTATTTAAATAAATAGAAAATAAAGAACAAAAATAGTTGGCATGACTGGGGTATAATTGTAAACAGAAACAACGACTAAGGTCACCATGCAATTTTACCCAAACTCAAACACAAATTTTAAAATTGTATATACTAAAAGAAAATTAGAAAAACCTACGAGGGTTTACATGGAATTTTTACAAGATACACGTGAGCCTACACGTGATGCTAGTAGGGACTAAATTGCAATATACAAAATGCTCATGGGGTTATATGCAATTAACATAAAAGTTTATAAGCTACATAAAATATTTACATGACCTTTTAGTAAATACAAAAAGGACGGAGGGTATGCAAATTACCCACTTAAGCGCTGAGATCCAAGCATCCTGGGATTGCCACGTGGCCAATCGTGTGGTTGTCCTCATGTACCCCTTAGCTGGAAATCAACGGTCCAGATTAGATATGGATCGATGTTCTTGATCGAATACCGGAGAGGGGTGCTGGAAGAACACGTAAGAACACCCCTCCGGTGAACTTCAATTCTTCGTTTCTCGGGTCTCTGACGGTCTTTGTCTCCTTCGATGAGCTCAACAGATAGTTTGGCTTCCTCCGCATTCTCCTGCAGGGTTCGGGTGAGGCGAGGCGGCGTAGGGAGATTTGATTCCCATATCCACGATGGATCTAGGTTGGATGAAGTGGGTGATCTATGGAGAAGGAGAAGGGGAATGAGATGTGGTAGTCGGGAGGGATTGATGGTTGGATTACGATGAATTTGACCTGGAACCTAAGGTACAGAGTTTGGGGTTTTTTAATTTGAGAATTAATCGCTCGATCAAACTATGAATTGAAGATGTGAATTGAAGATTAAACTAAAGAATTACCTAAAGTCAACGGGGAGATAACTCGACCCTCCTAAGAGGCCAGGAGTGGAACCAGCCGACGATGCTTCGATAGTGGGGTTGCATTCACCTCCTTCCTTGCTCTCCTTGCTGCAAATCAACTGCTCTACCAAGCTGTCACCATGGGAAAGCCAATGGGGATGATCTGAGGGGACAAGACATGAAGAAGAGGGATCAAAAAGTCAAAAATGGCGAGGAATATATTTTTAGGAAATATTTGAGCAAGTTTCGAGGGGCGATGGCGTGTGATCGAGTGAGGTGTTGAAGAGGATCTTATGGATTTCTAGAAATCTCACAAGGCAGGAATTCTAGTTGTCGAGTTGACCTCGCACGAAATCCAGTCTTTAAACAACAATTAACCCATAATAGATGATCAAGAAATGAAAAGCATGTGTCGAGTTAAAATTTATTATAACTCTACAACGAATGTGTATAGTGTGTAAGCATGTAGAGGCTGAACACAGGGAACAAGCAGGTAGATCAGAGCAAAAATGCATAAATTGTGAATGTGATGTAATTGTCTACAAATGTGCTCTTTTTTGTGGGTTTTTAATTTTATATTTTTTTAACAAATTTTTGAATTTTATATTTTTATTTTGATGTTTAGTTTTATGATTTTCTTTTTTCGTATTTTTTTATTTTTATATTTTGTTTTTTTCTTTTAAAGTAGAAATATAAAATTATATATAATATATATACTATATAGGTAAGAGAGAGGGAGATAATATATATAGGTAAAAATAATCAAAATACAGGAAATAAATATATTTTGGGGTTTTGATTATTTTTTACTATTTTTTATTTTTTTCAGAATTTTTGTTAATTTTTATATATTTTTCAGGTAAAAAAAGACCAAAAATAGAGTTTAAAATAAATACCTGAAAATAAATTAGAGATAAAAAATATCAAAAATTCTCCAAAGTATTTTTTTAAAAAATATAATATCATAGAGAAAAATATGAAACAGAAAATATAATTTTGGATTTTTCAAGAATTTTTTTTTATTTTTGTAAGGTTTTAGGAGTTTTTGAATTTTATGAGTATTCTTTTGTATTTTTTAGTGATTTTTGGTCTAGAAGTCAAACATAAATAAATAAGCAAAATATATTTTTTTGGGAATTTTTCAAAAAGTTTTTTTAATTTTTATGTATTTTCTTTTGAAAAGAGGGGTAGGAAGGGAAGTTTTTGATTTTGTATAAATAATAAAAAGAATCAAAATGCAAAATAAAAATATTAATGTGAAATAGCAATGCAACATGGACTTAAATCTATTTTTTGGGATTTTTTAGAGAAATATATATGTATGAAATAAATAGAGACAACAAATATAAACTACACTACTGGTAATGGCTTAAATGTAAATAACAGGAAGATCATGGGTGATGAATCCACGATTCATCATTTCAATATCTTGATATTAGCAAAACCCCTTAGTAAAGTCTCAAATAAATGTACATAAAATCAATAAATTAACCGAATGACTCTTGTAAATAAAACGCACTAATTATTGTATATTAGATGGTACAAAATAAATTAACAATAAAAAGCTGCAAAAAATAAAGGAGTTTTTCACCTGTAAATTACACAAAACTTAATATATTTTATTAATTTCATTTAAATTCCTTTTTGGATAATTCTTTCTCTAACTTGTTCATAACAAAGATTATAAAAATACAAAAATATAAAACAAATTTCACCTCAAATAAATGCTCCTAGATCCCAAAGAGAAAAAGCCGTAAAGTCCAACTTTCAGGTCAAATTCCCTCTCCGTATGAACTCCAAATTCACCAAACTCACTTTTAAAGTTCAAGTTAGAAAATTATCTATCTAACGGAAGTGTTTCATTAAAATTGGAGCTCATTTGTAAAAGTTGGATTTTGGGACCTAGATGTACATTGTATATTATCTATATATTCATTCTTTCTTTATTGTTTATTTTATCTTTCTTAATTACTTAAAATACAAAAAAATCATGGTGATATTGTAATTTGATTGTAGTATTTTATTTTATTTTCTCGTTGTAAATATCTCCTATTAAAAAAGACAAAAAAATATATAAATTAGAAAAGCAAACAAAAAATGTACATATTGTTTGTCTTCTTTTGTAAATTCTCCACTTTTCTCTTTTTATTTTTATTCTTCCTTTTTAGTATCATACTTTTATTGTATTTTATTTAAATTAACATTCTCTACAATAACTTCTCTTCTACCACCAACTTCCATTCAATCCCACCATTTTCTAATAACCTCCCAGTCAACTCCATTAATAATACAACCTCCCATTCATCTCCACCACTTTAATAACCTCTCATGTGTCCTCTTTATCTACATCTCATCCTATTCATTTTGCACTTGATCCATCTTTACGTGAGGAGACCTAGTTTCCAGAGTTGAATCGGTGACAGCGACGCAACCACGGTCGAGCGATGACAGCCCTCTCTCCAGTGAGATCCGTTGGCTTCTTGTCAACATCGCAGTCGCATCCGCGTGCTGCTCGAGCTCATCGCTCGCCAGTAATTCTAGCGAAGACAGTGCTCTCGTGAGCACATCATAGGCGTCGCATTCATTGTAGGTAATTTGTCATTTTATTATTTACGTCGTTTTAGTTATGCATTTTTAACACATCATATCACCACCCACCCTCCATTTGTTTAAATTTATCCCATCATCACCATCACCACACATTCAGTTTTTTCCACCACTTTATCTCCTCTTTTTATTTGCATTCCCTGTTTAAAAAAATTTAAAAAAATTAAAAATCTAAAATAAAAAATATATATCACATCACTAAGAAATTTCAAAAAAAAACCCGCAGCAGCGGTGGGAAGCACCCACCGCTGCCATAGCCGGTCACAACCCCCTTCCTACAGCCGCAGCCACCCCCCGGCTGTTCCCTCTCATGGCTGCGACCCGCGCCACGACTCCCCGCCTCCGCCGCATACAATGAGCGGCGCACCGTCCCTTTCTGCCGTAGTGAGCGGCTCTCCGTCCCCAGCACCGCCCCTGCTCGCCTTGCGCGGTGCCGCCGCCGCTCCACCGCGCACAGCGCCGCCGCCGCCGACCCCCGCCTCTACCGTCCTCTTTTGGGTTCAGCCGAAGGAAGAAGAAGGTCTTTGCTATTTTTTATTTGGAAAAATTGCATTGTTTTTATATTAAGTTTCTTTAACTACAAGAAGGTCCATGTGCTTAGTTTTCTTTTATGTTGTGTTTTCTGAATTTGCACGGATATCCTTGTGTTTGTGCGGTAATTTGGACATTTTTTTGCATTATTTTATTCAATGAAAAATATCATCACGTTGAGCAAGAAGTTATCCACCATCTGAATATTTATTTATATTTTTGTGAATTGCGGGTAATTTATTAACAATGTTTCACCGAAATATCTCATATTTTACCCAATCTACACTCATAAATTCATATCTCACTCACTGTTACTCCAAAAACTACACAAAAATTAGAGATGATTCCTTAAAGTGTGCTTGCATTATTTTCCAAATTTCATTCAAATTAGAGTTGTTATGTGCCTGAAATAAATTATGGAGTGATTTTAGTAAAATATTTTTAGTTAAATCTACGTACATCTTTTATGCAAATTTTCAACTCTCCCGGATTTTTTGTATAAATATCTATTTCAGATAATTCTCTCTTTATCTAATTTGACATTGTGGATATATTAAGATTTAATTACTTACAATCACTCTGTTTTCATTAAAAAAATCATAAAAAAATCATATTTTATAAAAAAATACAAAAATATTACTGTAGTATCCTTGAATCATGTTTTCATTCCAGTAATTTTTTCATGATTTTTGCTTACTGTTTGTGTGAAAAATTATGAAAAAAACCCATAAAAGTGTGCATTTTTACTTATTGCATTTTAACCCCTAAAATTCTAAAAAAATATGTTTTGCATGCACCACTGGATTAAGATCCTAGAAAAATATAATTTGGCTAAATTGAGATGATTTGACATTAAAATTAATTTGCCCTACTTGTGTCTTTTCTTGTTGTCTTGATTCATCCACATTTGCATTTGCATTTGTTTCTGCATTAATTTTTTTTTAAAAAATGCCGCATGGAAACATAGACCTAAATTTTCAAATTAACCCGAAGTTATTCCTTTGCCTCCCTGTGTTTGACCCAGACTTGCCCGGGATATAAATTAAAGTCGAGACACTCTTCACGGAGATATTCTCTCAGTTCTGACTGTTTTCCTAAGTACACATACTATAACGTGCCCGAATTATATCACGTATTTAGCGACTCATTAGATGGCGCTATTGTCGGGAAGGTAAACGGCTTAGGGATTAATTAAAAAAATTTAGATTTATATTTCACTTACTCGGGTTGTCTGACCCCCGAGCCACCTTGTATTTAGTCCATTCATTTTCAATTATTTCCCTATTTATTCCTGTATAAATTTCGTTTTTATATCTCTAACATAAATCTTATTTTCCTTGCGAGGGCCCGGTTGACTTGGAGTGCATTAGAGGTCAACGGACGCGACGTGCGCCGACTGTTGAAGAGCTAGGAGAATTAATTTATTTTTGAAAGAAGTTTTTGTAATAATTGTGTTGTAATTATTTAGGTAGTTTACTTCTCTATAGACACTCTTGTTTGGGAACTCGCGCTTGTAAAGAAACTTGAACATTATTTTGTGGTGTGTCGAGACCTGTTTCACTCTCCGGTGAGGGTGGGTCTCGACTTGAGTTGCGAATTAAGGATTAGGCACACGATAGTATAGAATCAAATTTGTTTGTGCCCATCGTAATTTAGGCCACACATATCTTAGAAGATTAACTTATCTTATAAGATTCATAATGAGATGCACATAGACACGTACTACTCAGCTCAAATCAAATCAATTCTTCCCCGCTAATAGTATATTGTTTAGGTACGGTTTTCTCGATCAGCATGCATTTAGTGTAAAATTTACAATTCAGTTTTGCATAATGCATGGAGAGTGTTGTGATTCACTGTAAGTATACCTTCTTCTGAGCATGCATCATCGATTTACGTTTGCATTCTGATTTCTGATTCCCCTCTTGTTTTACAACTTAAGGACAAAAACGAAATTGGGACTGAATGGTAGACGTGCTTTTGTGTTCAGATTAATTTCAAGTGATAACCTAACTCCAACATTGGCACTGAATTGAGAAGGTCAATTAAAAAATTGGAATAAAAAAGAGCCCATGTTCTCGGGTGCATTAAGTCCTCATTGTTTGTTTTACTTGCAAGTGAGAGAGAGACGACCCTAGGATAGAGCCAAGCCAGGATTTCTTACTAACTATTGGTTCTTTATTTTTAGGCGATTAGCTACTTTTCAGTGAGGAATACGGGTAGCTGTATTTATACGGTCTGGACTTCCTTAGCAGAGTGGGGAGTTTAGAGGATGCCTTAATCCTCGAGGAATGGGAAAGCCCTTCCATTTGCATTGGGTGGTAAAGTTGACTACTGGGTAAAGAACTTGGGAGTTACAATCACCACTTATGCCCAGTTCAAGGACCTATTTTTGAAGAAGTTCTCCCCGTTGAGTAGAAGTAATATGATGAGGACATGAATTACGAGTTTTTTCCAATTACCCCATGAAGTCTTCTGTGATGCTTGGGAATGATTCAAGGACATCTTGCAGAAGTGTCCCTGTCATGGACTAGATGACAATATCTTGGTCCAGTCATTCTTCACTGGTCTCAACCCTGAGATGCAAGGTTTAGGGAGCGCTGCCTGTAGAGGCAGCTATACATCACGAGGATCGGATACCGTCTGGAAGGTATTCGAGCAGATGGCTGAAACTAGCCGCTCACAGATGGCCAGCATGGCCTATACACCGTCCCCCAGTTCACTCTCATTTGGAGGGAGAAAATTAGTTGTAGTCGATCTCCTTTAGGATGTGATCCCTAGCATGGGACTCCTTGCAGTCAAGCTCACAGTAGTTGAGAAGATCGACAGGAGGATTGATGAGTTAGACCGGAGCGTCTCCAAACTTCCAAAACAGATGGAGGAGTTGACCGAGAAGGTATCTAAGATAAGGATACCCATCATGACTGCACCCGCTGCACCCGTTTACCGAGTTCACCATGTTCAGGAGCAAGGGCAACCCCAGCCGTGGGAGCAGAACCAATCCTACACCTACTCTTTCCAGCAGCCACCTCCATTAGCAGAGACAGTTCAGGAGGAGCCTCCACCAGTTTGGGAGGTGAATGGGATATGGTATACTCATGACCATGCCAGGCAGGGAAGTATGAGAGACTGACATGCCTACCAGCGTCCCAGACCTTTCGCAACACCACATTTACATCCGCATCACCTCCTTCACAGCAGAGCCCTGTATTCCAGCCACCCCAGCATAAGCGACAGCAATACTAGCAGTATGGCCGACAGCGCCATTACAAGGCAGGCCAGTAGGGCCCGCAACCTCAGCAACAACAGAGGAAGTACCCTGGCCAACAGGGCCAGTCTTCTCGTTCTTCTTCCCAGTCTTATCCCCTTCCTTCATCGTCTAGACCCATGGAAATTCAGCATCATATACTCGATAAGCTCCGCTCCTACAAAAACGAAATTCATGACTTACGGGTGGATGTCAACCGCCTATCCAGATGGTGAGATGAGAAGAATACACCCTCTACCTCTATCCCAGCCCAAGTTCAGGCTAACCCCAATAGCCTAAACCGATCTAGTTCTCAGCAGCACTTTGGTCAGGTATACTATTCAGCATCTCCTGGATCTGAACATGAGATTCTTTCATGTGACGAGGCTAATCATATGTCACTCAGGAGCGGAAGGACCGTGACTGTACTTGATCGGGTGGGGGACACGAGGAGGGGCATCTCTGGAGCTCTACCTGAGGAGTCTTCAGAGGACGAGGAGGAGAGGCATCATATTTCGGAGCCCCATCAGCACCATTCGAGAATTTCTACTCAGGGAGCCGAGAGGAGGAGGAGAGCACGTGTGCAGCATCGGCAACATGGATATTCTTCTGAGTCTGTGGAGGACCTTGCATCTCCAGTTGTGGAGGATACCACTCCAGCTTCTATTCCACAACCTTTAGTAGATAGTTTAGATTTTGAGCCCTAGTTGCATCAAAAAGATTCATGTATGAAGAACTCTGTTTCAGTTAATGCCAAGAATGATCTTTCAGTTCATGATTCAGACTCTTCATCTTCTATTTCTGTAGCTTCAATCCCTTTCCCTCGTGCTCTTACGGCAGGAAAGAGCATCAAAAAGATTCAGAAAGATGCCCCCGATATGTCACGATTTTGTAAAGAAAATATCACTATAAAGGTGCCATTTGATGAATATGTGGCTAACATTCTACATTCCAAAAATACCTTAAGGTGAGATGCACACCTACAAGAGTTAGCAGGAAGAAAGATAATCAAAATATAAAGACACATGTCTTGTCAGTAGCCACAACCTATTGTCTCAAAAATCAGACTTTGCCAAGGAAAAAGCGAGACATCGGTGTTCACTATGTGGAGAGTCGTATTGACGACTTTGCGTTTGCACACATACTCTTGGATAATGGTTCTTTAATCAACTTACTTCCCTTAGCATTGTAACAAAAATTGGAGTTGGGACCACTTCGTAAATCTAGAGTTTGCAGATCATTCAGTGAAGAGACCTAAGGGAGAAGTGAAGAACGTTGTTATCTCGATTGAGGGGCAGAACTATCAGGTTGACTTCACAGTCTTGGATATGGAGACCCCCAATCATTGGAGAGAATCTCATATTATTCTCGGGCGGTCCTTCCTTAGAACCGTAGGTGCAACTTTCGATTATGGTACGGGAATGATGAAGTTCAGTTCTCCAAGCGGAGAAGTGGACCTTGAGATGAAGCAAACCAAGTGTCAGCAACCTGATTCAGAGAGTAGCACAGGGTACTCATCTTCAGAGGCTAATTGCAGTATGATTAGCACAATTGGGATTTGGGGACAGATTCCTTCAAGACAAAACGAGTCCCTTTCATCTAGAAATGGCATAGTGGATGATGCAGTTTGCCAGGTGTTGTCTGATCTTGTGAGAGATGCATCTACCTATTCCCATGATGACATAGAGATCCATCCAGATCTATCAGTTCCATCCCCTTCGGAACGATCACGGGACATAGGTGACGAGTCGGACGTGGCTTTGGCCGAATTATCGTGTTTCTTTGGCGATCCGACTCCCCATACTTCTGAGTCCGTGGTGAGTACTACTCAGCTTATCCCACCTTCATGCATCACGGAACCAGATTCAGATTCAGATTCAGTTCAGCCAGATTTGCTTGATGATACCACATTGCCAGAACTGAAATCACTACCTCCTACACTCAAGTATACCTTTCTTGCGGGACCCAAAGAGAGATATCATGCTATCATTAGCTCAGGCTTGACTTCAGAATAGGAGTCTAGGTTGTTAGAGGTCTTAGAGAGGAACCATAAAGCAATAGGCTGGACAATACCGGATCTCGTGGGGATCAACCCCGCTCTCTTCATACACCACATTTTTACTGAAGATAATGTGAGACCTTCCCATGAGTTCCAAAGGAGACTTAACCCCAATCTACGAGAAGTGGTGAAGAAAGAAATTGAGAAATGGTGCAAAGCAGGGTTTATATACCCTATTTCTGACTCCAAGTAGGTGGCCCCACTTCATGTTGTCCCGAAGAAGTCGGAAATTCAGATGATCACCAATGAGGAGGGGGTAGAGATCGCGACACGAGAAACCACATCGTGGCGTGTCTGTGTTGACTACAGGCGCCTGAATGCTGCGAGCAAGAAATATCACTTTTCCTTCCCTTTTATTGATCAGATCTTGGAGAGACTTGTAGGGAAAGAGTTCTTCTATTTTCTTGATGGGTACTCAGGCTACAACCACGTAGCAATAGCACCTGAGGACCAAGAAAAGACCACATTCACATGTCCATTCGGTACTTATGCTTTCAGGCGCATGCCATTCAGGCTCTGCAATGCCCCGGGCACATTTCAGTGGTGCATGATAGCCATATTTGTCAAGATGGTGGGAGATTTCCTAGAAGTATTCATGGATGACTTCTTGGTCCATGGTTATTATTTTGATACATGTTTAGCGCACTTGGATCGAGTCCTCACGAGGTGTAGAGAGGTGAATCGGGTACTCTCCTTGGAGAAGAGTCACTTTATAGTGATGGAGGGTATCATGTTGGGGCATGTCATCTCCAAAAGCGGAATGGAGGTTGACCCTGCCAAGGTGGAGGTGATCAAGAAACTCGATCCACCTACCAACGTGAAGTCAGTATGGTCATTCTTAGGGCATGTTGGACTCTATAGAAGATTTATTCAGAACTTTTCAAAGATCACCCGCCCACTTACTGAGCTCTTAGGGAAAGACACAGAGTTCGTTGTAGATCACAGGTGTCTGGATGCCTTTGAGCTCTTGAAGAGGAAGATTTGTACCTCACCTATCTTACAAGCTTCTGACTGTTCTCTCCCATTTGAAATCATGACTGACACTTCAGATTTTACTATAGGAGCTGTGTTAGCACAACGACGAGAGGGGATTCCGTTTGCGATCCATTACACGAGCAAAGTATTAAATCCTACATAGAAGAATTATACATAACTGAATAAGAAATGCTCGTGGTAGTATGGGCCCTCGAGAAGTGCAGATCATATATTTTGATCTCTAAGGTGACAATTTACACTAATCAAACAATCATTCGATACATAATGGAAAAGAAGGACGCGAAGGCGCGTCTTCTTGGGTGGATTTTACTCCTCCAGGAATTTGATTTGGAGATAAAAGATAAACCTGGAGTGAAGAATGTCATGGTTGATCACCTTTCTCGGATTGAACTTAAGGATTCTCCTGATTATGAGCGGATTAGAAAGACCTTCCCAGATGAGTCAATTTGTGTTATTGACTTACTCCCGTAGTATGCCAACATGGTGAACTATCTTGTCTCCAAGTAAGTTCCCCATGCTTGGATTAGGAGAAGCATTGATCGACTAAATTCGGATTCGAGGAGATACCACTGGGACAATCCTTTCCTTTTCTTCGAAGAACCAGATTGCGTTTGGAGAAGGTGTATTTCTCAGGAGGAATACCAGAGTGTCCTCACGTATTGTCATTTACTTGAGGCTGGAGGACACCATTAGGGAAAGATAACCGCTCATAAAGTACTTCAATGTGGACTGTATTGGCCTACCTTGTTTAGAGATGCTATTGATTTTGTATGGTCGTGCCCGATTTGTCAAAGGATAGGAGGGACAGTTGGACAGAGAGATGAGATGTCCACACAACCGATGATTATTTGTGATGTTTTTGATGCATGGGGCATAGATTTTATGGGTCCCTTTCTCAATAGCCAAGGGCATGAGTACATATTGTTGGTAGTTGATTATTTATCTAGGTGGGTCGAGGCTATCCCAACCCAAACGCAGACAGCAAGACTAACTGTAAGTTTGTGAGAGACCATATTATTGCTAGGTTCGGGGTGCCAAAACTTTTGATATCTGATGGGGATAGCCATTTTGTGAACCGAGATATGAGATCTTTAGCTAAGGACTATGGATTTGAGCATAGAGTTGCTAGTCCTTACCACCCACAGTCCAACAGCATGGCAGAGGTTTCGAACAGAGAGGTCAAGAATATTTTATAGAAATTGGTTCGTCCCGATAGGAAGAACTGGTCTCAGCTCTTGGACCAAGTTTTGTGGGCCTATAGAACAGCCAACAGGACACCAATGGGTACTTTACCATTTCGAATAATGTATGGCAAGCCATGCCATTTGCCCGCAGAATTGATTCATAAATCGGAATGGGCAATTAAGAAGATTAATTAGAGTTGTCACCTAGTGAAGCTTTGTCGAGACTTGAACTTTAACAAGCTCGTGGAAATCCGAAACAGGGCATATGACAACAGTTTGATTTATAAGGACAAAGTAAAGAGATGGCATGATCAACACATTAGGTGCAAAGACTTTGTCCCTAGACAAAAGGTATGGTTGTTTAATGCCAGGTTGAAGATGTTCCATGGGAAGCTCAAATCTAAATGGACGAGTCCCTTTGTTGTTAAGAAAGTGCATGGGAATGGAAGTGTAGAGATAGCTGATCTCATAGATGGTGCGCAATCTCATGTGGTAAATGGACAATTGTTGAAGCATTTTGATGATTCGAAAGAGCAGTTAGTCCAAGTCAAGGTCATCAACTTCATGCAGAGTGAGCACAGAGCAGATACATCATAGTACTCTTCATAAAAATGCGGCATCAAGATTCAATTACTCTTGTACATATTCTCTTCTTTGTATATTCTCCAGAACACATCGGTTCTCACACTTACTCCTGTGTTATACTTAGGCTGATCAGAGCCTAAGTATAGGGGGAACCGATGCCCACCATGTCTATATACTCATTCATTTCTCCTCTTGACCTCGTCCGCCCCATTTTTGCTCTTCTTCTACATTTAGGCTGACCAAAGCCTAAGTATAGGGGGACAGATCCACTTCTATGCTTTTTATTATTTTAGCCATCCTACGCTTAGCACGAGCTATGTCTTTTTCTCGCTTCTTGTGCTCTGAGGACATAACAAATGTTAAGTATAGGGGGCGTGTATGTATTACATATATACTTTCCCATAGCTCGTACTTTCACATATTTTTTTATATATTATACAATAATATGGGGTGGGTAAAAAAGAAAAAAAAAGAAAATAAAAGAAAATCTTTTTCAAAAAAACTCTTAAACACTTTTCAAAAAATGATGATTTTTTTCCTTATTTGCTTAAAAAAACTTTTTCAAATAAAATATGTGTCCTTTCTTATTTACTTATCTTTTTCAAAAAAAATCTTTTTAAAAAACTTTTGAAAAAAAACAAGCAAAACTTTTTCTAAAAAAACTTTCTTCTTTTTCTTTGTTTTTTTAAAAAACTTTTTGAAAAAAAAATTCTAAAAAGCCTAACTAATAAGTTGGTCTAACTCCCTGATACTTACACTTTCACACAAGACTTGTGATGTTCAAGAACACTTGGTTTATGAGGTCTTGAGATTTTGAGTTAACCAGCCTTAGTCATTAGGATCTTGGACTTAATTATTCACATTTCCCTAGTTTGAAAGATTTGTGTGCTATATTGCATTCTTAGTCTCTACCCCAAGAATATGATCATCACCTCACATACACGACTGCAGTTATGATGAGATGAGTTGAATTGAGGAACTGGGATGAGGGATTTGAGTTTGGACTTTATTTGATGATGCTCGAGGATGGGATAAAATCAATGAAGGCTTCATAAAACCCGAGTGTCAACACCTTTAGCCAGTATGAGAACATGGTTCTTGTACTATCTCCAGACATTTACCTATGTGACAGGGTGTGATAAAATAAAAAAATGTTGATCAGTGTGCGCCAACTCTTGGTAAAAATAGTGGAGCTAGCCAAAATACTACAAAGCAATGAAATGTTAAAGAAAAGCTCTCATTCCACAAAGTCAATTATCAAAATAGCTTCCACCAAAGGCAAGCGCTCCCAACCATTTCAAAGTGCCCACTTAGACCACCGCTATTAGGACCAGGAGTCGGGCTTGCACCAAAAAAGGTCTCTGCATCGTAAATGCTACAAGTCTGGGTGTAGAAGGTATAATAGATACTCAAAAAAGGCACACTCTGGTATACTCCCAGGAAAACAAGTGCAAACGACTCCAACTTCTCTTGATGGACGCACTGATCAACACCTCAAAATATGCGTTGAGTAACAAGGCACTTGAGAGAATCCTTGTTCCAATGAGAGGGAGAGAAGAAATGACACAATCCTATGCCCTCCATCAATTGGCCTTCCATCTATACTTTTAAGTGTGACAACTAAAGAGACGGTGGATTAGATGCAAGAAATGGTTTATTCCCTAGTGTTAAGTATCGGGTTCTTAGGAGAGTCTCTTGGACTGGAGCCTTGGGTGACGTTGTGACTCTACTCTTGTAACTGCAGTCAACACTTAAATCATATCCCTACTATATATGTATACAAAGAGAGTCTGATGATTCAGGAAATTGGATACCTTTTGACTAGAGCTTGGTTCAGCTTAAAATTTTAGGATCTCTAAAACCGAGAGTTCTTGAACGGATAAAGTCTTATATTCACATGCATAGTCAGGGGTTAATCCAACTTATTCATTCTTTATTTGCTCGAGGACTAGCAAAGTTTAAGTATAGGGGGGTGATGAATCCACGATTCATCATCTCAATATCTTGATCTTAGCAAAATCTCTTAGTAAAGTCTAAAATAAATGTACATAAAATCAATAAATTAACCGAATGACTCTTGTAAATAAAACACACTAATTATTGTATATTAGATTGTACAAAATAAATTAACAATAAAAAGGCGTAAACAAATAAAGGAGTTTTTCACCTATAAATAGCATAAAACTTCATGTATTTTTAGTAATTCATTTGAATTCTTTTTTGGCTAATTCTTTCTCTAACGTGTTCATAATAATGTATATAAAAATAGAAAAATATAAAACAAATTTCACCTCAAATAAATGCTTCTAGATCCTAAAGAGAAAAAGCTGTAAAGTCCAACTTCCAGGCCTAATTCCCACTTCGTATGAACTCCAAATTTACCAAACTCACTTTTAAAGTTCAAGTTAGAAAATTATCTATCCAACGGAAGTGTTTCATTAAAATCAAAGCTCATTTGCAAAAGTTGAGTTTTGGGACCTAGATGTACATTGTATATTATGTAGACATTCATTCTTTCTTTATTTTTTATTTTATCTTTCTTAATTATTAAAAATACAAAAAAATCATGGTGATGTTATATTTTAATTGTAGTATTTTATTGTATTTTCTCAATAAATATCTCCTATTAAAAAAGAGAAAAAATATATATAAATTAGAAAAGCAAACAAAAAATGTACATATTGTTTGTCTTCTTTTGTAAATTCTCCACTTTTTCTCTTTTTATTTTTATTCTCCCTTTTTGATAGCCTATTTTTATTGTATTTTATTTATATTAACATTCTCTACAATAACTTCTCTTCTACCACCAACTTCCATTCAACCCCACCATTTTTTAATAACCTCCCATTCAACTCCATTAATAATACAACCTCCCATTCAACTCCACCACTTTAATAACCTCTCATGTGTCCTCTTTATATACATCTCATCTTCTTCATTTTGCACTTGATCCATCTTTATGTGAGGAGAGCCTACTTCCCAGAGTTGAATCGGTGGCAGCGACGCAACCACAGTCGAGCGATGACAGCCCTCTCTCCAGTGAGATCCGTTGGCTTCTCGGCCAACATCGCAGCCGCATCCGCGCGCTACTCGAGCTCATCTCTTGCCGGCGATTCTAGCGAAGACAATGCTCTCGTGAGCACATCATAGGTGTCCTCTTGCATTGTAGGTAATTTGTCGTTTCATTATTTACATCATTTTTATTTTTGTATTTTTTTAGCACATCATATCACCACCCAACCTCCATTTGTTTAAATTTATCACATCATCACCATAACCACACATTCAATTTTTTTCCACCACTCTATCTCCTCATCTTTTTATTTGCATTCCCTGTTTTAAAAAAAATTTAAAAATTAAAAATCTAAAATAAACGACACTAAAAAAATAAAATAAAATAAAAAACCCTGCAGCAGCGGTGGGAAGCACCCACCGTCGCTACCACAACCGGTCGCATCCCCCGCCTACAGCCACGGCCACCCCCCGACTGCTCCATCGCGTGGCCGCGGCCAGTGCCACGACTCCACCCCACCTCGGCCGCGTACAACGAGCGGCGCACCGACCCTCCCCGCCGCAGCGAGTGGCTTAGTTTTCCCCTTTTGGGTTCAACTGAAGGAAAAAGATGGTCTTTACAATATTTTATTTAGAAAAAATGCATTGTTTTTATATTAAGTTTTTGTAATTACAAGAACATCCCTGTGCTTAGTTTTCTTTTATGTTGTGTTTTCTGAATTTGCACAGATAACCCTGTGTTTGTGCGGTAATTTGGACATTTGTTTGCATTATATTATTCAATGAAAAATGTCATCGTGTTGAGCAACATATTATCTACCATTTGAATATTTATTTGTAGTGGATACTTAATTAACATTTTTTAACTGAAATATTTCATATTTTACCCAATCTGTACTCATAAATTCATATCTCACTCACTGTTGTCCAAAAATTGCACAAAAATTAGAGATGATTCCTTAAAGTATGCTTGCATTACTATCCAAATTTCATTCAAATTAGAATCATTTTGTGCCTGAAATAAATTATGGAGTGATTTTAGTAAAAGATTTTTAGCTAAATCCACGTACATCTTTTTTGCTAAATTTCAACTCTACTGGGTTTTTTGTATAAATATCTATTTCAAATAATTCTCTCTCTGGCTAATTTGACATAGTTGATTTATTAGGATTTAATTACTCATAGTCACTCTATTTTCATTAAAAAATTCATGAAAAATTCATAATAATTCATATTATGTAAAAAAATCCAAAAATATTACTACCGTACCCTTGAATCATGCTTTCATTCCAGTAAAGTTCTCATGATTTTTTCTTTCTATTTATGTGAAAATTTGTGAAAAAACCCATAAAAAGTGTGCATTTTTACTTGTTTCATTTTAACCCCTAAAGTTCAAAAAATATGTTTTGCATTCAATACTGGATTAAGATCCTAGGAAAAATATAATTTGGCTGAATTGAACTGATTTGACATTAAAATTAATCTGGCCTAGTTGTGTGTTTTCTTATTGTCTTGATTCATCCACATTTGCATTTGCATTTGTTTCTGCATTAAAAAAATTTAAAAAAATACTGCGTGGAAACCTAGACCTAAATTTTCAAATTAACCCGAAGTTGTTCCTTTGCCTTCCTATGTTCAACCCCGGACTTGCCTGGAATATAAATTAAAGCCGAGACACTCTTCATGGAGATATTCTCTAGGTTCTGACTGATTCGCTAAGTACACGTACTACAACGTGTCATAATTATATCACATATTTAGCGACTCATCAATGGACCAAAGTGTAAATTTCATAGAAATATATATGATAATAAAAGTTTCTGAACTGAACGTAAATACCCAAAAATGCAGGCCCTTGCCTGCAAAATAGCCAAGCTCACGTGCACACGCACGTGAGCTTCGTTGGCTGGGATCAAATCGCAAATGTCAGAAACTTTAGGGGTTGGTTTGCAATTATTACCAATATAAATAAATGGTAGATAAAATTTTATCTCCTATTTAGCAAATAAAAAAAGTAGGCTAAGTAGAGTCGCAAAATTCCCACCCTTTGGCACGATCCGGTGGCTTTTGATGGATTACTTGCCACGTGTCGCGCAACGGACGGTCGATGCCGGTTCGGAAATAGAGGGCCACGATGAGATCTAGCACCCGAAGATCGGACGGTGGAGATGCTGATTGATCCAATGGTGGCCCGCCCACTTATGCCACGCATCGCAACGAGGGCGTACGGTACCCCTTTGCAACGGACATACGTGATTAAATCGAGGGAGATGGTCTGACGGTTAAGGCACTTGGGGATCTGATAGTAGATGTGAGACGTCATGGACAGAGGCCGATCGGATGGCTCTTGAGGACATTGGATGAACAGGGGATGAACTCATCCTTGGTGAGTTTAAATCTGGTGCTACGTGCGTCACCGACCTCCTGGAGCTCCGCCATCAACCTCCTTATGTCCTAAAAGACTTCCCAATCTGGAGGAGGCGTCAAAGGGCCACGAGATGTCCTGGAGGTCCTCTATGACATCGAGGATGAGGAGAGCACCCAGGTATCCATGACGAAGACAAAATCACCTCTCCAGATGCTTAATCACCCCAGGTACCACTACAAGCAGAGTTCCAAGAGGGGATGGTCAACGGCTATTCTCATTCCTACGTAAACCATTCCTTCTGGTCAGAAGGGATGGGCACTTGACCGTCCCCTTTAACACCGTCTCAATTGACCAGAAGGGATGCTAAATATGAACATCCCTTTTCTGAATCCATTAGGTGCGGTTCCGACCGTCCCTTCTGCAGTGAATAATAGGGACGGTGATAACCATCCCTTCTTGATCATCCCCGACGTGCATACAATGCAACAATCTAACCTTTCACATTCAAAGATAGAGGGGATGGGCGTCATCATCCCCTCTTGTTGTTTATGGGGATGGTCATGACCCTCCTCTCCAGTTAAATATTTTTCGCAACGCCTATAGAATCATTTCGGGGATGATCTAAATCATCCCCTCTAGTCTCGTGGGCCATAATGAGAGACAACGAGGTGCTGTCATACAAAGGAGACGGTTAAACTGTCTCTTCCAAATATCAACAGGGACGGTCATGACCTTCCCCTACACTTAATTCTTTGTTCGCGATGGCCACAGAATCATTTCGGGGACGGTCTAAATCGTCCCCGTTGGTCCCCGAGGGCCATAACGAGAAATAGCGAGGCACTGTCATATAGAGGAGATGGTTGAAACCATCTCTTACAAATATCAATGGGGATGGTCATGACTATCCCCCTAGGTTAAATACTTTTTTTGCGATGCCCATAGAATCGTTTCAAGGACAGTCTAAACCGTCCCCTCTAGACCCTAAGGTCCATAACGAGAGATAGAGATGCGTTGTCATATAGAGGAGATTGTTGAAACTGTCTCGTCTAAATATCAACGGAGATGGTCACGATCGTCCCCTACGCTTAAATGCTTTTTCTTGAAGCCCACATAATCGTTTCAGGGATGGTCTAAACTGTCCCCTTTAGTCCCTGAGGGCCATAGCGAGAGACTGTGAACTATTTTGTTATAGAAGGGACGGTTTTGGAGAACAAGAGGAGATGGTTACAACCATCCTCGATACCCTCTGAAAGGCAAAAAAATAATGGTTTGATTGGTTTTAATCTCCCACTCCTGCTGCAAAACCACGTAAATAATACAACACGCTTAAAAGACATCAAATTTCTTGCTTAATACTTAACAGTAAAATAGTGTTCTAGTTCTACATATTTTAAATTACAACAATGTAATTGTTCAAGATACTAATAAAATATAATATACATATTCTACATTGCACGTAATCTACCTCGATTCGTCACTTTCGTCACTCTCTTCTTCACTTTCCTCATCATCACCGAGTTGTGCACGGTCTATTAGTCGCTCGACCTGGCTCTGAAGACGGTAATGTATGCCATGACATTCGCCATGTTTGTACGCATCTTAGCCATCTCCTCATCACGTGCGGACATCTTTGCCTTGATGTTGTGCAACTCCCTCTCCATGTCTCTCTCCCTCTTGATCCCTTGCGACGAAGTCCGATATCCACTTGCACCACCCATTCTGTACCATGTACGGATTGTTTCTCCACGTCCTCCGCAACGTATGCGCCCACTGTGTTCTGGACCTATGGCTTGGAGGATGGCTTCATCGACAGATAAAGGGAGTGTGCTCGTCCCCATGCTATATATTGAGGCGGTGGTCGAGAGCCTAATCAGTTCTTCCTACATGCATAGATACATATATTATTTAAAAAATTTAATATAAGACATTCTCAAAATTAATAATATAAATTACATACATGAATTGGTGCATAGGCGTCATCAATCTACTGCACTTCTCCTCCTATGTTTCCGCTCTTTAAACCCGCAAAAACCTCTATTCGGGTCATTTTCTATCATTATCCCTCAACTAAAAAATGTAAATAAAATGCTTTTTAAATGATCTTATGGTGAATATCTGATTCTCACTCTTTATTCTTTTATTTTAGCTATTTATCTTGACAAAGCATCATGCAAATAGGTGTAAATACAATAAGTTAGCATTATGCATGCATGTGTTAACAATGCATATTTATCATGTATTTGTACTTAAATAAAAAATAAATAAAAAGAAAAAGGAAGGAAGTATTTAGAATAAATACAGAGTGATCTGAACCCTAAGAGAAGGTCAAGGCTTGACCTGATCTCCAAATAAAATAAGTAGAGAGAGATAGGGCCTACTCTATATTGTACATATTACTTATGTCTGTAAATAATTATTTTAGATACAATAACAATAAAATATTCTTTTCACCTCCTTGTATATAGTCCTAAAAAAACAAAAGCAAAAATAAAAATAAGAAAAGTAAAATAAAAACAAGAATGAAATCCTTCTTAATTGTACAAAATACACGTATGTAGATAACATCACCTATTTATCATAAAATTGGACATAACTCACAAAATAAAATAAAATTTTTTATACTCCAAAAACTATGTTGCAAATAAATAAAATATAAAATAAGTGCAATTGTGTAAAAATAACAAAATAAAAATAGTTGTACAAAATGCATAGGTATATTATACCTGTATATAATACATTATATTGTATAAAGATTAAATTTTTTTCATAAAAATAATTAAAAATGACAGAAAAATTCCTAGAAAAATAACATTTTTCATTTTATTTATTTTTCAATTTAAATTCATTTATTATTTTTAAATCAATTTTCTTTATTTTTCTAGCAGTTTTGTCGTGTAGTGTATTTTGCCCTTATGCTCCGCCCCTTCTGATTTGTCCAACAGGGATCGTTGAATCCAGTCAACTGGTCCCCCCGGACCCCCTTTTTCGTTGAAACGGTTTTTTGTCTAATTTTCTCTGAATTTTCTACACCCGACCTCCTCTTCGCCCAAACCTTCGCTCTGAGGTGGCGGATCCCTAACCCTTTCCCGATGATTCTTTGATTGATCCGTACCTCGGTTCGTGGGTGTCATCCCCTTCTTCTCAGACCTGTGCACCTATATAGTCTGCACCTTCCCCTCCCCTTTCTTCGATCTTTGGCTGCGCCACCTCCTCCTATATACCCAACCTCCTTTCCCAGAGTGACAGTAATGGTGAGAGAGAGTGAGGGATCCCTTTACGAGCGTGGAAACTCTAGGTTCGATGAGGTGAACCTGAAGCTCCGTCGTAAGGAACCAAGCCCCTGGTTGTGCCGGCCGTCCAGGATAGAATCCCCCTGTGAACTTCGTCTACATCCCCAGGCACCCTCCTTCGCCTTCAAGTATCTTCTTCACCTTCCATTTCCTCAAATCCATCTTGCATCCACGGAACATAGTAGCTCCGATGAGCTCCCGTTCTCCATCATTCCACGCATCTCTAACGTGACTCCACCTCGCTTTAACTACCCTCCGCTTCTATACTCCTCCCCACACTCTCCCATCGATTCTAATCACTAGATTAGAATCTATTAGCAGGTCATATCCTCTGTCTTCGAAGTGACATGTTCTATTCACAAATCCCCTTGGTTAGTGACGTGTCTGACGCTCTGACCCCTCGCTGGAGTATGATCCTTTGAGCCTACATAAATATTGCAGGGTTGGAGCACGCGTTGGCCTCATCCGGAGGTCGGAAATACTGCACAAAGGGTTCCAAAGCCCCAATCTCCCCCAGGTCCTCTTGTTTGGTCCTAGGCCCATCGGAGCCTTCCTAGAGCTGCGGAGCGTCATCATCGGTCAATTCCCTCCATCTGTAGCTTGAGAGAGCATCGGAACCGTGCGCAGTCGACGGAAGAAGCTCTCCCGAGGCGAGTTCTTCCCTGATCATCCTAATGTTGCCTCTACCGTCTGATCGAAGGAACTTCTGACTGAGAGCGTCATCACGTTTTTTTATGTGCATATGTGCAACATATCTCCTGGTGCAGCAAATACATAAGGAGTTTCTCTTCTTTAGCGAGTAGACTATCCCTATTTTGAAGCATTATTGCAACCCACAACTTCTGTCTTTAGACCTCAACACTGCTAGACCAAGTTGAGGTACACATACCTCTCTAAAGGAAGCCGAGAGGTTCCTCCTAGAAGTACTACCCTCATATGCTACCCCTAGCCAAAGGATTCTGCTTCATCACCACTCCATCCATGTGGAGCTATGTGTAAGGTGCGGGTCTAAGTAAAGCCATTGTCTCTGAGAGTCGTGCATGCGTTATTAAGTGTTCTACTTAGTCTCATCAAGATGATATAGGAACATAACCTAGTGGACTCAAAGAACTAGTGACTAATGAACCTAAAAAGTCTTAACTCCAAATCCTATAAGGTTCCTCTCAAGTTAGGTGGATTAAGGTCTTAACCAAGCTCCATTTTCCAATTTAATTCCAGATTAGTTCAAATGACAACTATGATTCAGAAGAAGATATAAGCAACTATGTACATCAACTCTTTGTATGCAATTCCAAAATATGCAAAATTTTATGAAAAACCTATGAATGCAATGGAGAGAGGAAAGCTTTGTAAAATATTTACAAACATTTACAAACAGATTTTTGCAAACTTTATTTTTCAAACATCTTTCAAAAAATTTGTACTATGTACATAATTTCGATAAAAATATTTACAAGCATTTTATAATCAAAACATTTGTATAGACATTTGTACAAACTAGTTTTTACAAAAAGCTATTTACAAATATGTATGTACAACAAAGAATTTTATATGTAAGAAAAAAATTAATTTTTTTGTGATTTTTAGTTTGTGGTTTTTAGCCATATTATCTATTAGCACACACAAAATGTACAAGTTATGGTTAAAGTATATATATAAAATTTACAACACCCCCTATACTTAGCTCAAATGATGTCCTCAGAGTGATCAAAGAGTGATGAAAGGAAGACATAACCCGTGCGGAGTATTGGGAAGTGAAAAGAAAGGCTATACTACAACGAATTAAAGAATGTAATGAATAGAGGTCGGTAACCCCCCATACTTAGGATCAAGTAATTCTAAGTATATAAGACTGTACATAAGGAGAAACTGAGGATTAAAATGTACAGGGTCTACCTCCCCTATACGTAGGGTAAAATATCCCTAAGTATTGGTAGAAAAACAGAGGTAGAAAGATTTGTATCGATACATACAAGTCTGACACCCCCTATACTTAGGGTAAAGTACACCCTAAGTATATCATAATCATAGGATGAAGATGATATGTTAGATAAAAGAATGAATGATATGGACAACTGGATCTATACAGCTATAGAGGAAAAGTAATATCAGGCATGAAATGTGAATGATGTGAGTCAAAGACCACATCTCATGCAAAATGAATAGGGGCAACATCAACGATCAACGGATCATGATCTAGATATGGCTTCGGGCGTTGAACGTTAACTCGAAACGTGGATTCTTATGACAACTCAGATATATCAATACTTGCATTGTCCTGCTCCTTTCAGACCAAGTATGGTCCCTTCCATTTGCTCTGAAACTTCCGTAGAAATAATCTCAACCTAGTGTCAAATAACCATATTCTCTGGTTCAGCTCAAACTATTTATGGTTGATATGAGAATCATGACATATATTCACTCTCTCCTTATAATGTAGGCTACTCAAAAAGGGTGTATCTCTACACTCACCCAAGGATACCAACTCTGCTTTCCTCTGATCTCCTATACTCTTGGGATCCAATAGTAACTCAGTGATTGCCATAGTCACTTATGCTTGATCTCCACAGGCAAGTGGCATAGCTTGCCATAAATGAGATGAAAGGGAGACGTACCCAATGGTGTCTTGAAGGAAGTCCAATAGGACCACAAGATCGAGTCCAAAAGTTATGACAACTCCTTTTCGGTCTGGGCGGATGACCTTCTACAATGTAGTCTTGATCTCCCTATTTGATACTTCTGCAAGACCATTGGTCTGAGGAAGGTATGGAGTTGCAACTAGATGGTCAATGCAGAACTCGTTACCAAGGGCGCTTACATGTCATTAATAAAGTGCTTCCCTTCATCAGATATCAAAACTCTAGGAACCATGAACCTGAAATGATATTCTTCCTCAAAAATTTGCAAACAGTCTTAGTATCTGCGGTTCGGGCAGGGATGGCCTCAACCCAACAACTTACATAATCCACAGCAAGAAGAATGTACTCGAATCCCTAACTCGTAGGGAATGGACCCATGAAATCAATGCCCATGCATCAAAAACATCACAGAAGTGAATGGGATGCATCGGCATGATGTCACTCTATCCACAAGTGCCCATCCTTGAAGAGGTTAGGACACCATATGCCGGGTTGGAGCACTTTCTATGTTGTCATACTCCTAGAATGATGTCCTCCTGCCTCAAGCATGTGGCAATATTTGAGGACGCTACGGTGCTCCTCCTGAGGAATGCACCGACGCCAAACGCTATCGCCTCCTTCATAATAAAGGGTGGGATCCTCCCAATGGTAAAACTTGGCCTTCGCAAAGAAAGTTTGAAGTCACTGTCTAGGCCAACCTTGTGGAACTTTCTTTGTGACAAGATAGTTCACAATGTCGACGTACCATGGGAGCAAGGCGATAGCAAGGATCGCCACATCTGAGAAGGTCTTTGTAATAGGTGTCATCTGCTCTGATTCCTTAAGGTTCTCTAATTGGGAGAGGTGATCCGCCGCCACATTCTTGACTCCAGGCTAATCCTTAATCTCAATATCTAATTCCTGGAGTAGAAGGATCCATATGGTCAATCTGACTTTGGAATCCTTCTTTGCCATGAGGTACCAGATGGAGGTGTGATCTGTAAATATCGTCACTCTAGATCCAAGAATATACAATCCGAATTTGTCCAACGCAAAGACTACAGCTGACATCTCCTTCCATGTGGTAGTATTGTTCTGCTGGGTGGTATCCAAAGTACGACTAGCGTAGTGAATGGCATAAGACAATCCATCCCTCCTCTGTCCTAGCACAACCCCTATGGCAAAATCAGAAGCATTTGTCATGATCTCGAATGAGAGAGACCAATCGGGTGGTTGAAGGATAGGAGCTTCAACAACTAATCCCTTGAGAGTCTCGAATGATGCTAGACACATCAATTACAATGAACTCAGTGTCTTTCGTAAGCAAATCAGTAAGCAGTCAGGCAATACGACTGAAATCCTGAATGAATCATCGGTAGAAACCAACATGCCTCAGAAAAGACTGCAACTGTCACAAATTGGATGGTGGATTGAGTTTCCTAATGATATCTACCTTGGCCATATCAACCTCCATGCCCCTTTGGAGATGATATGACCAAGTACCGTCCTGTGGGTTACCATGAAGTGGCTCTTCTCCCAAGATAATACAAGATGGACCTCGATACAGCGTTGAAGTATGCAATCAAGACAAGCAAACCCATAGCCGTAGATCGAGAAATCATCCATGAAGACCTCTAAGAGATCACCCACAATATTCGAAAAGATGGACAATATGTATCTTTGATATGTAGCTGCGGTATTACATAGGCCAAAGAGAATCTGCCAGAAATCATATGTCCTAAATGGACATGTGAATGTCGTTAACTTATCCCTGGAGATCAGGTACGCTCCATCCAATCACCTTGCAATTTCATTCAAGAACCTCCATCAAATGAGATTCTTTCTCTCCAATCAAATACGTTGAGATAATGACTAAGTACATATCTGGCTCAACTGTAAGGAATCTATACTTCATCGACTGTATAAAGGTCTTCAACTCTGGGCAACTGGGAGTTGGCAAATCTAGCTTCTGAAAGTTATGAGTGAATGCAGCTAGATATACATGGGAGAACTCTCGCTGTGCATGAAAATCTGGCAAAGATGATCCTACCGGTATCTCTACAATCTATGCTGGTTCAATCTCCACCCTAGTTGTCAACTTCGTGGGAATCAGAAATGGCAAATAATCATCAAACTCATCCCGATCAATGTGTGAATCCAAGGGATGTGGATCAGAAGAACATGAAAGATACTCAGCCTCGCTCTCCAGACTATGATCATCAGCCTCGAATGTGCCTTCTGCCAAGAGTGTGCTATACGAGCTCTTATCTGTTGGAATTTGTAACTCTGGAATGTTTGAAGGTGCGATAAGAGCTCGTGATACTGGATCAGATAAAACCGCTTCATCATCTGTAATCACAAAGTCGCACTCCCGGTGGACGTCTCGTTCTGCATCTGTCATCTGATTCATGTCTCTTGACTGCTCGGAGCAGGCTGAATCTCTCGCTCGGGTCTCTTTGATCGTCTCTATTTATACACTCTCACCGTCGACGTGAAAGTATACCTTCCTTCTATCATGATCGGACACCTCCTTGGTTGTGGCTAAGAATTGGCATCCTAGTATGATGGGGCTATCTGTCATAGACTCAGGGATCTCCATGTCCAATACAACAAAGTCCACGGGAAATTTCAGGCCCTAAATTATGACGACCACGTCCTTCAACAATTCCTTCGGCCTCTTAACAGATATATCAGTAAACTGAAGGGTTGTCCTGCTCTATTGAAGAGGACTAAACTTGAATCGGTTGAGTAAGGCTGCTGGAAGAAGGTTGATGGAAGAGTCGCTATCTAATAGAGTCCGATTGAACCATACTCATGGATATGCCATCTGAGTTTTTTATTTTATTTCCCTTCGCTAAGAAAGTACCTAAGGGAAGGGAATGGTTGGACCTTCCTTAGATAGAGGGTCAGGAATAGGCCCTTGTGTCTATGAAGGAATAAAATCCACACTAATATCATCATGCAACACATATGGACTCGAAGAAGATACATAAATCTTTTCTTTATTCATATTTTGTTCTTTTAAGTTTTCCCATTTTTTGTATTTTTCTAGAACTATCCTGAGGTACATGAGAAGGTAACACAACTGAATAAAATCTGTGGCATCAATACCACCTATGACATCTGTCTTTCCAACATCAACACCGCACTCTATCTCAGCAACTGGTAGAATGGTGGCATCAGTACCACCGACTATGTCTAGTGTCATGACAGCCTCAGTATCATTGGTTGGATCATCATCCTTGGTGGCATATACACCACCATCATAATCATCATGAGCGACATCAGCACCGCTATCCTCCTCGTCTAGCACTCCAGAATCTCCAAGTGATCGTCGCTCAGATGAGGTGTCGCATACTGGAATCCTACCACTCCTAAGTGTCACAAAATCAGTATCAAACACATAGGAAGATATATCATCCAAAGAATCGCTCCTCTATAGACTGTAATTGCTTAGATTTCATCTTCATATTGTTCGGGTTTGGCTCAATCTGAACAGGTATGGCAGCCTTGCCCTTGATTATTTTCCTCATCTTCTGTCAGAACTCGTCCAACTCTCATTAGAAGGATGCGTGTTGTTCTAAAAGTAGGCAGACGAGATCTTCAAGGGTAGGGTTCTCATAAACAGGTCTATGAGAACCGGACGGGTTACCTCACTGGAAATGAGGTTGACTCTATTGGTAATGGTGAGGGGGAGGATGAGAAAACTATTGAGGCTGCTGTACTTACCTCCACTGTTGTCCTTGATGGTAGGGGTGAGGACCCTGGATGGCTAAGAGTAATGGGTTTCTTGTTGTTGTTACTATATGCTCTGTCCACCTTGAGCTGAAGGTTGCTGCTGGGACGAGGTGCCTCCAGTAGACCATTTGAATCTGGTATGATCACGATGGAACACGGGCTATTGTTGGTACCGATCGTACCAAATCCCATTATCTTCCATCAATGGCTCTTGCTCGTAAGGTGAAGGAGGAAGAACTGTCAAGGGCTGATCCGACTAGTAGACCACCATCTGAGTGTCTTGAGATGGCAGTGGGTGAGAGTAGTGCTGCAGCGGCTGGACCGGCTCTGCCTGAATGTAGTGAACCTGGTGGTAGGTGGCAGAAGGATGGGTGGAGTTGCTACTGCTAGGATCATCCCATGACCTAAGACGGGGCTGTGGAGCTGTATGTGCCTCATGGAGACACATGATCTGAGTTTTCAGGTCACTCAATATTTGTGACAACTAATCAAACTATGTAAGGCCCTGGCACTTCTTCTTCTTGATAAGCTGGATGTGGTCCAACTTTTATCTGATGATCCCCTTGTTAGCTGTTGAAGACTATGTCTGTGCTACTGCTGCTGACGAAGTATATGGACTTGCATCGTCTCGTGCTATCCTCTGATAGGACACGGTCTGTGAGAGAGGCTTCCCTGAGTGTACACTCAAGTTTGGGACATCACATCTCCTCGTAGATGGCCCAGACTTGATACTCATCCTTGTCTAAATAGGACCCTCAACATGAGGCATTTACTAGCCCCTACAGCTCTGGTGTCAGCCCATAAAAGAAGCTCTGGACTAGATTGGGCTTTGATATCTCATGATGTGGACACCGATCGATGAGCTCTCTAAATCGATCCCCAGCCTCGTGAAACTACTAGTTCGGGATCATAGTGAAATTGTTGATCAAAACTCTAGCTACATTGGTTCAGCCGAGTAGATAGTACTTTTTCAAGTACTCGGTCTGAAGCTGCTCCCAAGTGGTAACGTAATTCCCTAGATGCTTCAACCAATAGGCTGCTCCGTCGACCAAGGAAAAAGGGAAGGCCATCATCTTGATGGTGTCCTCGTCGATGAATCTATCATGGACTGTACTGCATATCATCTCAAACTTCTGGATATGTAGATGAGGCTCCTCAGTGTCTAGCCCATGGAACTTGGGCAAAAGCTAAATCGTTTGGGAGCGAAGCTCGAAGTTGCCCAGAATCTCCGGAAGCTAGATCCAGAGCCGGGTGAGGATTGCACCAGGGTTGTGCGACTGTCTCATCATGTATGCAGGTGTGGCTGGCTTATGTGGATCCTCTAGTCATACATCTACTCCTCCAGCTACTAGTATGTCTCCGCTGACTGTTCTTTGCATCTCTCCTCTATCAGCTCGCACCTGTGCTATCTCTCATCGCACCTCTGCCATGATTGCTCCCTGGTCTCGAATATGTCTCTGCATGGTCTCCAAGGAGTCTAGAAGTGTGTTGTTGATTGCGCCATGATCAAGTACGTACGTGGAACACTAGGGCTGCTCATCAGTGTGTACCTCACTGTTGTCCATCTCTCAGGTCTCTGCAAAGGCAAAATACCTCAACTCAGGTGCCATCAAATGTATATAAATATGTGCTGGCCTCTGCTTGGTACCTCAGGATTGGAAGAAGGGTGGTCGAGGGGGAACAGGTTGGTAGTGAACTCGGGTTCGGAGAGCAGATCTGGGCTCTACAAAACCGCCCTAGATGAATGAGGAGTGCTCAAGAGCGGTGTTGTCAAAGGCAACGTAAGGGATATCCTTCCCATCATCGTGATGTAGGGATTTATGATGTTGAGATCTGGAATGCAAATAAGATCAACAATCAAACTCATGATTGACCTACACAACTCTTGAGTTGATGACTATGAAAGCTCGGTCGTTAATCTTGTCAATTTTATTTAGGTGATCAATCAATCTATTAGAGCGATTAAGTGAGCTGTTGGGAACCCGATGCTCCCAGGAGACTTACTGATGACACGAAAAACCGAGCGACTAAGGCAATCAGGTATTTCTACGATGGTCGTCGCGACCTCGGTCACTCGATCGTGTCGATCAAGAAAAAGGAGACCACCAAGACAGATAAAATCAATCGAAAAGCGAAATAGCGGTCTTGCTATTTATTTAACCTGGTATAGCGACCAGGGTCGAACTCAAGGAGCACGGGTTGGCCTCTCGGCCTACGAAGTAGTCAAAAAGGGAAATAAAATAAAAGAAGCAACTATTTTTGGTGGTTTTTGAATATTTTATACTTTTTTGGATTTTTTAGTTAATTAAGAAAATAAGAAAACAAATAAACACACACTTCAACAATTTATTAAATATGCTAAAAATCAACCAAAAATTCAGACAAAAAATATTTTTATGTGTTTTATAATTTTTAGTTTTTTTGGTGAATTTTTGAGAATTTTCTGATGTTTATTTAATTTTCTAAAAATCGAAAAGTAACTAAAACAGTAGGTACTGTCCCGCCGAGCTAAAAGGGCCTAGATAAAATATCTAAAGCCCCCAAATTAGCTGGGAGGTAATTTTCCTGTAAAGAGAATAAAATGAGGAAAATTTAGGCACCTATTTTATTGTTTTTGGATTTTTGGCTTAATTATTAGAATTTTTATAAGTTTTTAAGTGTTTTCCAATTTTTAGTGGTTTTCAGTAATGAAAACTAGCCAAAATTGGCTAGAAAATCAAGCACAACAAAATAGACAGTAGACAATTTTTTTGTAATTTTTGGACACTATTTAATATTTTTTTTTGGATTTTTAAAGTTAGACAGTGAAGAAAATAGACGTTTTTGGATTTTTAAAAATATCAAACAGTGACGAAAATGTCTCCAAAATTTCTAGAATATTTTACATCATGGCAGGAGCCATGTTTCCAATTTTCATTAAATTTGGAGGTGATTTGCTATTTTATTCAAAAATAAAGAGGGGGCACTGTGCACAGGGACCAAAGTGCAAATACCCAAGAGTCTGGGGGGTCTGGGACCCAAATGTAAGAAAAATAAGTTCCGAGGGCCTTTTGGTCACAGGTACCAAAAGCCCAAGGGCTTATCTACAATTAACCCAATATATAACGCACATGCTCAAATATATCACGCACAGGGGTATAAATGCAAATAACTAAAAATTTTCATTCATTGAAGAACAACCAGAACTACAGGGTAGACAATGTAAAAAGCCCAGAAACGCACGTGTCGATGCACGTGTCATACCACATACAGGGGCATATCAGTAAATGCACGCAAGCACAAGGGTCTCGATGCAAATATCCCAAAAACTAAACAACTAAACTAACTAACTACAGGACTAAATACGAAATGAAATAAAAAGAAGGGCCTAAGGGTAAATTACCCTTTATGACGTGGACCGGCTGGATGGAGGGCACGTGGCACATCCGACGGTGGGGAACAACGGCCGCTCCACAGCTGGGCTCCTTGGGCGAATCCGATGGCGAGGGTTCCTCCACGTGGGCGATCAGACGGTGTCGGGCGCAGGTGGCTAACCCTTGTGCATCGGACAGTTCAGATCTCTCCTGCTCAGATCGAACGGGTACTGCTGCTCCTGAACGGACGGCCCAGATGGACCTAGAGCGAGCGGGATGATCGGACGACGTCTGGAGGTCGAGGAAGAACAGGTGGCCGGCGAACTTCGCCGGCCCAGTGCGTGCGCTCCTGACCTCCTCGCGGGGCGCTGGTGATCGGGGAAGGTCTGGCGTGGGCCTCCGCGTCGGATGGGGGTCTCCGATGACCAAGCCGACCTCGGAGGAGCTCTGACGAGGTCGGCGGAGCTGTGCCTCCTGGCTTGAAGTCGAAGGACCTCAGATGGCCTTCATTCAACCTGCAAAACAATCCAGAAGGCTCGCGGGTCGAGGGCAAACTGCCTCGACCCGGTTAGGCGGGGTGACGGTGAACGATGAGGCGATGTGGACGAGCTCCGGCGAAGGGGAGACGGTGTAGCTCGAATCCCAGCTCCTGTGCGAGCTGGGTTGGATGGAAATGTGGAGAAGGTGCGCGGGAAGGAGGCGAGGGCTATGGCGATGCCCGATGATCGAATGGTAGCGGAATCGATAGGAATCGACGATGGACGGCGGCAGAGCGATTTGGGCGAAATGTAAAATCAAAGAAAAAGAAGGTCCTACGAGATTACCTGGGTGGATGAGTAGACTGGGGACGAGCTTAGGAAGCTTTGGGTCTTCGCCTCGAGGAGCGTCTCCCTCCGAGGCTCGAGCTCCAGCTGGTGGCGGAGCAACGGCGGCGAAGCTCGCCGGATCGATGGTCTCGCTTCCTCTCCTCGCTTCGACACCACGGGGGACAAGCTGTTACTCTCGCCTACGCAATGGAGCTCACGGGAGGTGGATTCAAGTGGCCAAAGATGCGAATGGAGGTGGCGGAGCTCGGCTTAAGTACGCTGGAGGGTCCGAGAAGAAGGGCGCGGGTAGGGCGTGCTGGAGCGCGGATCCCGATGCGGTAGCTCCGGCGAGGTTCTCGGGTATGACGTGAGCAATCCGCACCCGGGGTTTGGGCAAGAAGGAGTCGGATCTGCATGGGGAAAATCCGAGAAGATGGGTCGGGCGCAGCAGACCCGTGGGAAGTGGTTCTGGGGGGGGGGGAGTTGACCGGGCGGTCAACATCCCCCAGGGCCAATGGGTGAAGGCCACGTGGCTAAAGTTTGGAATTGAAAATTAAGGTAGCAAATGGCCGAATTTGTAAAAAGTTAAAACATGAAATATTTTATTTTATTTTTTTCCTATTTTTTAGTGATTTTTAATAATTTTTCGAAATAAAAATAAGGTATATATACATGGTATAGCCATATATAGGTATATATACAATATAAAGGATTTTAATTTTTTATTTTAATTACAATTTGCTTCCCATTTTATATTTTATTTATTTATATTATAAAATGAGGAATAAAAAGATATTTTTATTTTATTTTTATCATTTATATTCATAGGTAAAATAAATACATATATACATTATATACATGGTATATTTATAATATATTTTTGTGTTTTTAATTTTGTTATTTTTATTTTGTTTTTGTTTTAATTGTTTTTATTTTATTTATTTACACTATATAATATAGAATATTTACAAAAATTTTATAAATTAATTTTATTTATTTATAAGGCTAAATAAATATAAAGGTGGTTCTATGTACATGATGACTATACAAGAGGTGTTTTTGGTTTTCTTTTTAATTTTTAAATTTTATATTGTTTTTATACTTATAAATATATACAAATATTTACAAGCCTATTTTTGTGAGGAAAATAGTTTTATTTTATTTACATATATATTTACACACATGAGCCCCTATCTCCCTCTACTTTGGCTTTTATGCGGTCAGGCCCATGTTGAGCCCTCCATTGGGTTAGGTTGCTCAATATTTATTCTAAATATTTCCCTCTTTTTCTTTTTAATCTTTATTCTTTTATTTTTGCACAAAAACTTGCTAATTATTAAACTTTATACAATGCATGCTTTTGATAATTATTTGTATTTACATGAATATACATGCATTAGCAAAGGTTTTTGTAGCTAAAATATAAGAATAAAGAGTGATGAATGGGTATTCATCACTTACCAAATCCCACAGTTAGTTTTCCCAGCTAGTAAGGATTGCGGACCGTTTACCAGCTACCCGATCTATCCACTCTGCTAAGGAAGTCTCGGAATGATTACCAACTATCCAGTGAAGCCCTCATTGGAGAACAACCAACCACAAGACCAGTAGTCTGAAAGGAGTTCAGGTATGGCTCTAAACTAGTGTGCGGGTCACTCTCTCAGTGTAGATAAATCAACCAATGAGGGGTGACTCTCCCCAAAACAAAGATTTTTAAATGAGGTGTTTTTTATGTCAAGTTTGCATTAGCAATCCCAATTTATTGTTTTCACTTTTTTTGGTAATTTTAAGATAAAAATAATGCCTAACAAAATTGTCTATTTCCTTGGTTATTTTGAGTTCCAAAAATAAGGGGAGGAAGTTGAAAAAGCCGATGCGTGATCAAACACAATGATACTTGCAGAGATAGAAATGTGTACATGTCTCCAACACTCTACATGCAAGGTGATCTGCCCATAAATAAAAGACATAAAGTAAAGTAACTATATGATGCATGAGGAAATCCGCCTTAGATGAGCAATTTCTATTGATTATTAAGAACAATAGCTAGCTAATCAAATAGAGTCTGGAATCTGATCTTGGGAGTCACTCAGTGCCCGTCACAACGGGTCCTGCTAGCGCTGTATGTGACTCCTCATGGTGCGTGGTCTCAAATATAATTAAGCTACCTTTTAAATTTATTATTAGCTAGGTCCAATTACGATCAATAGGCACATGCAATTAATTAGGTGTTGGGCCTTAACTAATTACAATCAACAAAAATCCTAAATCTAGGGCTAAATCCTCAAGAATAAAATAGAAAGAAAATGCGATAAAATCAAGGGATTTTACCCGGCAGACCCTGTAATCTTTTGCAATTACCGCTACGACCTCTAAAACATCCTAATTCCTCTCTCGACCCTGTAAACTTGCTCCGTCTTACCCCACGAACCCTACCGTTAAATTGACACATCTAAAGTTAACTTCCTTGAGTTAGAAAGGAGTTAATCTAACCAATCTATAATCGGACGACTAGAATTAATCAAGAAAACTAAACTCCCACTGCACCGCCGAGAGGGGCTAGACTAGAGGTGGTTGGCGGGGGGCGCTTTGCAGGGGAGACGGTGGGACTGGGTGGAGGATTCCACAGGGAAGGAGCTTCCGATCGGTGGCTTCTGCAGGGGGGGGCTTTGCAGGGGGAGGCGGCGGGACTGGGTGGGGGCTTCCGCAGGGAAGGGGCTTTCGATCGGGGAAGGCGACCGAGGGGGGAGGGCTTTGGAGTTGAAGGCGTTGGAATCGGAGGAGGCTTCTGATCGGGAGGCGGTGGGATGGGGGGGTTTCTAGTGGGCTTCTGATGGGGGAAAGCGGTCGGAGGGGGGTGGGGGGAGGGCAGGGGGAGGCGGCGGGACTGGATGGGGGCTTCCTCAGCCATCATCGCCGACCTCAACATCGATATTCCCGACAGTGATGGCGAGGGCTCCGCCCTTCCCCCTGATTCCCCCACCAGGTCATCCGCTCGTCCACCCTCTTCTTCCCGTTCGGTGACGATGTTACGATCCCTTCGTGCTGCACTCGAAACCGTAGTCAATGCTAAGGGCGTTGATCGCCCCTTCTGGAGTCTGAGACAACATTTAGTTGTTATGTTAGATTTCAATCCTGCTTTTGTCAAGTATGGGAGTTCTGAATTGATATTTGGACGATTAGAGCTGCAGTTTATGTCTCTGGTGAAGAATTTCGGGTCGAGCAGGGGAGGCCGGCCAACGGGGGAGGGAGGGTCCTCGAGCAGGCGACGGTGGACCGGGATGGGAGAGGCGACGTGTTCAGCTCGAGGTGGACGGTGGGAGGGAGGGAGGGAGGGGCAGCTGGAGGTGGAGGGTGGGAGGGAATGGCACTTGCCGTAAATTTGATAAATAAATTGGGTATCATGTAAAGAAGATAACGGAATCCGGTCACTTTTAATGGGGCAAATGGATGGGAGTTAACCACAGGGTCTGTGGGATAAGGGTTAGCAAGTTTACAGGGTCGAGAGAGGAATTAGCATGTTTCAGAGGTCATAGCGGTAATTGCAAAAGATTACAGGGTCTGCCGGGTAAAAATCCCTAAAATCAAATCATGAGAAAATCGTGATGAGGTCCCTGAGTGCACCGGCACTCGACGACATAGACCCTGAAATGTCTAAGTGAGTCCAAGAGAGTCCCAAATCCAAATATTAGAATAATAGTAGTTCTGTGAGAAATAGACA